>OZ030019.1:31160000-31702500 GCA_964023405.1 Apodemus agrarius | reverse complement strand
CCAGGGCACCGTCTTGTTGAACAACCAATTCCAGTACACACTGCCCGCCCGCGCGAGGGCGCGAATGTCTCCCCAGGTGCAACGAAAGAGGCCAATCCTTCCGAGGGCTTCCTGATCCTACGCAGGATAACGCTCATCCCTTCTCTCCATTTTTGACCTGGGCAATTGGAGTCGCAACCACAACCTAGAAACTTAATTCTTGAAGGATCCGACCCCCGCTTGCAGAAGTAGGCTTAAACACACCCACAAAACTAAATTTGCACGTGAGAAGTTACTTGGAGTGCCGAGGAGGAACAATCCCATGTAGGAATGAAACAGGGTGACTTAAAATAAACAGAGTTTTTACTGGCCGTGTGTACATTTTTACACCATTGATTTTTTTTTTTTTTACAGTCGCCGTGGGAGGGTGTGTGGTCATTCTCTCTTAATTTTTATTATTTCTATTTTACGGGAAAAGAAGTAAAAACAGAAGTTTGAGGATATTTAGCCACAGATCCGAGATCACTACGACCGAGGGTAATTTGGCAAGCTGTACATTTAGGGCCGCCTATCACCATCCTAGAGTGATCTACTCGCTAAGATTCCCTTGAACGGGAAGGAACAGAACATGCACCTTTAGGATAGGAACACAGGGAAAAAATGAGTAAATCAACAAATATTTAATAAATGTATATACAGCCTTGACCTTAGCCAACGTAAGTGCGTACGTATGCCTTCCCCGGACTTTGCAGGTCCCCTTATCTCCTTTAGACAGTCATTCTCCCCGCAGGCACTTTCAAACTATGAGAAAGGTTCTTCCCCCAAATAGCCTCTGCCTAGAAATGTATTTGAAAATGCTGGACAGCCACAAAGATGATCACACACACACATACACACACACACACACACACACACACACACACATGTACAGATATGTTCTCTAGAACGGATATGGCCTGAGCTAAAGAAAGCAATGTAGACTTGACCCTGGAGACAAGGGAGGGTCTTTCAGTGAAGAGCACTCTTCCCCAACTTAGTAGCCAGGGCAAAGCCAAGACTTGGGCTTAAAGTCCCTCTGGAGGGAGAATCACACGGAAAATTCTGTTTGTGAAAAACAGTGTCCTGTCCTGATTCTGACGGTGGTGGTGGTGGTGGTGGTGGTGGTGGTGGGTGCTTGTTTACCCCAAAAATAAAAGTGCAAGACCCGGGGGTGTTAACGGGAGAAAAAAAAAAGCGCATTTTCAAAAGCATGATTTCTAGAGGTGCTTAAAGTATTTCAACCAGAAATGAAAATCAAGAAAAATAATTAAGGCAAATGAGATAAAAACGTGATACTTAGTTGTTTGCAGTGTAGGGGAGGGGGACTCTGCCTATTCCCTAAACTTCGCTGTACTGTGAATCTCTTCATCATATCAAGTGAAAAATACCAAAATTAATCTTCACAAAAGGATCTATTGTGTGTGAAGTTTACACCGATAACGCTCATTTTAAGGGGTTTTCTCTTTTCTTTTCTTAAAAGACAGTCGTTGGGAGTGGAGAACAAAGTCCACTTCAGTCTCAGACACCTCAACTCATAGAACGGCCAGTAGGATGCTTGGGTCTCTAGTTCGACCTCCGCGTGCTGACTCAGCCTATGCCCACCTGCCTGGACCCTCCACTTTCGGCCCAGCCTGTCCCTCAAGGACCCTTCAGGTTCCATTTCACTTTGCAGGGTTTCACCAGGACAATTTTAAGGAGCCACAAGGATTTCCATCCGCCTAAAACAATGAGAGCAAAAGCAACCCTTAGTATTGCCATCGCCCAGGACAACGAGAGACCAGATGGCTGAGATCCAGGAAAAAAAAAAAAAAAAAAAGACCGTTTGCAGAAAATCGCTGCGGAACCCCGACACAACAGGCCCAGGGGTTGGTTGGTTCGTTCTTGGTTGGTTGGTTGGTTCCGTTATTTGTTTTCGGTTCACTCATCTGTTTAGAAAACCAGAGTAAAGTTTCAGGAGCTCCCTGTGTAATTTGAAAACTAAGACACAATGGCCTTAACTCCTACCCGCTCCACAGCCACCACCACTACCACCGCTATGCACACACATCGCTTCTGAGAACCAAAAGCTAAAGGAACTGACTGTCCTCTTCACCTGTACCTAGCGCTTTTTCCTTTGAAAACGGAACTGGAGAATGTGCCAACCAACCGAGGACGAGATAAGCCAGTATTTGAAGGCATCTGTCCACCTAGCGCAACACTACTGGACCTCAACCAGCTGCAGGGGCCTGCCCACCCCACCCCACCTCCACCTGGCTCCAGCGCCTGCAGGTGAGGCGGAGAAGTTGGGGGATGGACCACAGCGGTCTGCCCCATGGGCTATTTCCAAGAGCCTGGCGCCACCCAGCGGACTCGACAGGAACACCGGGCGCGTCTCAGTTCCTCAAGTCGCCTAAGGGAACACAAAAGCAAGCTTGACAGTCCGAAAGTCCACGCCCAGGCTTTGCAGCTCACTCCCTCTCAAGCAGCAGAGACTTTGCCACCAAGCCCCACAAGGGGTTTGGTCATCGAGGCCGTCTATCCTCTTTGAACCTCAGGAAGCAAAGTTTGTCCTCCCAAAATACAAAGCAAGAAGTATCCTGAGTTGACATTACTCAGAGCGAGGACGTAGGTTGGCAGGCGCAAGGCAGAGTCGTGGAAAAGGTGGGAAAGAGGACAAGGGCGTCCGTAAATCATTTGGAGGGATTTCTGGCCCTGGTCCTTGTTTCTGAAACCTTTTCGAGCGGCTCTGACGCTGGCCACACAGTTATTCTCTTTGCAAGGGCACGCCCCTCCCCACTGCAGACTTTCTGGTGTCCAAGGATTGTGTTTGAAAGAGAGGAAGCATTCTTGAAGTGATGGGTGACGGATTGTCTAAACCCTTCTAAGAAACTCTGAACGCGGTGGGGTGGGGGAGATTTTGAGGCAGCTCAGCCATGAAGATCCTCTGGAGAAAAGAGGGTAAGTGAATAGCGCCCACACGCAGCCCAATCTCGAGCCAGACCCACAAAAGAATATTAGAGGCTGCGCCTGTGGGGATGGGGAGAGCCCCGGACAGACGGAAACTCTGTCCTGTATCCGTGGTTATCCCAGAGCCCCGCTCATTCAGGCTCACCTCATAGGAGCTTGTGGGGTAATTTGGTGGGAAGAGGAGACTCCCTACACCCCAGCTTCAGGAGAGCGAGAAGGGGCGTGGAGTTGTGGAACACACCCTCAGCCCATCTTCTTTAGGGTCTTGCTGGTTTCTCTGCCACGTTTGCTGCCTGTGGTTTGCCTTACCGTTGAGCTCTTTTTCTAATCCCAGTGGAAACCCTAAGCAAACGAGAAGATGTTCTTATGAGGGGCGCATGCTCAAGGATTACCAAACCCAGGCCAACACTCGAGTCTGGCGGGCTGATAGCCCTGCCTCTGGGTGAGCTGCAGCAGCCTTAGGAATGCCCAGCAGGGGATATTCTCGGCCTGATGTGGGACATTCGGGGTCCTCCTGGTACTACTGGAACCCGAGGCCGCCAAGCACCAGGAGCCTCCTCCAGGAAGGGTTAGGCGCACACCCTGCGTGGACTGGGAAATTGAGGGCTAGGTGGGCGGTGAAAGGGGCTGTTCGGGCCCTGCTCTCCGGGACTGCACTTTTCCCCAGCACCCCTTGGGCCAGCCCCATAAACCATTCGCCCTCCAAGACACGAGGGACCAAGGGGCAAGCCGAAGGGACCCACGGGCGGGGTAACAATGGCAAATGGGGAGAGAGACTCCCCAAGAAGCAGCACTTCTAAGCCGGCGTCTGGGCGCCCCGAGGTCCCTAGTCGGCCTCTGGGCGCCGAGCACGTTTTATTTATCCCCGCAGAGGATGCTGGAGGACAAAAGAAATATTTGGACGTCAGAACTGATTTATATTTTTGGAAGAGCTACGTTTCCTTTTCTGAAGAGAGGCGAGCGCGCCCCATATCCTGCGCTCGGCGGGAGGACTGCAGCGAGTTTTGATGCGCCAGGAAGTTCATCTGTGCGGAGGCGCAGGGCCCGGCGCCCCGCCGAGATCGCTGCCCTCCCAGATATTTATTTATTTGGGGGGAAGGGAAGGCAGAGGAGGGTGAGGAGACCCAGCCAGACTACAGAAGAAAACCCGGCCACTGGGTTGGGACCTCCAGCGCGCTTCCGTGAAAACTCGCCCGCAGCCAACCGGCTTCCCCGCTCCATCAGCGGCGTCTGGGGCCAGCCTCGCAGCCTCCGGGTGTTGGTGGGTGTTTCTGTAGCATCCCTGTGTGCATGCCCTGTGCCCTCTTGGAGTGACCTCTCCGGGCTCTGCGGTGTTTCCCGTGTGAGCCCGAGTGGCGAGCCACCCTGTAGCCACCTCCTAGGCGGAAGGAAGGAGGGGGCTGAGAAAACTCAAAAAAGTGGGGGAGGGGTGTGTATGTGAACTCCCCAAAGTGGAGACAACCAAAGGCTGGGTGGCCACTCCTGAGAGCGCCCGCTGCTGTACTGCCGGGCCCGTGAGACAGCCAGTCTCCCACGGGTTTCTAGATAATCTCAAAGTAGATCCAGAGCCCTAAAGCCAACAGATATTTTCCCCCAGCTGTAAAAAGGTCGCAGAATCAACGTGCCTACGGGGCATCTGCACCCACACTCTTCCCAGACGTGAAGAGCAGGCTTCCCAGATTCTTCATCTTCCTTTGGGGGGGCAGGGAAAGGGGCACCCTGGCCTGTGCCCCTGGCACCTCCATCCCTAAACACAGCAGGCTGTAGAAACCTACATGGCCCTTGTTCCTGCCTGCCTGCAGGGGTGGGCTGAGAGTGCAGTGTCACTGTGGAGAGAGGTTCCTGGGGACATTCGTATGTTGAACTCCTGGAACTCTCTCTGTGGACATCTAGAAATGGGTCAAAAGGCCTAGGGTTTTTTTGTTTTCTTTGGAATGGAGGGGGGTCTGGTCGATTAGCCCTTTGTCCTCCCCTCCAAGCACCTCTGACCTGGCCAATTGGGTCACGCTGTGTCCTGCCTAGAGCCAGACCCCAGAGCTATGGTGCTGATCTTTGAGGAAGGTGCCTTTTACAGTCCTGTCCTGAACACAGGCGCTTGGAGTGCTGAATGAAGAAGGCAGATACAATCTGGCTCTTACCTTTCCTTCCAAGGAGTATAGAGGTTCTTGGCCAAGGAAAGAGAGCAGACGATAAAGGAGGTTTAGAATCGTTAGCTATGCCTTCCGGATTAAGTTCCTCTCTCCAACCCCTGCTGATGGAGCAACCCCTACTACCACCACAAAACTCTAACGTCTCGATGGCCACGATTTTTAAAGGTCTGGGCAGTGGCGGTGGCAGGCAAAGACTAGCCAAGCAAACCCAGACCCCGTGCCACAAACAATTACTGAAAGGCATCGTGGGTGCTCGAAAACTCAAGCAAGGACCTAAATGCGTGGTAAAAAAAAATGATGGACTCTTCCCTACCCAGGCTCAGGCTACAGGAAGAGAAAGGTGCAGACCCTGCCAGCTCACCCCAAACCGGTCCTGAATGCCCTTAAATATGCCTAGTGTAGATGGGTCTCTCCCATCTCTACTGGTTTAGTCTAAGCCAATTCATGTAAAACCCACGAAACAAAGGGAACATGCTAAGAAAAGATTTAAACCACAATAATGGAGCGATTTCCTAGAATAAAGTGTGGATTACAGAACAAAATCAGAGAAATGCAATTTTCGATGGTTTACATTCCCTTTCTCTGGGGTAGGGGTGGTACCCTATGGGTTTAGAGGAGGGAGGGAACCCACAGCCCAGATGGAGACACTTGACTGTCCCCAAATCGACGGAATGAGGGCAGTTCTGATTGTGTGGATTTTTCTTTCTTTCTTTTTTCTCTCTTTTTCTCTTTCTTTCTTTCCTTTTTTTTTAAAAAAAAAAAAACAAGCCCATAGGCTGATCTAGAATCACTTAATGAACCATACCTGTACTTCTTCTTTTAAAAAAAAAAATCAAGATTTTTGTCGTTTATAGGGAATAAAATCAGTGGGGGGGGGGCTCACACCAGAAGAAGGGGCCTCCTAGAGAGTAGGACCAATCTAAACAAATCATCAAGGAGACTTCCATTTTAACCGTGGCTGGGCTGGGGCTGGGACTCAGGTAGAGAGCCTTCCTTGTTCGTCTCAATCTGCAACGCAGCAAAGGTAAATAAGTCAAAGCCTGCCCACCAGAAATGGATACCCGTGCTGGGAGAAAAAAAAAATGGCCTAATTCGTAATCAGCTGTGTTCTTTCCCGACAGATCTGGACACCTCCATGACTAAAACACAGAAGTTTAGCTGCAATGAAGAGAAAAGAACATTGGATTTGGAGTCCTAGCCCCACTCCACCCCTAAGCCAGCTAGATCACTTGCCCCTGGGCAGCCTCAAAGAACCCCTGAGAACGTGGCATCTCCCAGAGCAAGAAGAGCAAGAACCAGTTTTGGAGATCTCTTCCTGCCCAACAGCTAGCTCACCAACTTGCTATCTTTCTGGAGCTGGGAAGGGGCTGACATACTAGAAGGGAGTAGGCTTCAAGTTTGCAGACCAGACCTTGCCTTGGTCCTGGCTGCTTACCACTGCCTAGGACCTACTGCAGACGACAAGAACCATTTCTTCGAGATTTAGAGAATCTTAGTAACGTGTAATTGTTACCTGGATAATAAAAGGACTCTTTTAAAGCCTTTTATGACATAACCAGTTGCATCAGCAGAGACTAAAAATACATCGAGATTAAAAAAAAAATTGTATAACATTTGTAAAAATCTCAGGTACCCATTAGAAAAGAACCCAAATGGCTCCCAAACTGAGGGCCAGTGGAAGGTTATCAAACCTTGCCTTGATTTAAAAGGCTTAGTGCCTTCAGCCTCTTCAGACCCAAAACCTTTTAAGGCCAGTTTTTAAAAGCAAGTACCATGTAGGAGTGAGATTCACCCCAGTCTCCCCAGGTGCAGCAAACAGAACAGGTGGCGAGCTGATTGACCACAAAACTGCCTTCATACGAGTTTCTCAAACATGTAGCCTGCCTACAAAACGCCATCCCTCCCCGCCTCCTCATCCTTCCCCTGAACCAATGGTTTCCCCACTTCCATATACACTCACACAAAAATACATTTACCAACACCTAAGTCTGCCCACAGAGCTCCTGTGAGCCAGTCCCATGCCTCCACCCAATTTCTACCTCATGTAAGCAAGTCTTTTTCAGACACTTAGAACTAGGGTTTATTGAGCACATATTTGCATCCATATTAAGTCCCATCAAAAAAATTAGACCAGGCAAAATAACAAAGGGGGACGGGGGAATCAGCATAAAATAAATGGGGACCTTCCCCCCCCTCCCCCGCCCCAAACGCTCGCTAGTCAGTCAAAAAGAAATTCTTAGAAAGTCGAAACAACATCAACCCCCAACCCAAGCAAAACATCCCTTCCGGAAAAGAGCGACTTGTTTCTTTTTTCTTTTTTCTTTTTCCTTTTTTTTTTTTTTTTCTTTTTGCCTCTTGCAAATGAGCGGTTCACTCAGTTCTGCTTGGTGGTGTTTTCTTAGCTGCCTCTGGGCTACAATCGGGCCATTTTCGGACACATTCCCATGTAGGTACCAGGGGTGCTCTGGAGGAAGCTGTCGACGCCTGTTCAGCTAATTTAGGTTTTCTTTGTCTAATTACTGTGGAGCTTAGGGAAAAGGAGCCGGGCTCAGGGCAGTAAACTGACACTCGGGCTCTGTGTGTGGTATCCAGGCAGGGTTTGATGGAAAAAGCCTGCTTCCACTCAACTTCAGGTCACTGTCTGGGGCCAGCCCCCTCCCCCCGCACCCGCCCTTTCCTCTCTGTTCCTCAGACTCACCAACAGTCTCCATCAGGGGCAGTCCCCATGCACTAGGGCACTGAGAGCTGGTTCAGGCTCCCCACCCCCAGGAGGCCAGACCCCACTTGCTCAAGAAGGTTCTTTGTAGCGTCTGTCCTGGGCCCTGCGCTCTCCTCTGTCTTCCCTCTGGTCTTCCCAGGCTCCCTTGCATACACAAGGCAAACCCGGTCCTCTCGGGGCTGCTGCAGTGCAGTGCCCGTCATTCGCTCCCCTGGTGGGCATCTGCTTCCCTCTGGGCCAGGCCACCAGCCCTTGCTTGTGTGGTCAGGCCTACTTCAGCCTGCAGCTCTCTTTGCAGCCCCTGTCCGGGGTCAGACTACATTTCCCCGCACGTGTAATCCAATAACTAACTGTCGGGTCTCATTGGAATGATTTCTCCCGAGGGCCATCTCTCTCTCTCTCTCTCTCTCTCTCTCTCTCTCTCTCTCTCTCTCTCCCTCTCTGAGCCGACTCTTACTGAGAGGAATAAGCCACAACTGGAGGAGTGTTCTCGAATGAAGGGAGCTGGGTCATGGTACATGGGGAGTTGTAGTTGGGGGGTGTCACCGGAAGACTGATGCTGTAACCCCACGGGCAGCTGTGCGGACCTTCCGTGCTGATAATAAATACAACTGTCACCTCAGTCTCTCTCTCTCTCTCTCTCTCTCAGCATGAAATGGCAATGACAAGTCAGTGGAAGGTGGAAGCAAATAAAAAACCGAATCCATTTGACTGAAGAGAGTCTCTAAGAGTTAGCCCAGGTTTCTCCACCCAAACCCCAGTGCTCAGCAGATAATATGTTCATAACTGCCCCAGGGCACAGCTCAAAGGCGCCCAGTGTTTGCCCTCTGCTGTGACCTCTCAGAAGCCTGCATAGCCAGCGTGAGAGAGAGAGAGAGAGAGAGAGAGAGAGAGAGAGAGAGAAGACCGAGACCCGGGATTGGCACGTTACCTTGGGACGTCTGGCACCCTGGCGTGTGGCAGAGGGCGGCACTGTCTAAATGAAGTTGACAGATGGTGTCAGTTCGGGCACTGGGGACCCGTGGCTAAGGAAGCTCTTCCAGGGCACAGTTCCCCCCCCCCCGCAAGACTCAGCCCCCACAGGGCCCGGCGGGGGTGGAGGAGGGGCAGGGTGTGTCCACTCCCGGATCGCGGGGTTGGGGGCACTTCTGGAATAGGAAACGGGCTGCTGAAAGGGACAGAGAATAAATTGCTGAAGTTAGGAGTAGTAGAGTCTTGCCAAGGTTGGGAGTTCTCCTCCCAGCAGAAATGCCGGAGGCTCTGTAGCCCTGACTTTGAAGAGGGCAGTCGGGGAAAGGGAAAGAGCCCGAGAGGAATTAGTAGTGCGAGCAGGACCCCGGAGTGTCCGGGAGGCGATAAGAGCAGGAGCCGGCCGCCAGGTCCGGAGGGGGAGGAGTGACGCGAGCCCAGTGCGCCCTCCCCGTGGCGGGCGGCGCGGAGCGAGGAGGGGGCAGGGCCGGGTGGGGTGGAGGGAGGGAGCGAGGGAGGGAGGGAGCGAAGCGGCCGCGGGGAGGGCGCGCCAGGGAGGAAGTCCAAGAGACAGAGAGAGGAGCACTCCTGAAAGAAGACGACGGACTAGTCCCCGGGGTCCGGGCTGAGGTCTTGGCTCGAGGGCGCAGCTGTCCGGCCCGGGGCAGCGTCGCCTCGGTGGCTTAGGAGACGGTTGCGCAAGGAGCCGGCCGGAGGCTCGGGAGAGGGATGCGCGGGGCGTTGCCTCCGACCCGCCGCCGCCGCCACCGCCCCAAGCCCCAGAGGAGCTGAGGGAAGGCGACGCCGAAGCGCTGGCCCGCAGTGGCCCCGGCTGCAGCGCGGCCGGCGCAGTAGGGCACTCGCCCGGTCTGTGGAGCGATCCGGCTCCGGCGCCGCCGCCGCCGATCCCGCTCCGGGGTCCGCCCCCCGGGCCCGGCCTCGCTCCCGGCTCCCAGATGAGCACCGAGGGCGGGCCTCCGCCACCCCCGCCGCGCCCGCCGCCTGCCCCACTCCGCCGCGCGTGCAGCCCGGCGCCCGGCGCGCTCCAGGCCGCCTTGATGAGCCCGCCACCCGCCGCCACCCTGGAGTCCACCTCGTCGTCGTCTTCTTCGTCCTCTGCCTCCTGTGCCTCATCTTCTTCCAACTCGGTCAGCTCCTCGGCGGGTGCTTGCAAGAGTGCGGCGAGCGGAGGCGGCGGCGGCACGGGCGCCGGGAGTGGGGGCACCAAGAAGGCGACCTCGGGGCTGCGGCGGCCGGAGAAGCCTCCTTACTCGTACATCGCGCTCATCGTCATGGCCATCCAGAGCTCGCCCAGCAAGCGCCTGACGCTCAGCGAGATCTACCAGTTCCTGCAGGCGCGCTTCCCCTTTTTCCGTGGCGCCTACCAGGGCTGGAAGAACTCCGTGCGCCACAACCTCTCGCTCAACGAGTGCTTCATCAAGTTGCCCAAGGGCCTCGGGCGACCGGGCAAGGGCCACTACTGGACCATCGACCCGGCCAGCGAGTTCATGTTCGAGGAGGGTTCGTTCCGCCGGCGGCCGCGCGGCTTCAGGCGGAAGTGCCAGGCTCTCAAACCCATGTACCATCGCGTGGTGAGCGGCTTGGGCTTCGGGGCCTCGCTGCTGCCCCAGGGCTTCGACTTCCAAGCGCCCCCATCTGCGCCTCTGGGTTGCCACGGCCAGGGCGGCTATGGTGGCCTCGACATGATGCCCGCAGGCTATGATACAGGGGCGGGTGCTCCGGGCCACGCGCATCCACACCACCTCCACCATCACCACGTCCCCCACATGTCGCCCAACCCGGGCTCCACCTATATGGCCAGCTGCCCGGTGCCCGCAGGTCCTGCGGGCGTCGGTGCGGCAGCGGGTGGCGGCGGTGGCGGCGGTGACTATGGGCCGGACAGCAGCAGCAGCCCTGTGCCCTCATCCCCCGCCATGGCAAGCGCCATCGAGTGTCACTCGCCCTACACTAGCCCTGCGGCACATTGGAGCTCGCCTGGCGCTTCACCTTACCTCAAGCAGCCGCCTGCCCTGACGCCAAGCAGCAATCCCGCGGCCTCTGCGGGCCTGCACCCCAGCATGTCTTCCTACTCGTTGGAGCAGAGCTACTTGCATCAGAACGCCCGCGAGGATCTCTCAGGTAATAAAGGGCGCCGAGGCCGGCTGCAAGCGGAGAGCCTCTGAAGGCCAGGGCTACTGCACCCTTGGTCCCCAACGCTGGGGTCTGTGGAACTGGGATGTGTGTGTGTGTGTGTGGGGGGGGATTCGGTTCTCTATTCCTGAGTGAGAGGAGGGGGATTTGATCTTATACACTTCTCTGGTGCTCTGGGCCAGTTGGTGGGCCGCAGAATTCCCAGACTGGAGAAGGATGGTGCCAAGTCCTAACCTTCTTGGCCTTCATTTGGGACAGTGAACTTTCTCCCAATTAGGTCAGACTCAGCTCTGAAAGAGGGCACGTGACCTTTGGAGACCTTGGCTGAGGAATTGGGTCGCGATCAATTTCGTTCCCCCTACTCTTTTGCTCCCCTGTAGTTCCTAAAGTAGATGACAGGAAGGGGCCGGTTCTGCACGAAGCAGAGCGAGTGAGGAAGAATTCTTACCTGAGCGAGTCAGGACGGGAGGTGGTAGGGAAGGGGAGAGAGAGAAAGCAGAGAGGAATCCCAAGGGCCTTGCTAGTGACAGAAGGCATCAAAGTGTTGAGGAATCTTTGAACACACACACACACACACACACACACACACACACAGTGGATCTAAGCTAATAACACAAGTTTGTCCTGGGCATCAAGGCGAAGGTATGTTGGTGTGATAACCCCCCCTCCCAGGAAATGAGCCTAGAAGCCACTTGCAGAGTGGTTGGCTTATGTTGCGTGGGTTGCAGATTATGAAAATTTATTGACTTGTGAAAAATGGGGAGAGGAGGGATTGCAGGAGAGAATTGTGTGTTTGTATGGCTTTATCTACAGGAGAGAGATAAACCCTGATTAATTCCCCCCGAGGCTCCCACGGGGTGCAGAATGAAATCTGGGAGCCTGTCTGTCAAGGGCAAAGCCCAAAGGTGCCCTCTCCCACGTACACTTGCGGCCCCGTTGGAAAATTCACAGGCTGATGCATACCTTCGTGTGTGTGTGTGTGTGTGTGTGTGTGTGTGACTACGTGTGTGCCACAGGAGCTTGGGGGACTAGGAAAGCCAAGAAACAGCAAAAGATCCTGGAGAAATTTCCCAAATAAGCCTTTTAACTGGGGGGTCTCAGAGGTTAACCAAACAAAGACAGTCTAGGCAGGACCACACCAGGAGAGGATTTTAGGCTGACTTAACCCACAGAGAACAGAGTCTCCTTCAATTTTATGGGAATTTCAACAAGTAACCAATACAGATGACCCTCCCTCTTATTCCCCAGCCCACCCCCCCACCTCCTGCCCTACAGGGCTAGCTGTCAGTCCCCCTCCTACACGCTGAACTGGAGCCTATGCCTCCCCCCACCCCTTCTCTAGGCCTACTGCTCTGGCCCTGTCCTCTGTCTTTTCCTTAGGGTAGACCTAGCTTACCTTGAACCCAGACTCCCAGACTTTCCAACTGTCGGGAAACCATATTCTAGGAAGAAACAAGCAAGCAAACAACAACAAGCAGGAAAGACATTTCTGACCTTTTTATTAGGTTCTGTCCCATCCCACACACTCTAGGCCATACACAAAATCCCCCAAACTCCCCGGGCATGGCAGCGAAGAAGGCAGGCCTCCGATGATCGCCTGTCCTCAGGCCCGTCACAACCAGGCTTGCCCACAAGCTATAGCTTAGTCCAACGTGGTCATGGTGCCATTTGTCAGCCTATCTTCCTAGAATATTATTCCGATGTTGTCACCTCTAGTCAAGACCTTGTCAAGGGACTTTCAGAGAGCACTGCGTTGTACACGGGGACCCTGCAGGGTCTGGGTCCTAGTGCTGCCCACAGGACTGCGGCCCACTGAAACCGGAAGGTCCCTGGAAGCCTTGCACGGCTGAAGCGGTGGCCCAGCGACTGCTAAACAAAGCCCCCCCACCCCCAGCACACACACCGCCACGCACACAGCACGACCCTCCTCCCGCCGCACACTCGCAGGCGACCGGGCTCCTCCACCTTTTAACAGGATAACGGAGGTGGCGACCTCAGGGAGGCAACGGCGACCCAACCCGCTAGAGGCAGGAGTAGTCGGCCCTCACCACCAAGCCCTGTGGGGTTCTCTAGCCCGCTGTCTGTGCTCCCTCGCGGCTCATCAGGGAGCCCGCAGCTGCCTGGGACCGGGGAGGCGCGAGCACTGGAATTCGCTGGTGGCAGCAGTGGTGGCGAAGGATCCCGATCGTCCCCGTGCGTTCACCTGGGTCGCTTCTCCGGAGCCGAAACGCCCCGAGCGGTCCCGCATTGCCACAGAGGCCGAGTCACACCCGCTGCTGAGCGGCCTAGCAGCTCGGTGGGTGTCCGCCGTAGGACTTTACACGTCGCCGGTTTACATTCAACCTCATTGGGAGGCGACACACAGGCGTACGGCTAGTGCGGGTCAGGCCAACCGGGTGCGTGGAGGGAGTCCTGCCAAAGCCTGCCCACGCACGCGGCAGAGATGCGCGCTCATCCCACGAGCCGACAGCTCCGCGGAGCCGTGAAAGCAAAAGCAAAAGTGGTTCGCAGGTTGGCGCCGAGAGGGGCCGGCTCAGGTCCTGGACAACCGCCGGACACAAGCTTTTCCCCAGTCCCTCCGCTACTGCGTGAGCAGCTAGATACCCGTGCTAAAGAGCACTTCTCCGTTCCCGGAACTCGTCCCGGCCAAGGCAGAGCCCAAGGGGTTCCGGACCTAGGAGATGCTTGCAGCCTGTGGTTGGGAGTGGGCTGTCCTCGTCTCTCACCCTTCTCAGGCCTCTTCTCCGCAAAGGGTATTTTCTCTGTCTTGCCTCCTGTGGACAAAAGGGGATAGCCTCCGATCCCGGCTTCTTGAGACAGAAAAACTAGGTTCAAAAACAGAGGTGATGGCAGCAGAAGTGGCAGGGTGTGTGTGTGTGTGTGTGGGTGTGTGCGTGTGAGCCTGCCGAACGCAGCCTGGATCCAGGCCTGGCAGAGAGGTCTCCCAGCCCAGGAGAGGGAAGTGGGAATTCATGAACAGATCATCTCTCACGGTGTCCATGAATTCCCACTTGCCTCTCGAGAGGAGGGGTCCTTAAAACCAAGGCAGGACAGGCGTCTTGGGACTTGAGGGCGCTCTGAGATGCGTTCCCTCCCTGTTGGTTTTATAGTCGTACACCCAAAGGCCACCAGCTGCCTGTGCACCCGCAGTCGAAAAGAACACAAATTAAATGGAAAATTTCGAAGTGATTTCAGCTGGGTGACTTTCACTGAAAAGATTTTTTTTTTCTCCTTCTTTCTTCTTTCAGTGGGACTGCCCCGTTACCAGCATCACTCCACTCCGGTGTGTGACAGAAAAGATTTCGTCCTCAATTTCAATGGCATTTCTTCTTTCCACCCCTCCGCTAGTGGCTCTTATTATCACCATCACCACCAGAGCGTGTGCCAAGATATTAAGCCCTGCGTTATGTGAATGGACAGAGGCCTCGAAGGCCGCTCTCCCTCTTCTGCCCTTCCCACCTCTCCCCTCTGCGAGGGGCAGCCAGGAACTGCAACGGACTCACACACTGCGCGCGCGCACGCCACGCGGATAGCAGATAGCAGTAAGTAGCACAGCAGTGCATCACTTATACAAATACCCAGGGGAGTCCTGCTCACCGATATCGAAGAGGAAACCTTCGAAAGGCAATACCCCCAGAAGAGGGACAGACAGAGGAGGAGGTTACTGCATGTAAGACATATGTTACTACGCGGAAGACATAAAAACCTTTCAGTTCTGGAGTTGCCATTGCATTCACAGATGAAGAGTCTGAAAAGGGAGGTGTGTGTGTGTGTGTGTGTGTGTGTGTGTGTGTGTCTGCTTTTCAAACTTGCGGTGCTAAAAGCACAGCATTTTAAGAAACCCTTTTCCAGTTCCCTGGCCCAGTAGGGGATTTCTCCCACTCCCCAGCCCACCCCCAACACTCCCTTCGGATACAGGTGCCAAAGAACTTTGTGAAGAAATGAAGAACCGATAGTCTAGTTTAAGAAAGTGGCTCTCAGCATTGTGACAGTACATTTTTACAAGGTTGTTTTTTTTTTTCTACCACCGTATTTTTAAAGTATTTTTATGATCTTCGTATACTCACACTTCGCTTGTATTGTAAAAGGAGGGTATATTTGCACTTATGTATACTTTTACAGTTTGCCAAGATATTTTGATGTAAGTTTTTTTTTTTCAATAAAATGTGTATAACAAGTAGTTGTTCTAGGGACCTTTTCCTCTGCAGGCGCCCTGTCATGGCCACACCCTCCAGGCAACGCTGCAGCTCTGGGCTGCCCACCCCCAAGTTGTATAACTGACAGTATGTGAGGTCTCTGTTTTGAATAAGCCAGGCCAGTCCTGATGGTGGGTCTTCTCAGCGGAGAGGCCACTTCTGTTATTTCTTTCTCTGGTGCACTCTCATTTTTTTTTTCTAGCCAAAACAAAAACCAGAAGGTGAAAGGAACTTAAAAATCAAAACACCGAAGAAATAAAAAAAAAAAATTAAAAAGGACAAAAGAAGTCGAGATACTGAAAGCCGAGGGTGTGATCTGAGGAAGCTCAGTTCTGTGCCCCCTCTGTCTCCTTTCCTGTGCCCAAGAGCTCTGCCCTTTGGCTCCTTCCTCTCTCCCCCCAGTACCAGGTGCTAGGGCAGAGTAAAGAACCACCAACCACCCAGAGCCTCCAGCATTCCCATCCAGGCTGCAGGTTGCTTTGGGTGGTGGGGTCAGATCAAAGGGGATTTAAACTGCTACACACACACACACACACACACACACACACACACACACAGAGGCACCCATGGGATTACACAGTTTCTGCTTCCTCTCTTGCCAGGTTTTCCAACCCTGAATGCTACCCACAGAACCGGTAGGACACGGGATGGAAATGGGAAAATAGTCCAGCGAGGCCGGAGGATTCATTTCCCACCCAGAACGCCCATCCCTTGGGAGCAGAGCGGTGTTCGCTTTTAATCATGTTGCAATAATTTTCTCCTCTACTCAGGGATGGCTTTTTGTTTTTGTTTTTGTTAAACTCTCTTTCCAAGCCACCACCAGGCACTTATAGGTAACTCAGGAAAGAAGTACTTTTGCCTCCTTTTTCCATGAGTCTTGACTCTGAGGAGTTCTCAATAAAACATCTCGTTTCCAAACTCTTAGCTATATTCCTAACCCTTAGACCTCTCTTCTGTAATTTTTTTAAAGTATGGAATTAAACACTTTTGTTTCTGCATTATCATATTTGCATTTACATAGTTTTTTTCCTCCCCCCCCCAACCCCGACCCTCTGCTCCCCATCCTTTTTGTCTTTTATTCTGAGTTACTCAGGGGGGCCTGCTATAAATTATGAAGTCAGTCTCAGAGTTTGCTCCGACCACAGTGCTGTGTTTACATTCCTTCCAAGGCAGCCGGCATGGTCGTAATTTATATCCTAAACACTTGAACGTAACTTGTTTATACAGAGAATGACGGGACCTCAAACTCCAGGCCGATCTGGCCAACCGCATCCGGAGGACCGGCGCGCCCCCTGGTGGACCAGGAGACAGGTGCATGAGGACCTGGGCTTAAAAAGCGCTAAGACTACAAAACATTGGTGCTAGTCAGCACAGACATTTAGAACAACTGTCTCTGTCGGGAATTATGCTTTCTGCTTTTAGGATACACTTCGAATGTCCTCTATTTTATTATTTCCACCTACAATTTCATCCTGAAAGCTGATGAAGACTCATTAGCCCTCCTGACCTTATTTACTATCTGCTAAGATCTTGACACCTTTAAGCTTCTAGAAGTCTCAACTAAAGTCACTGTTTCCTTCTGGGTCACAATTGCTTCTCTCTTAACTGCCCCTCCAACGTATTAATAGTCATTTTTTCTTTTCTTTTTTTATAATTTGTTTTTATTTTTTATGATCATTGGTGTCTTGACAGCAAATTAAGAAAGTGTAATTCTTAGTTTCAAATGCATTCTAAAATAAGTGCTACCGTACTTTTAGAAGTGAAGATAAGTGAGTAATTCAGCGGGAGGGGTGCACTTCTGAATCCCTCAACTGTTTCTATATCTTGGGGACCGAACCCACAAGCTCAGCACGTCTCTGCCACCGAGTTTACCAGCCCCGCGTATTTCAAGTGTCCTTCGGGTCTTCAGAACTTCTGCTCATTGGTAGAATGAAGTGATATGCAAAAAGGATAGCTGAATGTTTTGCAAGAGAACGACTGGCCTTTTTGCGTCTGCTTTTAGTTAGAACTATGGAAACTAAGAAGGAAGGCAACAGGTGACCAGGCTCTTGGGCTCAGGCCAGGGCTGGGCAGTGGTTGTCTGTCGTTGTAAGCCCTACGTGGTTACCTAGTTAATCCTTTCTGTTTCCCCACGCTGGGGGTTGGGGAGAGAGAACAGTGTGTTTCCATTAGCACAGCAAATACCAGAGATGAGCAGCTCACAGAGAGCAGAGGGTGAGCAGGGGGATTTTCAGGCCTGAACTAAGCAGCGCATCTTGATGGAAATGTATAGCAGAGCTATGGATTCCCTCAGACCTGGGGAATTAGAAAGAGAAGAAGAGATCCAGCCCCACACCTGCCTGGTTAAGGCCCCCAGTGATCTGAAAACCTCTCACCTCCGCCCACCACCTTAAAGACCTCCACTGACACCACACAGTATGGCCCTTGGAGGGGCCATTTCAGATGCTGAGTATAGCATGAAGAACTTGACACTATTTACACATCACCTGTGGGTGATGCAGTTTGAGAGGTCTGGCTCGACAGGTCTAGGAAAGCTTTTTGATCTGACACTGCAGACCCAGGCAAGGTGGTGGGCTTCTTTCCGGGCAGTGACTTTCAGACACTATGGTACCCCAGATGACCAGGAGAGTTTGTTAACAAGGGGCTACTGGGGTTCAGTGGGTCCAGGGAGAACTCAAGAATTGGTACTTCTAGTAAGCCCTCAAAGATGCCGAAGATGTTGTCCAGGGACCACACTCTTGAAGACCATGGCTCTAGAAAGATACTGAGTAAAAAAAAAATTAATAGGTTTTCTTAGTCTATGTTAAGGCTAACCTGTTAATGAGTGACCATAGATCTAAAAAGATGTTGGGTTTTGGTTTGTTGTTGTTGTTGTTGTTGTTGTTGTTGTTGTTACTGTTGCTGTTATTTGTACTTATTCACTTTACATCCCGCTCACTGCCCCCCTCCTGGTCATCCTCAGGCCCTCTGAGTGGGTGGGCCCCCCCTGGGTATCCCCCCACCCTGGTACATCAACTCTCTGAGGCTGGGTGCTTCCTCTCCCACTGAGGCCAAACAAGGCAGCCCAGCTAGAAGAACACATGCTGTGAACAGGCAACAGTTTTGGGACAGCCCCCTCCCCTCCAGTTGTTCGGGACCCACACGAAGACCAAGCTGCACATCTGCTACATATGAGTGGGGAGGCCTCGGTCCAGCCTGTGTCTGCTCTTTGGTTGGTAGTTCAGTCTCTGAGATCCCCAAGGGTCCAGGTTAGTTGACTCTGTTGGTCTTCCTATGGAGTTCCTTTCGCCTTAGGGGCTGGTGGGCATTTTAAAACTAGGTTTTCAACCTCAGATGTCTCACTGATTACTAGAAAACACAAGGTCAAATTTTGAAACCTATACCAAAAATAAGTACATAGGATCTTCTTATTTTTATTCATCTATATTAGTAATTTTAGTCTAGCAAATGTTGCAAAAAACAGTCAAGTATATCACTCAAGCCCCCCCCTTCTTGAGACAGCAAATCTTAGTACTTAACACACAGCACCACGTTGGACAGACTTCTCCAAACAAAATGAAGAAGGTGGCTCGGAAAAGAAATGCCTCTTTTCTGTACAGGGATCTTCTAGGCATGGGATAGAGCAAAGCAAGGCAGGCCATACTCTCTGAGGAGAGGCAGCGATGACCCCTGAATACAAAGGGGTCAGGCAAGAACATGAGTGTGTGAGGGGGGAGAAGGAAAAGAGAGAGAGAGAGAGAGAGAGAGAGAGAGAGAGAGATGATGGGGGGAGGGAGGGAGGGAGGGAGGGAGGGAGGGAGAGAGAGAAGGGAAGGAAGGGAGAAAGGGGGAAGGAGAGGTGGAGGAAAATAAGGAGAAAGGGAGAACTAATAAGGAAGGAGGGAAGGCAAGTCAGAACAGGAAGAGAGGGGAAGAGAAAGGGAAGGAGAGAAAATGAGAAAGGGGAGAGGAGAGGAACAGATAGAGGAGAGGAGAGAGGAGAGGGGAAGGGAGGGGAAAGGGAGAAAGGGAGAGGGGTGGGGAGGAAGAAGCAAGTTCAGGAGGATCTGGGGATGTATTTCCAGCTCCGGCCCTTAGGAACAGCAGCCTGGAGTCGGCCTCTTGTCTCCCGAGGCCACTGCCATGTCTGGTCTCCAACCCTTTGGCTGAAAGGCCAGCACACTTGTCCCTTGTGGCCTTGTGCCTGGATTCTGGGGAGGGAGTTTTCTGTCTGGGCATGCTCGGATTCTCTGAACAGCTGCAGCAAGTTCTAGAAATGTAAGAACACTCCCTTTAGGAGGTGGGGGTCTGGTCTCCGGGGAGACTGGGCCATCAGGGACACGACACTGGATGACATGAGACTGAGTAGTGTGTTTTCTTGAAAGATCAGCAGATTCAGGGCTTCCTGAAACTGTGTGCCATGGGGATTAATTCAGAAAAGCACCAGTTTATTTAGGATGGATATATGTATATGTATATGTATATGTATATGTATATGTATATGTATATGTATATACACATACAAATGTATATATGTGTATATCTATGCATACATATGTGTATGTGTGTGTGTGTGTGTATTATCAGAAAAGAAATACATTTTACCCAACTTTATGAAATACAATCTTAGCAAAGGAAAATGCCACAGATGTAGACACGCGCTAAGGAGGGCCACAGCATACAGACTGCAAGATCACTGGGGGGAAATGAAAGACCTGGAGTTCCTTTGGAGTTCAGAGTGCTCCAAGGCCACAGCAAGCTGGCAAATAAATATTCTCTAGAGGCCTTGTGTGATAGACGCATGCTATAGATCCTTCCCAACCAGGGCTCGATAACTGTGTCTCGCCATAAATGTTCGTGAGACAACAGCTGAGTTCTGAGGGGCAGTTGAAAGCTAGTGCCCTGGACTTCTCTCCTTCCATAAAGGCCTACCAGAAGCTTAAAACTGCTTCTAAATGAACCGAGTCTGGTCAGCATGTAGGGTGAAAAACAGTTACTCTCTGTCTCTCTCTGTGTATGTGTCTCTCTCTGTTTTGTCTGTCCCTCTCCCTCTCCCTCTCCCTCTCCCTCTCCCTCTCCCTCTCCCTCTCCCTGTCCTTCTCCCTCTTCCTCTCCCTCTTCCTCTCCCTCTTCCTCTCCCTCTTCCTCTCCCTCTCCTTCCCTCCCCCATCCCTCCTCCCCTCTCTCCCCCTTCTCTCTCTCCTTCATTCCCCTCCTCTCTCCCTCTGCTAGTCATTAGCAGCCATTCTGTTCCCTTCTGCTACTCTTAAGTAGTTCCACCCAGCACCAAGCATGCTGGGCTCATCAGGAGGCAGTGCGGATGGACCAGCTGAACCAGAGAACCCACGGAGGGTCTATCCACACAGCCGCTCTTCCAGAGGAAGGCAAGTGGATCACAGCTCCAAGAACAGAATTGCTCCACAGGGTTGAAGCACGAGCTTCCTGACCTACTCAGATTCCAAAGACACTAGCAGACACTCACCCTTGGGGATGGCGGCATCCCGATGGCTCCTGTGTGCTCACAGATGGCTGGCGGGCTGTGTGAGCGTCAAGAAACTGGAAGCAGGAAAATGGTACCCATAGCTGTGGCACCCTGAGGGCCCTCCCATCCCTTTTGGCCATCTTATCTGGTGGGGATTGACCTCCATTTTTTCCCCAACTCCTTGGGATGATCAGGATCTTGCTGTTTTTCAAGTCCTTCAAGGAGAGCCATTGACAGATGAGGAAACCTAATATGCTAAGAGTTTCAGGAAGTCTCCTGGTCATGAGATAGGCATGCATACAGGTGCATCTTATCCTGCCCACCAAGATCTTTGATAGTCAGATACCCACAGACATCCAACCCACAGCAGTCAGTGCCACCAAGGCTGAGATTGGATTCTTCACAGCACCACCCAGAGGCCAGGCACGCTGCTCCGGCAGCCCATGGAATTTTTGTTGTGGTTGTTGTGGTTGCTTTAGGGTAAATTCTGCAGAGAAGGAAGGACCATCTCAGCAGTCCGCTAGCTGTGATAGGCCTTAATACATTACTAAGACTTTGGAAAGGCCTCATAGGATCAAGAAGTCACGTGGATTTGTATCAGGACATAGGATAGTTGGTCAATAGGCTCAATGACCTGGCCTCACCTTCTCCTGGGCCTGCTCAGAGTCAATATACCAATTTCTATGAAGACTGTAGAAACCATAAAGTATAGAACAGATATAAAGTCTACAACCTCAGTTTGCTGAAATATACCATGTCTGCTCTGGGGTCCAGAGAACAACACAGGCAACCAGGAAGGCATGCCAAAGCTACCATTAAGAGAACATGCACCCATGTAGGCACACACGCGTGTGCCCACACACAGACACACACAGATATAGACACATCTGGATACTCATACACACACAAACACACATATACATAGACTCAGATGCAGACATATACACACAGAGAGGCAGACACTTGTATATCCACAAAGATGTTGTGGATAGCCCTGGGATTATATTTTGATACCAATTCCACTCCTCAGAGGGGCTACAGATGAGGAGTTGCCTTGTGAACCTTCTCCCCACCTTAACTTTTTAAATAAAGGATCGAGTCAATGATGGGATAATATAGATGGAAATAGAGTAGAGTAGTGGGAGATCTGTCCAATCTAGATTTATAGCTTGTTTTGTTAACTGATTGAGATTTCTTTTACCGGGGAATTGGGTTGGAAACAAACTAGCAAAACAAAGATGTATCTATGCATACTCTTATAGGCATACTACCTGAACATGTGTCTATATAGAGATACCTAGACACTTATGGACATACACACAGAAACATGCCCATGTATATACTCACACAGAGACATACAAACATACATACCTGGGCATTTGTAGATATGGTGGTGTATAAACAACCATACATACTTGCACAAAGAGGAACAGACATAGCTAGGCACTTGTGCACATTCAGAGTCATAACCATACATACACCCCTGCCTGAACAATTGTCCACACATAGATATATTTTCACACAAAGACATACAAACACATTAGAACATTAATATACATACAGAGTCACATATACAAGTAAAAACTCTCAGGAAAACATACAGATAGACCTTTTCTCTGGTTCTTATCCCACCCACACACACAATGGACTGAATCCATTGAGACTGTGTGCCAATAAGTAAATGAATGAATGAATGAATGAATGAATGAAGCCCCTTTTCCCTTCAAAATACAATAAAAGACAGGAATTTGCTGGAGACAAGTCCTAAGCCAGGTTCATCAGGGACATTCCATTACAGGTGTGGAAGGGGGGACTTATGACTTTGTGGTCTGCATGCTTCTTCTATGTCCAAATGTTCCCATTCTTTCAAGAGACCAATCAGATTAGATTGGGGCCTGCCCGAAGGACCTCATTTTACATGGGCTGCTTCAGTAGAGAGGTAGTCTCCATGAGTTCACTGGTGGTTTGGACTCTGTTAGAGTTCTTCAGAAGAACAGAACCATGGGAAAGGGACTTACCTCAAACAAAGGCTGGCTAGTGCCACAATGGGGGGGGGAGGGACATTGGAAGAACTGAGGAAAGCAGTTGCTGCTGAACCCTAGAAGCTGAAAGTCTTGAAGCAAGAGGGACCAGTGGGGGCTAGAGTTAGCTAAGTGGCTCAAAGTGCCTGCTGCTCTTACAGAGAGCCAGAGTCAGTTCTTAGTACCCGTGTCAGGCTGTTTACAACTGCTGCTAACTCCAGCTCCAGCGATCTGCTGCCCTCTTCTGGCCACCAAGGGTACCCACACCCACATGCATGTGCATACACACACACACACACACACACAATTTTACACACTTTTAATCTTTTGGGGAAAAAAAAGGAGAGACCTATGATGTGTGCCCAGTTGGAGGCTGAAGGCCTGAAACCCAATGGGAGAGTTGCTATGGAAGCCCATTCTTAAAGGCTAAGGAGACTAGAACTTGCTGTCCCCCATTGATAACCACGGGGCTGAGGGAGCTCCCACCTGGTGTCCAGAACATGCACCTGCAAGCTTCCCTTTCTACATTTGTCCACTGGGCCATCAACATACGAGAAAGTGCTGCCCACAGTGTGAGGAGATGTTCAGTTCACAGATATATCCAACGGTACTTTGTAGGTATCTCTCAATCTAGTTAAATTGACAGTTAAATTAACCATCAAGACTGAAGCTTACTACTGCTATTCATGGACGTGTGTGTGGGAGATGAACTCAGTTCAACCCATAACCATTAGAAATCAGGTCTGCCACTAGTCAGAGGTATGTCTAATCTCCATGTGGCTCTATGCTTGTTTCTAGTGACACAAACTTGAAGAAGAATGGGGATGAGGGAATGACCCACTTGTCATCTCTTCCCTTGAACCTTCGGTGTCTGCATGATACCGTCTACTTCCTCTTAAGCAAAAGCTCTCTAATGGGAGCAGTGGCTTCTGGGCCCTCTAGGATACACTCTTTGGGGGAAAGAGCTGGAGTTCCTTTCCAAACAGTGCTGGAAGGAGCCAGTCGGTCTGCAGCAATGAAGACCTTATCTCCTAAGGAGAAGGACATGGGGCAACGATGTTCAACTTTCTGAACCTAGGAAACTCCATGAACGTTGTGAGGAGTGAGGCTGCTCCCACCAGCTCTCCCCAGTACTCTCGTAGCATTGTGGGTATTATAAAGGAGATGCCCTGAGAACCAGGCTCTGACAACTAGCCATGTGCTACACCCTGGGTCAGTACTTAAAACGCCTCATAAGGTAGATTTCACCAACCCATTTTCTACATAAGCTACCTCGATGATGGTCACAGTTCACAGCTGGGGTTCTTGAAACGTCAACTTGAGTCCCTACACATCCGAGTCAGGCAACTTGTGGAGAGGAACTGGATGGTAGTCGCCATGTTCAGAGTGTGGGAGCTGTTAGTGGCTTTTTAATAACAGTTTGTAGTTTTCCTCTTATCCAGCTAACAACTCCCAAATAATTGAGACTGGGCCATTATATTTATTTAACATGGTTTAAAGGGACAACAACTGAACAGTATCACTTTATTTGACTCTAAACTAATCTGGCTAGCCCCCCAGCCAAAATCCCAGCCAAAATTGTTGCATTTTATGGCTTTCTCTGCTCCAGATGTTTTTCTAATGGTGTCTTCTGGACTCTCTCCCCATGGCTAAATCTCCTGCTTCTGCCTTCTCTCACCCCGACTGGCAGGAAGTCCCGCCCTATTCTCTCCCCTACTCAGTCATTGGCTATTAGGCTCTCTTTATTGACACTTCAGGGAACAATTGGGGAGCTGGTGTTTATACAGGATTGAGACAGGGGATTCTCTGAATAAGGATAGCAACCAGATATAGGAAACAGAAATTAGCCTTTGAATCTTCACACAATGCACAATAACATTGTGCCTACAGACAATACTTTAAAAAGACACATATGCCCATATTCACCCTGGCAGTTCTACAGTGCATGGGGTTTGTGTCGGGGTGTTAGTGTCATAGGCCCAAATTATCGTCTGTATCACTGAGCTACCCTTAGCCCAGAGGAATAGAATGGACCACAACAAACAGTGTGCTTGCTTCCAGGATTCCTATGCTTTCTCCTGAGAGCGTTAGCTTCTCCAGGTCCCCTTGAGCTGTGCCACCAGCTCCCTACCTGAGTGGTAGCAAAGCCCATCCGGGCTTGGGATGGCTAGTTTTATACCAACTTGACACAAACTATCGTCATCTGGGAGAAAGGAACCACAAAGGAGAAAATGTCTCCCATAAGAGTGTCTATAGACAAGCCTATAGAACATTTTCTTAATTAGTGATTGATGTGGAAGGGCCCAGTCCATTGTGGGCAGTGCCGCCCTGGGCAGGTGGTCCTGGGCTCTATAAGAAAGCAGGCCGAGCAAGCTGTGAGGATTAGGCTAGTAAGCAGCCCTCCCCCGGCCCCCACCCCCCCAGCTCTGCCTTCAGCTCCTGCCGCCAATCGCCAATCGTCTGCCTGGCGAGCATCCTTGCTCTGGCTTCCTTCAGTGGATTATGACTCTGGCTATGTGAGCTAAACACCCACCCCTCCAAGTTTGTTTTTCATCATAGTGTTGCATCCCAGCCATCGGAACCCTACCTAAGAGAGGGCTCTAGCCTTTGCTCCGACAGCAGAGCTAGAGGCTAATAGGCTGGAAGCTCTCAGTGAGCAGAGGTCGGCTTTACAAAGTCATGACGCAGGCCAGAACAACCCGAGGCAAGCAGAAGATCTGGCTGGGCCAGGAGGGCTCCCCATGGAAAGAGATTTCTTGGAGTGGAGGACAGGGGTAGAAGCCAAGCGGTGACCTGCATCCAGCCCGACAGCGTGGCCACACTCCTGCATCCCTGAGACCCCTGGCTCTGATGATTAAGTCCCAAAACCACCGTCTTGCTCCTTGGCTTCTTTGTTTCTTAGATCAGAGCAGAGGCTGAGTCACTGAGGGGCTTTTAATTTGGAAAACAAGGTCACATAAGAAAGAAAGAAACCAACCACAATTCTATTAACAATCACGCGCAGAGCAAGGGCACAGTTACAACTTTCCTTTTTCTTCCCCCCAATCCAGCGCTGGCATTAGAGGAGCCTTCTTCCAAATTTCTGAGCAGGCTCAAGTCTCCTGGAACAAACAAGGGGTCACTTTGGAGTTGGGGAGGGGAGAGGGGGAGGGGGAGGGCACAGATAGTTCCCGTCCAGTTTTCTATTGTTGCCATCAGACCCCTGAAGAAAACATTAAACCTGACTGAATGTAACCATTTTTTTAGGATGAATCTGGGTACAAAAACACTCTGGGAAACCAAAGAGAGCCAGGATCAAGCACCCCGCAGGAAAGAGAACAGAGAGGGTGAATTTGAAAATGCTCATGGCCAACCTGGGTTGTCGCTTTGCATCCAAAGAAAACAGGAACCAGAGGTCAGGGCTCTCGGGGAAGGGTGACTTGAAGACCACCCTGTGTCCTTGACTTTGCAGTTTTGAAAATTATCCCCTGGAGCACTGAGGAGCGTTGGGGCATTTACCCTTTGCTTTCCTGGCCCCTCTGACTTCAAGGCAGGCCTGCACTGTTGCCACAGCCTGGTTTGATACTAGCAGGCAAGCAGCCCGCGGAGGTGGGAGGTCCTGCTTCCTTTGGAGCTGTGTGAATGTCTGCCCCATTTCCTTGTCCCTAGAAGTCTGGGCCTGTGGGAGACAGACCAACAGTGTAGCCACAGCCCCATGGGGTCCCCTGAGCTATGGCAGCCACTTCCCTGGGACCCCGGTCCTTCTCCCCATCGTATTCCCACCCTCAGCATTGTGGGAAGCTCACAATGAGTGCCCCCCCATCCCCCCCAACCCCCGCTGTTCCTTCATGCACCTACACGGCCTTGGTTGTCAGCGACCGTCTGAGATTACCAGAAGCCTCCCCTGTCCCTGGAAAAATCACCAGCACGTTATTAACCTTCGAGGCCAGACACATGTTTTCCATAGATTTCTTTAAGTGCCAGTGGCCACCGCGGAGGAGCACGGCCTTTGAGGCTGAAGAGCGTGTAATTAAGACATAATCTCTTCTGCTTTGTAATATATGAAGCAGAAATGGTTGCATCGGCTTCCCTGTACTGCAATACCCACAAGCCGCACACCTTCCCCTCCGGCTTTCTTCGCTGCTTGTCGCGACCCTGAGACACAGAGCAGCTGCAGACATGCAGCCAAACGTTTTCCTTCGGGGGTTCCTCGAGTTTTGGTGTTGGTTGACGGAGATTTACAGCGAGGCCCACCTGGGAGCACAGCTGCATCCGACAGCAGCAGACGCAGGGCGGAGCAGCCCGCGGTGCCCCATCGCTGATAGCTCTGCTTTGACAGGGACAAGGGCTGGTGGTCAGGGAGTTCTGATTGTGTAAACACAGAGCTCTCCATCAGCGCTTCCTGCATCAGGTGTAAGCCAGACAAAGACCACCGTGTGGCCCTCTCGTGTTTTCAGAACTCTGCCTTGGACAGGTCAAAAGCCCTAACCTTCTCCGATCGTCCCGTGGGAGAGAAGCCCTGACAATCTACATTTTGTCTGTGCAGAGTTGACTAGGGCCGTGGCTAACCTGGGCTGTGATCAATATCCAAGAATATGCATTTGCCTATCTTTGGCAGTTTAGAGTCTCTGTATTGAGATTCTTGCTAGATAGCATAACCTTAAACTTCACTGCAAACCCACTTAAAAAAAAAAATGCCCGGCGTGGTGGTGCACGCCTGTAATCCCAGCACTTGGGAGGCAGAGGCAGGTGGATTTCTGGTTCGAGGCTAGCCTGGTCTACAGAGTGAGTTCCAGGACAGCCAGGGCTACACGGAGAAACCCTGTCTCAAAAAAAAAAAAAAAAAAAAAAAAAAGCCGGGCGTTGGTGGCGCACGCCTGTAATCCCAGCACTTGGAGAAACCCCGTCTCAAAAAAATAAATAAATAAATAAATAAATAAATAAATATAAAAAAAAATTAAAAGCCGGGCGTTGGTGGCGCACGCCTGTAATCCCAGCACTTGGAGAAACCCCGTCTCAAAAAAAAAAAAAAAAAAAAAAAAAAAAAAATTAAAAGCCGGGCGTTGGTGGCGCACGCCTTTAATCCCAGCACTTGGGAGGCAGAGGCAGGCAGATTTCTGAGTTCGAGGCCAGCCTGGTCTACAGAGTGAGTTCCAGGACAGCCGGACCTACACAGAGAAACCCTGTCTCGAAAAACCAAAAAAAAAAAAAAAAAAAAAAAAATTCATTTAAATAACTTTGTTTTTTAAGATGGGTCTCACTATGTTAGCCAGGCTGGCCTTAAATTCCGAGCCCAAGCGATCCTGATGCCTCAGGCTCCCTACTGGGTGAGACTGATGTCTAGGAAAGAGTGTCACAACTCCAAGACATGCAATCGATCCACTCAACGATCCAACACTCGTCACTCATCCTGCTGATGGGGAACAGATATCTGAGAGGGCTGGCTTGGCACAGAGCTGCCATTCTGAGTGGGACACGGGCAGGAATCTGAGGCCACAATGAGGGGGCATTGCATAGGACAGGGATTTGCTCCTCACTGCTCCGTGTAAGTGAAGCTTACATTGGAAGAGGCTTCTTCCAGTCATAGTCCGGTTCACTGAGAGCGTAACTCAGGGACCAGCTGCCTTCTGGGTGGAGTTCAAATCAGGTAGGTCTGTTACCATCACGCGTCACTCATAGCCGTGATCCAAGATGTTCTGAACTGAGTCCCCTCCGGCCCAGCTCCAGGGACTAGAAACACAACTTGTTTGTACAGCTCACTTCTTATTTTCCGTTGTCTCCCCTTGGCTCCCACCTTCATTTTTGGCTGTGAAATACATCTCTGTGGTCACCTCAACTTCCTTTCCCTTTATCTTAGAAAGCTTCAATGTTGATCTTTAGATTTTTAAGTTTGTCATCTTGGTGGTGGTGGGGGATGGGGTGGGGGAACATGCATTACCCATGTGAGCTTACGTGTGGAGGCCAGGTGTCAACATCAACGCCCTCCTGGATTGCTCTCCGCCTTATTTTTGGAGGCAGGGCCCCTATTGAACCTGGATTCAATAACTGAAAGTCTGCTAGGTTGGCAGGCTGGCACGTGCCAGGACTTGTGCCTCCCCAGCACTGGGGTTACAGGGGTTACTACAAGAGCAGAAATGACTCAAAACGGGGGAATGGATACAAAAATGTGGTATATATCTACAATGGAGTACTACGCAGCCATTAGAAGCAATGAATTCATGAAATTCTTAGACAAATGGATGGAGCTGGAGAACATCATCCTAAGTGAGGTAACCCAGTCTCAAAAGAACACCCATGGTATGCACTCACTGATAAACAGATATTAGCCTAGAAACTTGGAATACCCAAGACACAATCCACATATCAAATGATGTCCAAGAAGAAGGAAGGAGTGGCTCCTGGTTCTGGAAAGGCTTAGTGTAGGGGAATACCAGAACAGGGAAGTGGGAAGGGGTGGATGGGGGAACAGGGGGAGGGAAGAGGGCTTATGGGACTTCTGGGGAGGGGGGATCCAGGAAAGGGTAAATCATTTGAAATATAGATAAAGAATATATTGAATTTAAAAATAAAGTATATGGGGCTGTGGGAAAATAAAAGAAGAAATGACTCAAAAGCAGATGCCTAGATTTTTTTATGTAGGCATTAAGGACCTGAACCCAGGTCTTCATGCTTGCAAAGCAAGCATCTTACCAACTGAACTCCTTTGAATTTTTCTGTTTTCAATGGACACATGCACACTCTAGGTATATAATGTCTCTGTGATACATGTGAAACTTAGTAAGCCTACCTCCCCCCACCATTCCTTCCCTTACAAAACGATCCTCTGTGTCTCTGTGTGTGCCTGCATGTGTTAAATTTATTTTTGAGATAGTCTGTGTGTTCACCAACATTTACACGTGCTCCTAGATTCACAGCTGGGTTGCAGCCTTGCAGGATCATCATAAGTTACAAAAGTTGATAATGTGTTTTTAACCCACCAAACTCACTGCAGATCTTAGCTAAGCAGAACAGCTGCAGTGGAGAGTTGGGTTTTGTTTTGTTTTTTTTCTCCACGTCCTAGGGCCAACCGGAAGCTGTCACTCACTGCCACGGCCTGGCATCAAGAGAGAGACAAATTCAAACCTACAACTATGGTGTCTACTGAATGCATATCATTTATGCCATGGTGAAGTCAGAGAACAGAAGGTTCAAGCACTGTTAAATGTGAATCATCTACAAATAAATAAACTTACTGTGATGGTTTGTATATGATTGGCCCAGGGAGTGACCCTATTAGGAGGTGTGGCCTTGTTGGAGTAGGTGTGTCACTGTGGGTGTGGCCTTAAGACCCTCACCCTAGTTGCCTGGAAGTCAGTCTTCCACTAGCAGCCTTCAGATGAAGATGTAGAATTCTCAGCTCCTCCTGCACCATGCCTGCCTAGATGCTGCCATGTTTCTGCCTTGATGACAATGGACTGAACCTCTGAGCCTGTAAGCCAGCCCCAATTAAGTGTTGTCTTTCATAAAACTTGCATTGGTCATGGTGTCTGTTCACAGCAGTGAAACCCTAACTAAGACACTTTACCTTTTGTGTGTGTGTGTATAATAATTTCAACATGCACCAAAATAAATTATACCTCCCTCCAGCTTTCCAGTTGATTTTCTCAATTCTCTTGCAGCTGCTGGTAAGACCTTAAGGATCTTGTTGAATAAAGGTGTGATGTTCCTTGAACATAAATCACTGTCTTCCTGTGTAGGAAGGGATAGCACTTGTGACCTATATGTGTGTTGTGACACTATTCCTAGGGAGATGTACACAATATCTACTCATCCTAGAAAAGGAAGCCACAGCTAACCAAAGCAAGGATATATCAAAATACGATTGATTTGGTGAACCAATGAATTTTATTAGAATTACTTACAGAAGCATGGCAAGGAGTTGCTTACAGGAGCAAAACCCACTCAAAGACAGCTGTGACAACAAAGCCCATTCAGGCATGGGTCACAGCTCATGAAACCTGGAAACTTGGAATACAGTTGCACAGCCTACAGCAATACCAGGCATTGGAGGGTGTTTCCTCTTCTCCCAGACAGCTCCTCCTGGGTTGAGCCCCCTCTAGGTAGCTCAGGTAATCTAGGTATGTCTCTTTGGAGCTCTTATAGCTTATATATGCTTGAGCAGGGAGGGGCCAGCAACTCTGGTCGGTTTCAGGAACTTCCTGCAGCTATTGAGTTGTTTACTTCCTGAGCTAAAAGAGCTTCCCCGCAGGTATGAACCTTTTGCCTTCCCAAGATCATCCTGTGTCATAAGGAGCTTAGCTCCAAGGTGGAAGTTTTTAGACAAGATTGCTTCATAATAACACTAAGGGACAAAGGAGCATGAATCAAAGAAAGTCAGGTGCCAGGGAGCCTGCCATGGGGGAGATGTTTCCAGCAGCATCCTCTCTAAAAGCTTGGCTGACTTTTCGAGCAGAGGAAGTCAGTACATAGACCCTCACAGCCTGTCTTGTTCCTCCCCTGAAAGCCTTTGGACTCCCCAGACCAACCAGAGCAGAACAGTGTCTTGTGAAGCCGCTGGAAGGGGAGTGGAAGGGAAACCTCAGGCCATGGTTTAGAGCTTCAAACAGAGTTCTGTGGCTTTGGGTTTTCTTACAAGAATCAGGAAAAAAATATTCTTTATTTATGTGTACATGCAGAAACCATTGAATTTCAGTATAAAATGGCAATCCTGGGAGGGTAAGACAACAAACTCCACATATGAGACCAGCCGATGAGCCCTGAGTCACGGTGGGACCATTTAGGTACCATTCGGCTATGCAAGGGTACATCTCTGGCTTTGCCCTTTTGAGGGTTGGAAGAACAAGGAGTTCGGCCCTCCTCGTCTGAGTGCCCAGCATCCAAGGCCCTGGGCCAGTTGGCTCCCTGGAAGTGGAGACAGAAATGTGCTAACACAATCTGACCTGTGTTTTCCTTGCCACAGACCCTTCATGGGCAGGAACTGACTGAGCTGTGGGAAGGGAACAACAAGGAGAAGAACCCAGGCCCACTAGCACCACAGCCTATTCATGTGTGTGGTTTCAGCCAGGGTTCCCTTAATCTTCGTCAAAGAGATCTCAGGCATTTTCGTAGAAAGAAAGGAGTTAAGGCTGAGAGAAATGAAGAGGCTCACCTAGTCATAAAAGGCACGAAAGATCAGAGCTTATATATCTGGGGCTCAGATTTCCAAAGTGATCTTCAGAGATCCAGAGAGGAACAAGGTTTTCCTGGTTTCGAAATCCCATTTGAAATCTAATGAGCCATTCTAAGCAAAGTCAAAAGATCTCAGAAAGGGCCCAGGCGATGGTTTAGTAAGTAGAGCAGACTTGTCTTATAACTACAGGGACCGAATTCTATCCCCAGACTTTGTGTTAAAATGGCAGTGTGTGCTTGTAATCCCTGCCTGAGGGGAGACAGAAGTGGATCTCTAGGACATGCTGGCTACCCAGGGCCAGGTATAGCCTACTTGTGAAGTTCCAGGATAGGGAGAAACCCTTTTTAGAAAAGCACATGACTCCAAGGTTGTCTTCTGGCGCGCGCACACACACACACACACACACACACACACACACACACACACACACACAAAGAGGCACTCCCTCATCAGAGAACCAAGTGGTTTCCAGTCAGGAACAATATTGTATATACAGAATATTTGTCAGTGTTGAGAAGATTTTGTTTGTAACACCATAATGAAAGACATTAAAGTCCATGGAGGCCCCCAGTACATCAGGCGGGTCTCTACAACAAAGGATCAATTGTCCCCAAATTTTGATAAAAGTTGGCATATTCTAGTCTATTCAGATAAGGCAAGTAAACCTTATAGCTACTTTTAAGAGGTGTAATAACCAGGCATGGCAGCACATGACTTTAATCCCAGCACTTGGAAGGCAGGGGCAGGCTAATATCTGAGTTCGAAGTCAGTCTAGTCTAGATAGTAAGTTCCAGACCAGCTAAGGCTGCAAATAGTATAGCTTTTAAGGGAAAAAGCTTTCCCCAGTGCAAGTGTTGCAACTCTGAAGGGAAAGATGTCCTGGAGGCAGGAGCCAAAGACTACTATAAAGTCACACCATACAACAAACCTCACACAAGATATCTGTTGGGAAAGACACACAAGGGTGGCTGTCTCTGCTTGGGCAAGAAGCAGCAAAGAAGAAGAGGCAGGATTTATACAGGGTTTCTTGTGGGTGGAGTTTTCCAGGGTGGGGACTTCAAGGGTAGGGGCTGGTGGTATTTCAAGTCCTTAATTAGGGACAAGTAAAAGATTGGAGGGATTTTAAGCTCAGGGGTTGATGAGTTTTCAAAACCTGGATGTGAGCTAGGACTTTTTACCCTACCTTCAAAGACATAGTAAAACCCTGCCTCAAAACAACCAAACATAAAATGTCAAATATCTTTAAGGGGAGCACGGCTTCTGGATCCACAGTATGTCCCTCAGATGGAACCACTGGTTTCTCTCAGGAAAAGGTGTACCGTTGTTGTTGGAGACCATATTGTCTAGGTACACGTGCTGTGGTTCCTCAGTCCAGGCCTTTGCTTTCCATGGTTTTAGTTATCCACAGTCAACCATGATCTGAAAATACTAGATGGAAAATTCCAGAAATAAATAATTCATGTTTTAAATTGTACAGCATTTGTGAATAGCAGGAGAACATCTCCCAGAGCCCTCTTCCCCACTGTCTGGAACTTGAATGATGTCTTTGTTCATCTTCTCCATGCTGTGGATAGTAACCACCTGGTAGTCACTTAACAAGGGACTCTATGCAAGCAATAACAGTAAGAGTAAAGGCATAGGGCACTGGCAACATTATCACAACACATTTTCCCAATGGTTCCATTTTATTAGTGGCCATTGTTTTTAACCTTTTTTTCCTTGTTTTTTTTTTTTTATTGAAAAGGGAAGTAAAAATACTTTATGATAAAATTAAAGATTTACATGGAAAATATTTCAGATAAAATAGAAGAGATACATAGAAAAACACGCTAAAATTGACAATTTTCATGGAAAATTAAAGAGTAAAGTGGTAGACATGTAAAACATTGCTAAATTAATTGAAATATGGAATAGAAACATTTTATGATAGAATTGAAGATTTACGTGGAAATATTTCTGACAAAATTGTAGAAAAATGTAGAAAAACATGTTAGGATTGAAGATTATCATGGAGAATTTTATATAGATATAATAACGGTAGGCATAAAAGTATTCCTAAGTTGATTGAAAGTGGGATTATAAACATTTTCTGATGTTTATAATTCAAAGATTTACATGGAAAATATTTCTGATAAAATTGAAGAAATATATAGAAAAACGTTAAAATTAAAGATTATCATGGAAATTATACAGATAACATGATAGGCATAAAGATAATTTTCTAAGTTGATTGAAGGTAGAATTATAAACATTTTCAGATAAAATTGAAGATCTACATGGAAAATATTTCTGGTAAAATTCGTTTCTTAACCTTTTAGTGTACCTAATTGATACACTTATTTTACTGTACCTTTTCTTAAGTGTGCACATAGGAAAAATGATATGCGATAGTACCATCTGCACCGCTGGATGCTCTTCCCCTGAGCGTGGGAGGATGGATACTCAATAACCTCTCCTTAAAACATCCTTTGTGTCACCACAAGTTTCACATGATTCACCATGACCTGAACTGTCACATAAATGCAAAGCAAGACTCCTCATGGTTCAGCAAGAGAAAAGACGGGACACACATACAGGGCACTTCCTGTGCCCTCAGCACAGTGACAGTTGAAAACACTGAACCCTTCAATGGCCACAGCTGTTTGCAGCTCCTGATGAAGTGATGTCCCCAGAGTTCCCTAGGCTTATGATGGGATGTGAGCATTCTTTCTCAGTGGCAGCTAGTTCATCGTCATTCCGTACCAGCCTGGATGGAGGCAGCTTTAGCTGCAAGCCCATGGGGAACCCAAGAGTGGTCCCAGCCCGGGACAGCTCATCCTCCTCCAGATGAAAAAGGAGATGTTTTTGACGTGGCCGTTCCAATTTCCACTGCTCTGGGGCAGTCCTACATCTGGCAATACCAGAAACCACAAGCCAAACACAGAATAATTCAAGTCCTAACAAAGGAATAGTCCAGAAAGCCTCCAGCCCATGGACCGACAATCATTATACTTCTCTCCCACTGACTATCCCCACTCTAAAATCTTCAATTATGGAAGTACAAATTAACCATAAAACATATAGGCACATTAATCCCTTATAGCAATAGGTTAAGTTTCTCCACAGCTATTTTTCATCACTAAACAAAGATTTTGAGGCCTCAATTACAATTTGAAAAGAACAAAAAACAAAAACCAAGCAGAAAACAAATTAACCACAGTGCCACACTTCCAGGAGTCTGAACAATAGACACGGAGGTGTGCTGGGCCCACAAGTCTACCAGGCTCGGCTGATAAAAGCCACAGTCACAGCAGCTGTGCATATGCAAGTAGGCAGATTCCCCAGGAACCCGGACTTCATGTAGAATCTCCCGATTTCTAAATATTGGTTCAGAAGTTATGCACTGGCTACATAAAACACATCTGCCAGTTATGTGCAAACTGCAGCTTACCTCTTTGAAAACAGGGCTATGGAATTTAGCCTCAGACCAAAAAAAAAAAAAAAAAAAAAAAAAAAAAAAAAAAAAAGAAAAAAAAATGCACGGGAGAAACTGCCACGGGTCTGAATGCTTTATACTTTGAATAATCTGAACACACTGAAAGGAGTGTCAATACTATTTACTAATGGTCCTGTCTCTGAACTAAGAAAGAAAACAACAAAAGGTGAATGTCACTGAAGAAATGATTCCCGGAAGTGAACCAAAACCTCTCTTTGTACACTTCACCAAGAAGAGATCCATGCATGTAATTTAAACCCTTAACGGGAGGATCTGAAGATTAGAAGATTCTCGGGCAAGCAATGACGTCACTATGCTGCCATAGGGTCTGGACCTCTGGGGCCAGCCCAAGTGAACGGGACATCTTGGAAGGATTAGTGAATATTAAGAATATCAAAATGCTCTTTTCAATACTCACACTATAGGAACTGGAAGTTCTCTTTTCAGAGGTGGCTGTTGGGTAGCTACCGCTGCACCCCGTTATTCTACAGAGAACTTCCCCGCTTCACAGAGTGTGCCTGCTGAAACATGGGGTTCCATCTTTAATGTTCATAAGCCAAGTTCACTCACTGGCTAAAGTTTATCTGGTCCTTTTTCTTCCCCATAGAGTCTCACTGTGAAGCCCAGGCCAGCTTTGAACTCATGACCCTACCGTGATAGCCTACTAAGTGCCGAGATCATACCCTGATCACATGCTCAGATAGTGTATCTGCTTTTTACTTGGCATATATGTCACAGACCCCCGGAATATAGGAATGAGTCTAGCACTCGCTGGGTGCACGGATTCCCAGGGAAACAGGGGCACTAACGTGGGTATCTAAAGACCCATGGAACTGTGAAGCAGAAAGGAGTGCAGCCAAGGCCCCAAGCAGCCTGGGCCTTGGTGTGCCCAGGGGGAAAAAAATCAAGACACGCAACTCATGGCGCTGGGAGGTGCCTGACACTGAGAGAGCACGCAGGTTCCTCAAGGAGACCTCTGAAAGGCGGAGGTGCAGCAGCGGCATGAGCTACCGAGACGCGATTATCAAAAGTTGTGCCCCTGAAAATAGTCACCTGTTTCCACCCTGAGGCAGGTTTAGGAAACCCAACCCAGAGGATATCAGGGACAGACACTTTCCCCATTGAGGACAGACTGACGAATTAGGAGAATGACAGGCACTCATGGTGCTGGCCCTGGTGAACCTGAGGGAAGACTGGTAATTTACATCCAACTGCTGGTCCTGAAGGGGACCTTGGAGATCACATCCCCTACCTCCAGTTTCTATCCCTTAATAAGCTGACACCTCCGCAGTGCTTCTCCCAAGGCTTTCCGTAACTTCTCTGTGTTTTCTTTATGAACAGAGGAAAGAGCTGTGCAGGTGAGTGAGACATTTCAGAAACAGCTGTTTGCACCCAGGGCTTCTTTGCCAGGCACAACCCAACCTGGCAGGACTGCCAGGAGAGACATAGATGACAAATGTAGGTCCTGGTTTATACCTCCGCACCCGTCACCTGCAGCCCAGGGGCGGGGGTGGGGGCGGCAGGTCCTCACCACTTTCTGAACAGTTTCAGTGTACTTGTCCCTCCATGAGGTTGGCTAGAAGCAGCACCAAGATGGGGACCAGAAAGCCCGTGGGGATACTTCGGTGAGGCTACTGAGGCCGTGCTCTTCCTACCACATGGCAAATGCTCAATGCGGGTTTTTTTTTTAGTCAAAGCTGTGATTGGCTGCCGAGTACGGGTGCCTAGTCACGTCCCTGCTCTGATTCTTTCATCAAAAAGCAAAGAGCGGTCATGTCGCTTTGGAATGGCCTCCTGGGTCATTCCACTACAGGACAGTGGAACACTAACGACAGGACAGAGCCCACTTCCTTCGGAGAAGTCTCTTTGGTAAGGAGAGGGATGCTCTAAGCAGAGGTTCGCTCGGTCTCGGGGTGTTTGCCTTGCATAGGTAAGGGCCTGGGTTCTAACACTATAGAAAGAATGGCAGCAAGTGGGGGGGGGGGACGGAGGATGGGAGAGGGTGGGGGGAGGGGTGGCAGTGGTAGGGATGGTAGGAGGGGGAGGGGAGGACAGGGGAAGGGAGGGGGAAAGGAAATGATAGGGTCTCAACCCTCTGTGAGACTCTCAAGCCCAGGATAAAGTGCTGTGTGATTAAGAAAGTCATTTGATGGTGAGATTCGAGGCTGCTCTGGATTCACCCGGGATCCTCGGCAAGTGCACACTGCACACAGTCGTGCCCACCTAGCCCCACGTTCGATTTGACTCCCATCACAGATACGTCAATAACCTAACGTGTTCGACAGTTACAATTAGCCAGTGCTTGTATTGCTAGATAGTTCAGTGGAGATCATCCCCCCACCCCCCCACCCCACCCCCCCGCCAACCTCTTCAATTACTACCAGGTAGGTTTTCATAGAAAAGGAAACAAAGTTTAGGAAAAGCAAGAAACTTGCCCAGGGTCCTAGAAGTATTTCCACACCAAGTTGCTGCTCAGTCTACACCGAGGAGGCCAGGTCTGCGAAGCTCAGTCCACCTGTGTCTCTCCTCGCTGTTGGTGGAATGCTCGCGGAGTAGCGACTTTTCACCGTGGTACACACAACTTGGCGCATAGCCACTTTACTGGCTCAGCGTGGGTGAGGGTCGGGAGCCACACCGCACAGGGTGCGTGGGCACGCCTTTGGAAGCCTGCCTTCGTCCCCGAGAGGTAGCCAGGTCAGTGGACCGCAGCCTCCAGAGGTAACCGAAGAGGCCCTAGATGTTGAGTGTACCGTGAAGAAAAGCCACTCTCCAATTTCTGCTCGGTGTGGTGTGGCTTTTCCTGCTTGGAAAAACCAAGGCTGCTGGTGTCACCCGCTGCCAAAGAGCAGAGCCGGAGCCCTGGGGGAGGGACCACCCGCAGGAGGCCTAATCAGCGGCAGGCTTCCCAGCAATGAGGACAAGGGGGCACCGTGATGAGACAGTCACCACCGTGAAATGCCTCCCACCCTCCTCAAGGAGACCACAAGAGCAGCGGAGGGGCTGAGGCAGATTCCGCGGCTGCAGGGGTAACTTTAAGAGGCCTGCTTCTCCATTAGGAGGCCTAAGCCCAGGGTCCCCTTGTAGAGCCCAGCGGGTGCCACTCCTGGCCACACGTACAGACTCCAGGTTTCCCATAGGACTGAAGGTCACTCTTCCAGAATCACATTAAGTCTCTCCAAGTCCGTATTCTTTAGGAGTGGCCTCTGGCTGCTTTTTACGTAGGAAATATCAAAGGCTCTGAGGAGGGGTGAAATTGTCTATGCCGCGGAGCATAACTGATAGAATTTGGCTCCCGTCCTGGTCTGTCACACAGGGATAGATGGCAACAGGTAGAGAACTACACTGTAAAAGAAAAGGACCACTGGGGTGTGGCTCAGGGGTAGACACCCCTGTTTGGTGAATGTGCCTCAGGTCTTAAGCATCATAGACAAAAATCAGGTCAGCTCAACAGCAGAGACAGGCCGCAGGCTTGGTTGGTGCCTCTGGCACTGGAGGGGATGGGAGTGGGGGATGGAAGTGGGGGATGAGAGTGGGGGATGGGAGTGGGGGATGGGAGCGGGGTGGGGGTGGGGGATGGGGGTGGGGGGTGGGGGTGGGGGCGGGGGATGGGAGTCTGGGCCTCTGAAGGGACTTGTGTTTTAGAATCTTTTTTTTTCTTTTTTTTTCTCGTTTTCTTTTTTCTTTTTTTTTCTCGTTTTCTTTTCTTTTTTCTTTTCTTTTCTTTTCTTTTCTTTTCTTTTCTTTTCTTTTCTTTCTTTCTTTCTTTTTTTTTTTTTTTTTTTTTTGTCCTTGACTCCTTTTACCAATTCTGGTCCTATAGAAAAGCGCACTCTCCACGTTGGGGAATTCGCAGGTGAGTCCTTTCTTGGGCATGCTGGACCTGGGCCGTCTCCACATACAACTCCTGATCTCCCCAGGGCATGTCTGTAGCTCTTTCCCTGTACCAGAGCTCCGCAGCCTGGATACTGTCCCGTGCCATCAGGGGTGTAAGAGCTCTCGGTGGCTTGTGTACATGTGGCCTCCACTGGCCCAGAATACCTTCTAGTTCAGACAGCAGGAAGGCATCGGACACTTCCAAGTTTCCACCCAGTGCTGAAGGGCCAACAGTAGGGTAGGCACTGGGGTCAAACTACCAAAGTTAGTCCCCCACATAAACACTTTTTTATCAAATCCTTTTGCATTTGCTTCAGTTTGATGAGGTTCCTCCCCACCACCTTGGCCTGCAGGCATGCTGTGAGGCTGAGGAGAGGCATGTCAGCTAACTTTCTGGAGGTACAGGAAATGGAAGCCTCTATAAGGATGCAGGGCCAACCAGAAAACAGAGACTACCTGGCCCACAGTGGTCTCAAAGGCCTTTCCTGCTCCAGAAGGACCCTCCACCCTGACACAGGCCTTGGCCATCCCTCATGTAAACCAGGGACACTATTTTCTCTTTTTTTTTTTCATTAATTAATTTATTGACTTTACATCCCAATATCAGACCCCCCCCTCTCCTCCCAGTCCTTCCTCATAACTCTCCTCTCCACCCCTTCTCCTCTGAGAAGTAGAATCCCCCCACTGGGTATAATAACCCCCCCACACACACACACAAACACATCAAGTCACTGCAGGACTAGGCACATCTCTCTCACTGAGCCAGACAAGGCGGCCCAGTTAGTGGAACAAGGTCCACAGACAGGCAGCAGATTCAGGCACAGCCCCCATTCCAGTTGTTGGGGGGACCTGCATAAAGATCAAGCTATATACATATCTGCCTACATGTATGCAGGGGAGGGGTGGTGTCCAGGTCCAGCCACGCTCGCTCTTGGGTTGGTGGTCCAGTCTCTGGGAGCCCCCGAGGATCCAGGTTAGTTGACTCTGTTGGTCTTCCTGTGGAGAGGGATGCTGTTTTCAACATTCTCTGCTGCTAAATAATAATAATCTCCCGCATGCAGTTTTAGATGAGAGGGTCTGGAGGGCTTGCCCTGCAAGGCTTGGCCAACCTTTTCTTTGTAGGGGCGGATGGTAAATAGTTTCATATTGCAAAAGTAGTTTTAGACAATATATAAATACATGGCCTGGTTGTGTTCCAGCAAAATTATGTTTACAAGAGTGGGCTGGCCAACCCCTGCTCTAGGGTGTTGATTTTTGATTGGATCCTTTGAGTTAACCAGAGAAAATTGCTGGTTAGAGGGCTTTGATGCCCTGAGGGTGTAGTTTTTGGGTACACCTATCTCCATATTACGGTGTAAACACTGGAGCATATTGTGTAAACAATGGGTCACAGAACAGTAATGCTTATACTTTTAACTAGTAGCATTTATTGAACACTTACTGCATGCCGGGTGCTATGGTTTGAACATTCTCTTCTCCCTCCTCCTCCCCCACCAAGTACTTTGACAAACTCATCAGTACTGAGTTGAGAGGTGGGGTCTTTAAGAAATGATTAGGTTATGAGGGGGTCTGAGCTCATAAATTAACTAATGACCCCTCCCCACCCAACTTCCACCACTCATCCTGCCTCTTTTCCTCTCCCTCTCTGCTCTCCATGATGTCTTCCGCTGTGTCATGTTCCAGATGCAGCCCCTGGGCCTTGGTCTTCCACAGCTGCTGTAACTGTGAACCAAATGAAGTCCTACCCTCCTCACATCCATCACCGTGCTATAGCATCTCAAAAAAGAACACACACTCTAGTAAGGGACTAGTAAGGGTGGAAGGTTACCCTTTAACCTGCACATACACCCCCACCCCTGAAATGTCCCAGACAAAACAGGAATTCAAGAGAGGACAACTTGGGGTGGGGATGCCACTGGGTTGGTAGAAGGCCTGCCCAGCATGCTCGAGGCCCCTGGCTTCAATCCTCAGCACCTAATAAACCAGCTATGGCAGTTCGTGCCCGGAACCCCAGCACTCAAGAGATAGAGGCAGAGAGATCATTTTTTATTTTAAGGTTTAAGGTCACTTTAGGCTATGGAGTTTGAGGCCAGCTTAAGCTAGAGAACCTGTCCTAAAAACAACAAAAAAGAAAGAAGTCATGGAGAAGGACAAAGAAAACAAAAGAAAAAGAAGCCATGGGGTCCAGAGTAAGGAGCGGTGCCTGCAGGCAGGTGACAGTAGTGCCCACCTTTAGGCTGTCCCTAGTGTTGGGGACCTTAAAGCACTTCTAGGTGGCCTATACCACCTACTACCAAGGGATTTCTTCCACCGTGTAAACTTTAGAGATAACAAGATAAACATCTCTCCATGTTTAGTTTTGGAATATTTTTGGTGAGATGCTGGTTGACTTCAGGGGTGTGAGGTTCATTAACTCTAGGGGTGTGGAGGCTGACACGGGATGTGGGGGCACACTCGGTCACAGTTCTGGAAACTTCCAGGGATTTGCCAGGGAGTCTAGGTCAGTGGGCAGAGGGCTGGGCCAGCCTGAAGGGGTCTCGCTTCCAGTTCTGGAGTCAGTTGGCAGGAGATCTTGAAGACAGAGGAAGAGATGGAAGTTTAAGGCTCTCAGGACCCAGACTTTGAAACTGGGATGATTCTGTTCACACTATAACTTACAGGCGAAGCGAGGCTGCAGGGTGCTGTGGCCAGGGTCAATCTACAGCATGAGGCTGTCACTTGGAAGGAAGCCGAGGAATGACTGCTAAGAAGTGCGTTCTGGCTAGGTGACTCCCGGCCCAGTCTGCTACTCTTCCTGCTCAGCATCTCCTGTGCTCCCACAGTGAATGCTACCCCTGGCCATTGCTCAGGCTTCAGCCAATCAAAGATCTTCTCTTTGGCCAGGGATCCAGAGAGCGGTTTTTTGTTTTGTTTTGTTTTGTTTTTTGTTTTTTTTGTTTTTAAATGACTTTACTTGAGAGGTTTTGGCAGCTTGCTTTTAGCTCTTCTGGAAGGGGCGTGTCGTGACTTGCAGTGTGTGTGTGTGTGTATACTTGTATGTGGTGTGAGTCCCCCTTGTATAGGCAAACTTGGGTGTGGATTTCTGATGCCTCTCCAGACTCCTAGAAAACTTTGGCTCTTCGCTCTCGGCCAGCTGAAGGAAAACAGGCCAGGTATCTTCGCTGCCCTCTAGTGACGAACTTGATATTTAGCAAGATTGCATTTAAATGTGGATGGTCAAATTAGAATAGGGAAATTAGGTTAGAATTTTAAATTAATTTTCATTTGGAGGCACTATAGAATAGAGGCTAATATTCCCCCATTTTTTTCTTTTGGGGATAGTGGTGGGGTGGTCTGAGACAGGGTCTCATGTAGATGGGCTGACCTCGTACTCACAAAGACCCTCTTGCTCTGCCTCCCAAGCGCTAGGATCACAGGTGTACACCACTCTGCCACGGAGCCTGATCTATATCACTGGCGGCTCTTCCAGAGAACTTGGGTTCAATTTCTAGCACCCACACTGTGGCTCACAACTGTCTAGAGCACCAGTTCCATGGAGTCTGATGCCCTCTTGTGCCCTCCATGGGCACCAGGCACCAAGCAGTACACAGACATGCGCACTCATATGAATACTAATAAAATACAATATAAGTAAGTTAGCCCTTTATTTCACTTAGAGTCCCAACTACTAATTTTGAGCCCTAGTTCTGGCCCCTAAGAGCTATGTGGTCTTGGGAATGCTGCCTACCCTCTCTGATCTGGGTCATCAATACTTGCATATTAAGATCCAGATTGTACTGTACAGAAGCATCCAGGACATTGTGCAGAGTTTTAACTATAAATGCCATCATTAGAACAGTGAGCTTTTCCTTCGAAAAGTCGTACCTTCTCTTGGGCCAGAGCACTGGTTCTGCTGCACTGCGGAAGACAGATTGAACTCTTGACATGGCCTCCCCAATGGCTACCCCAGATCTGGGTCACTCTCTGTACTTGGGGTGCAAGTACAGAGAGTGTACTTCTGGAAGAACCTGGCTGATTTGACCACTTAGCAGGTCTTGTTTGTTTCAATTTTGTTTTTTCTTAACCAGTGTGCAGTGGTGTGAAGTTCACCGAAACGTTTTGTGTATGTCTTGCACAAATAAGATTTTCTTTAAGACAACAGATTTCTTTTTTTCCTTTTTTTATTATTTTCTATATTCTTTGTTTACATTCCAAAGGATTTCCCTTTTCAGTCCCCCCCCTCACCATAATGTCCCATAAGTCCTCTTCCTCCCCATTCCCCAATCACCCCCCTCCCCACCATTTCTCTGTTCTGGTACTCTCCTACAAAATCGGATTTAGTCTTTTCCAGACCAGGGTCCTCTCCATCCCTTTTCTTGTGAATCTTTTGCTTAGCTAATTGTATCTTGAGTATTCAGCGATTCTGGGCTCATTAATATCCACTTATCAGTGATTGCATTTCATGTGTATTCTTTTGTTATTGGGTTGACTCACTTAGGATGATATTTTCCAGATCTAACCATTTGCCTACAAATTGCATGAATTCATTACTTTTAATTGCTGAGTAGTATTCCATTGTATAAACATACGACATTTTCTGTATCCGTTCCTCCATTGAGGGACATCTGGGTTCTTTCCAGCTTCTGGCTATTATAAATAAGGCTGCTATGAACATTGTGGAGCATGTGTCTTTATTGCATGCAGGGGAATCCTCTGGGTATATGCCCAGGAGTGGTATGACAGGGTCCTCTGGAAGTGTCATGCCCAATTTTCTGAGGAACCACCAGACTGATTTCCAGAGTGGTTGTACCATCTTGCAATCCAGAAATCAACTCACAGAGTTATGGTCACTTGATCTTTGATAAAAGACAACAGATTTTAAGCTGGGGTGTTTAAAACCCAAGGCTTGGCACTATTACAGATGAAACAAGCCGGGCTTATGCCAGCACAGATTTTTCCTTTAAACGAGTGGTTCTCACCTTTCCTAACGCTACAGTCCTTTAGTACAGTCCTCATGTTCTGAGCCCCTCAACCATAAAATCATTTTGTTGCTACTTAACTGTAACTGTGCTACTGTTGTGAATCGCACTGTAAATATCTGATGTGTAGGATATCTGATATATGTCCCCCCCCCACAAAGGGTTCTCGACCCAGAGGTTGAGATCCAGTGCTTTAAACTGAGTCTTATCACTCCATACTGACTCTAGGTGTGCACGCATAAAGAACTGGGTTCCAGCAGACAGAATCCTCTGAGAATGGGTGACAGTGCCTTGGGCAGGTGCATGGGACAGCAGCTCAAGCCACACACTGACAGGCCAATATCCATGCAGTGCTGTTGGTCACCCAAATGAGCCTTATGATGTACAGCTGGACAGCTTGTCTGCTGCCCATAGTACAAAATTTTTTATTTCACTGAGAAATGCCCAAACTTGATAAAACTCTAACAACAGGGAAAAAGAAACACTTTGAGGACCTCAGAAAGATGGAAATTGTCTTAGTGACCTCCTCTGACTTAAGTTGGCCCCTAAGAAAAGACATGAAAGTTTGGGGTGAAGCTCTGCATATGAGCTTTGGCCTAGGAAACCATATGTGGGTTGCAGTTGGCGAACCCCACTTTTAAGCCCCGTCCCAGCTCTGGCTGTGTGAGCCCCCCCTGACATCCTTCTACATACCCAACAACCTGAAACTGGCACATTCACACCCCCACATTGTCCAGAAAAGCCATCAAAAATGTCTTGCAGTTACTCAGTCTTCCTCATCCGAGTGCACCCTAGGGACACCGCTGGGACTGAAAACTCCTGCAGCCTCCAAGGCAAGCATGGTGGCCCCTCAAAAGGCTAAACACAGAATGACCACGGGATCCAGCAGTTCAGCTTTGGGTACTCACACAAGATGTCTGCAAGCAAAGACTCGGAGACGTGGCCGCGCATCCATCCAAAGGATAGAAACAGCGCAAAGGCTCATTTCCCGATGATCGTTAAACTCAGGTGTGGGTACAGGCCACAGAGTGGTGAAATATCACTTGGTGCTAAAATGGAAGGAACCCTTAAAAAGTTACCACGTGGTAAACCTTGAGGTTTGTTAAACAGGAGAGTCACAAGGGATAATATTCTGTGTTCCACTTACTCGAGGTACCTAGCAAAGTGAACTGCATCCAGACACAAGTAGGGGGATGGGCCGTGGGTGAATGAGGAGGGCAGGGGAGTCAGCGGTCAGTGAGTAGGCTTAGCTTGGGAGAATGAAACGGTGGTGGGGAAGGCTACGCTGGCAGCAGCATGATGCGCTGATGCCACAAAGCTGTGCACTCCACGGGCTAAGATGGCCGACATCATTCCTACTGGAGGTCTGCACCGAAGAGACAGTCCTTTCCCGTTCAGCTGGGGCACGGTGAACCCAGTATTGCAGGGGAGTCTATCTGCTGTCCCTTGTTCCCTTGCGGTAACAGAATTGTTTTCTAGGAGGCTAATAGACTGCACTGGCCAGAGGAACCAGAGTCACAGAAAAGACATTCAAAAGAAATGGTGAGAACACACTGGGGCAAACTGGGTCCAAGGGCTCATAGACAGTGAAAGGAATCCCAGGGCCTGCTAAACGTTTGAGCTTAAGAACCCAGGAATACATCTCCTAGTTCTGTGGGAAGCTGGTGGTGGGCTGGGCTGGACAGAACAATCTTTTTTAGACAGTTGTTCCTGAGTTTTGCAGAGCAAGAATAGCGGGAAACGGTTTTTTTTTCTTTTGTGGCACAACATCGCCACCTAATGGACAAAGTTTATATGACACAAAATTCTTCTAGACTGCAGGGAGCTTAACTCCCTGCTTCAAATAGCATTTCTTTTCAGAGAATCCATTCGGGCAGTCTTATATTTGCAGAATAAATATTTGTGGCAAAAAAAACCAGAGTCTCATGTTTTCTTGATTTCCCTCAAGACTGGAACATCTTTTCCAGCACTTGAATATCCGGATAGAGTCTGGGTATCATTTTGTGGGATTGTTTCATCTAAAACAAAAGTGGGGGGTGGAAAGAATAGGAAGGGGGGAGAGAAACGGGGAGGGGAGAAGGAACAAGAGGCCCCAGCTGTCTTACTACCCCAGCTTCCGGTCAGCTCCTGCCTAGCTCACCTCTACAGCAGATGTTCAGAAGGGCTGTTACGCCGGGCGGTGGTGGCGCATGCCTGTAATCCCAGCACTTGGGAGGCAGAGACAGGCGGATTTCTGAGTTCGAGGCCAGCCTGGTCTACAGAGTGAGTTCCAGGACAGCCAGGACTACACAGAGAAACCCTGTCTTGAAAAACAAAACAAAACAAAACAAAAAAAAACCAAACAAACAGAAGGGCTGTTACGACCTCAGCACCTGCTTCTCTCTGTGATTCACAAGCACCATGGAGCTGACCCCATCCTGATCCGGGGGCCATCTTGGTTCTTGTCTTGCCTGAAGCAGCTCACCAGCCACTCCTTTCTGGAACCCTGGCCTCTCTGTCTTCAGCTCCCCTCCTCTCCAGCTCCTTACACCTCTCTTGATCCTCATATCTCCAGGCTCCTCTGTTGTTTTGTCTTTCCGGTAGACAAGACCTGGGCAGCACCCAGAGTCAGATTCCATCCCAGCATGAAACTGGGGTCTTATCAGGTTCCTGCCTTAAAATTCAGGGGCACACTAATGATTCCCTGACTTGTAGCTCTCAAAGCTGCCACGTGGACATCTCTGTTCTAATACACACACACACACACACACACACACACACACACGCACCCCAAACCTAACTCCCACAGTCCCAAGGAACCCCACAAACAGCTTTCCTGCTAGCACAGCCAAGATGCTTCTTGCCTTGATATTTTCTCTTCTCCTTCTCCTTCTTTGCCCCTCCCCAATCTAACCCACCAGAAGGCTCTTTCAGGTGAGTCTTTAAAATGGATCGGACTAACACCTTGTTTTGCCGTTCTGTGGTGATGACCATCCAAGCTGCTGTTTCACCTGAATTGCCCACAGAGCTTCCTTTGGGTGTCTAGTCTGTTCTCGGCCCTGTCAGCTGAGACATATCACACCCCTGCACAGTGCCTCCGGGGACTTCCCTCCCACTAGGGAAATCCAGGACTTCGTTCTACCTGTGGGAGCCAAAGCATCTTCTCCCCTAGCGATGGCTCCCCAGACCCTACCCTCCAAAGCTGCTGTGGACTCTCTTGTCCCTTGTTACCTCAGGCCTCGGAGTCACTGTTCCTGCCCCCTCCACCTGCCTTTCGACCTTGCTATAGCACCACTGTGGTCATGTTGCTGGCATGATGCAGGCTCCCTCCCTTAGCCCAGAGCCACTCCCTTTCCAGGACGGTGACACAGCTGCTTGCTTTAGCTTACTGCTGCGGCTTCAGGGACTGGCACACGGCGGACTCCATCAGCAGCTGGCAAGTCCACGGGCGCAGCTGGGTGAAGGAGAACACGTGGCATGTGGAGTCAAGTTGTAGGTTTGAGGCCCGGGTCTATTTTCTTTACTAGCTAAAGGTCTTGGGGGACACAGCACCCAAAGCAGAAGAGATCAAAACCCACCATTCAGAGTCTATCAAAATCGAAAGTGTCTGCTTTCCAAAGAGCACTGGTTAAGGAATTGTATCTGGGATATATATATATATATATATATATATATATATATATATATGATTCTCGGGACTGGCTTTGGTTTTATACACCTTAGAAAATAAAAATAGCCAGGGAAAATTGCCTGAGGCTAAGAAGAGTGTTAGCAAAAGTTACCAAAAGTATGAGGAAGCTCTGGAGGTGAGGAACTTCTCTATCACAGTGACTTTGGGTTCAGGATCCGAACCTGTGGCAAGAGCTTTAAGCTGTCCCCTCTCCAGCTCTTCCCCCTAGAATGGCTGTCCCTGCAAATCCAAGTCAGCCTATGGGTTCACCCTGGTGGTGGCATTCTCTCTGGTCACTGGGAATGCGTGGCCATCTGCAGTTTGCTAGTGACCCAAGCTGTCGGACAGCTTCTCATTACTTAAGCTTTTATTCTTTCAGGGGGGAAAAAGCTTTCAATTTTCATGGTGCTTTAGGCACCAACAAGCGGGCCTGTCTTCTAGTTTGGGCAGGTTTGGACTTAACCATGTTCTACAGATCAGACACATTCTGAGCACAGCTGGTTTCACAGGTGCCCCTCCCCCACGGTGGCACCGGGGCCTGGGCACCCTTTGATGGCCTACTGCCCTCATCTGAAAATCCCTAATCACGTCACACTGGACCCCACAAATTACACCACCGTGCCTGCCCCAGACATTGCTTCACAGACTTAATTCATGAATGCAGGTTCATTTGTGTTAACTAGGAAGAGGGGCCACAGGGCCACTTAGAGTTAAACCAAGTTGAATAATTTCCAACTTGTCAGGAAAACTGCAGTCTTGGTTCCGATGAGGAGCTAATGTTCCTTCCTGTTGGAAGCGGGTCCTTGCCATCGCCACGGGGGCCTCTGTGTGCTGTAGCTCAGCTTGTGTCTATAAAATATGCCTCTCACACTTTGATGTCCCTACACTTGCTTTAGGACAGGCCTCGGGTAAGGCAGTTCGCAGGTCTTTCCAAGGCTGTTGGTAGCAACAGGTCTTGGAGTAGCAACATTCAGAGATATGGTGGTTTACAGATTTACAGATGTGTCTGACCTTCAGCGGACGGCAGGTTCTAGCTCTGCACTTTACATCTTGGATCCTTCCTCACTCTCTTGAGACTTACATTCTTCAGAGCAGCAGGGTAACTTTTCCTAGGGCGGTGTATTAGTCACAGTTCTCCAGAGGAACAGAACTGACTATGTAAAATCAATATCTATCTAACTATCTACAATTAATATATATATATATATATATATATATATATATATATATATGATCAGTCCTGTTCCTCTAGAGAACCCTGACTAAATATATACATACATATACATGTATATATTTATGCATAAATTCACACATACATACATACATACATACATACATACAAACTGAAATAGTTCAAACTGAAACAAGCCCTTTCCTTCCCAAGTTGCTTTAGGTCACGGTGTTTAATCAAAACAATAGGGACCCTAACTAAGACAACGATTTTGGCGGCTCCAGCCCAAATGAGGAGAGTCATCACTTCTCTGGTCGGGACATAGGATGGCAGTGATGGGACAAGTGCATAGCAGAACAAGACAGACACACTGTGGCCAGAAGACAGAAAACGAGAATAGACCCAAAGTCCCACAGTTCCCCCAAGAGCACACTCTCGGGAGATTCTCACAACCACTGCGTGGGTGGGAAAGAAAGAGAGGGAGAAGAAGGAGGAGGTGGAGGGATGGGGAGAGAGACTGACTAACCTTGCTGGGTGGTACCACTTCCCAAAGTGGCCCTCTGGGGCCCAAGTCACTAGTATTCGGGCCTCTGGAGACACTCTATGTCTAACCTACAGCAGCCTCTCCATCACTGGGCATTAACAGGAGATACAGCCATGCTGTGAGTGGGCGTCTCTAGCCCACTGCCATTCATGGTTCAGTAAGATTCTAATGTAGCATGTTTTCTCCCTTCATAGGCCAGTTCAAGGACATCTGAGGTGTTTTCTCTCGTTATAAACAGAGTTGCTGTGAACTTTCGCCTGTAGGTTTTTATTATAAGAACATGTGTTTTCCTCTCTCTTGGGTGTGCACCTGGAGGTGGGGGGATCACTGGCTTGTATCATCTGGCAAATGGTCTCACCTGTATAGGAGGAGGCAGCCTCAGGAAGATGCAGAGAGCTCCAGTCACTAGTTTACCTTGGCGCTTGGCTTTCTGTTGCTGCACGCTTCTGCGTTTTTCTTAACTTATTCAAACAGCCACGGTGTTTCACTTTATCCACAATTTGCATTTCCCTAATGGCTTACAATATTGATGGTCCTTTCATGTGTTTATCCGCAGTTTGTTAGATCTTTGGTGCGGTATCCCTTTCCAATCTGGGCCAAAAATAATTAAGCTTTTCCCCCTTCCTTTCTTTTTCTTGAGTAGAGAGAGTGTTTTTCTTAAGCACAGTGAGATCTGTGAGACTCTATTTCTGGATTCTCTGTTCCAGCCCATGAATCCACTTGTCTGTCCCTGGGCCAGGACCACACTGTTTTTTATTGCCATAGCTGTTTTAGTATCGTATGAGCATATTTCATTTGTGTAGGACATGTCTTCCCTTCTTTTTCAAAATGGCACTCGGTTATTTTCAAATATTTATTTTTTTCTAGCTCAACATTAACACAATTTCTGTTAAGTTCTCCCAGAATACCAGTGGCACATTGACCCGAAGTGCTACCAAATGAATTAGAATAATTTAGGGTTAACAATCCTTTAACGGTCCTAGAATCCTTCTAGCATAAGGACAGACAGAACATACCTCTTATTAAAGTCCGCATTCGTGTTGGATAGCTTGCATCCTCTCCGTGTCCATACACTTGAAGGAATCCTTACTAAATCAGAAGTGAGAACCGGGTACACAGCAGGACTCAGTGAAGGCAGGAGTTAGAGGAGCTAGAGACTGCTTTGCCAGTGACGGTTCGTGTATCCGCTTGTTTCCGCTATTGGCTCTTACAGCATTAAATTTGAGGATTAGACCAGCAACAGGCCCCAGTACAGTGAAGGCACCACCTCTGGACGCAGCCCATAACTCTTGGGAATGAATAGACTACCTTTCAGCTCATTTTTCACCAAGGGAGAGCTGACCACTGGCAGAAGGGACTACATTGCGACTGTGGGTTAGAAGCCATCCCCGACACTTCTGACATGATGAACGCCTTCTGAGAGTTCAGAAAATAGAAATACGGCCCCATGGGAATACCTTTGAAAGGAGATGCTTAGCCTGATGTCCAAAGACATCAGTACCTCAGTTTCTTTGAAGAAGGCTGATCCAGTGACTTCTTGCCTCCTGGAGGCTTCCGGGAATAACTCCAGTCAGAATGACAGCAGAATTTGTGTAACTGCCTCAGCCGCGGTGGGGGTTCGGCTTTGTTATGGAAAAACCCGAGATCGCACAGCTTAAGTGAGAAGATGGTGTGTGTGTGTTCCTTGTGTTTTATTTATATGAATAGTCAGCTCCACGAAATGGTCAAGGCTCAGATCCCCTCTCCCTTACAGCTTTGTCATCCTTCCGGTGTCTCACTTGTTCACGTGGTCTTCGATGTGAGACCATGTGATGTTACAGCCACCGGGAATGAGCAGACATGTGTTATTTCAGGACCTTCTAAAGGTCAGGAATCTAGACCTGGCAGAACCGAGTTCCGGAGAATCATTCTTATACAAAGCTTTGTCCAAGAAAGGGCAGGATAAGTTTAATGAAGGGCCCAGAGGAGAGAACCCCAGCCCCTCCTGACTGTGGGACAGAGGCTGTCTTCATTCTACATAAGCACAGACAGGCTTGCAGCAGTAGGCTTTTCAGAAAACAAGCAAGCAAACAAGATGGGAGACATGGCCTCTCATAATCTAGCACTGGAAGGGACTTTTTACCCCCATCTGAGGCATGGTACAGTGAAGACAAATCCAGTTTCCTTGGGGTCAACTTATTTTTACTCATATTAAAAGGAAAAAGAAAAAGAAAAAGAAAAAGAAAAAGAAAAAGAAAAAGAAAAAGAAAAAGGGAAAGGAAACATACTGATGTATGGCATAGTAGGCTGCCACAATAAACTGTTACATAGCCATTTCCAAACTGCAAGGGATGCTAAGGAAAGATCACTTCCCTGTACACACCTACACACCCAGCTAAAGATGCTCTGAGATTCTGAGGAAGAGAGAGATGCTAAGGGGTGAGAGGCAGTTCTATTTACCCAGAGACATCTGTAGGCTGGGCCACGGTGCAAAAGTAACAAAAGAACCTCCAAATCTCCATGGCAGACCGAACGAAAATGAACACTTGCAGGGGTAGTGCCAACCCTGGACACCCCACAGATTACTCCCTCCTTGGATAGCTTGGTATATGACAGGCGCTTCATGTTAGATCAACAGCACACTGTTTTGGGTGCTTTATCCCCACCAGTAGGGAAGATGAACCAGCCCTGGCTCCTGAGTTCTCCTACCCAGAAATAGTTTCCAGAGTTTCTGTTCATATTTCACTGGCCAGAATGAATGGCATGCCACATCTCATGGCACTCAATGGATACTGCATACCCCCACCCTTAAACCTAGAAGAAAAAGGGGCACGAGAATGGTGCACAGCAGAGTAGGACACCATGTGGGGCTTAAGCTTACTCCTGTTGCAACAGAACATTCTTGAGGTGTTGGAGGAGAACTTGGCACCCACAGTGGCCCCAGACCTGGGCTCTCATTCCAGTTTGAATGCTGGCTGATGCTACCCCACTGGGGGGGGGGGGGAAGCGCGGTTCTCAGGTTTGGATTTAAGAGAGTTTTCATTCATTTATAGCCAAGCTCGGTTTTCAATCTGAATGAGTTTGTGAATTTGGAACTCATCCCAAAGCAGGAACTAAAAGGACCACAGATAAATTATGTTGTTTACCCATCAAGATAGACCACCCACTTCCTAATTACTCGGGGGCCTTTGGTGACTTATTAAGTAACTTACTCAGAAAACCTTACACACAGCGCACTTCGAATAAAATGTCCTGGCGTGGGGTGGCGGGTAAGCCAATATAAACACTATTTTTTTTTTTAATTTTCTACCACAGCTGTTGTTTATCAGCATGCGACCCAATCATTTTTATTTTTTCTAAAAGAGAATCATTCATTCAAGGTTTCAGTCCCAGAGCATGATATCTTTCTTGTGGCATCAGGAGGTTTAAACACTTCCTCCTCCCCCCCCCAACTTTCCAGAAGACATCCCACAATCAATGCACTATCTCATTTCACCCGGCTTCTCCTCATCATCCTGGAGCAGTGTGATGGACACCCGTCCAGATCACACGGGTGCTCCTCTCCCAGGTGTGGCCACCTGTTTCCTCCAGCCTGTCTTGAGGGTGTCTCTATTTAGGGGCGATCAGTTTTAGCTGATTGACCCATCTTAAAGTCTGGGCTGCTTCACATTTTATGGGTTTATGACTTTTTCTTAAAACCCCAAATGGATTTTCCTGATTGCTATCAGTAGCAGGCTCTCATCCAAAGGGTGATTTTTGAGATTCAGGCTAATAGAAGATTCATCATCTTCAGTATGCTTCCAAGTTTGTCTTAAGCACCCACCTCACACCCAGCAAAGAGGGAAAGAGAACAGAGGAAGCATGTACAATGTGCGTGTCTGTGCTGGTTGCTCTAGCAAACAACGCAGACTGACTTAAATAGCAGATGGTTCCTTGCAAGCCAGAGGCTTAAAGCTCACATCAAGATATAGCTATTGCTGATTTCTCCAGAATCTTCCCATCATAGCTTCTAAACAGCCATCTTCTGTTTCTTTATATAGTCCCCCCTCCTCTCTTTCTCCCCTCCTCCCTCCTGCCCCCTCTACTCACTCTGTATTTGTGTCCTAATATAGTCTTCATATAAGGACAATTATAAAAGTATACTATATCATAATGACCTCATTTAACTTCACTGAGCCTTAACCTCCAAAGGCTATAGCTTCACAAACAGTAGCTTCTAAGATATTGGGGTGATAACTGCAACATGTGAATTGAGGGGTACACAACCCAGATGACAGCACACTCTAAGTCACATTCTATCAAGAAGTAGTATCCACTGTGGCCAGCACTAACCATGTAGCCCCACTTAGATGCAAGGGAAGTTGGGAGGCACTCATGGCCGACAGAGACTTCAGCCGGCCGTGACAGCTGGCCGTCAGCCACAGCAGAAGGTCTTTCTCCCAAGCCCACAAAGCAGATTATCCAGTGGAAAGAGTTTAAGACCGCACAAACTCACTACACTACAACCTCATGTCAGTTCTCACGAACTTTTCTATTGATGTCATAGGATAGACTATGCTAGTGAGTTTTTGTCAGCTTGTCACAACCTAGGCTCACCTGGGGAGAGGAAAATCTCAACTGAAGAATTGCCTCCGTCAGATTAGCCCAAGGGCATGACTATGAGGCATTGTCTTAATTGATAATTAGTGTAGGAGAGTCCAACCCGGTGCAAGTGATGCAATCCTTAGGTAGGTGGGCCAGAGCTGTATAAGAGTCACCTGAGCAAGCCAGAAGCAGCATCCCTTCGTGGTCTCTGCTTCTATTCCTGCCTCGAGTTCCTGACCTAGTTTCCCTTGATAGCAGTCTATACTCTGTAATCTAAATAAGTCCTTTTCTCCCTACGTTACCGGAGGTCATACCAGTAGAAAGCAAACTAGGAGGAAGCCTATATACAGATGTCTAGACTTTTTCATTCTGTGCTTAATGCAAACTAGACTTGTTTTTAACTATGTGCTAGTTTATCTACCAACGTTCTCAGTGTCTTTATAAAAAAATATAAATGCTGTTACTCAGCAGAACTGGAGATACTGATGGGAGAACCACATTTATTTGATCCTACATAATAGCTAGGAAATAATGTTACAAAAACCTGCCATAATCCTCATATTTATATTACAACCTCACAAAAACTTCAGCCCAACAAGCAGTGGGTGTTGAGGATTGGCTCCAATGTTTTGATTTAATCGGGAATCTGTGTGTCCAAACGCCGAAGGTCCTTATCCTCAGTTGGTTTTTGATCGATCAGTAAAGATGCCAAGATATGCACAAGCTCCCCTTTCAACAGCCAGGACACAGGGAACAAGTCCTACCAAAGTCACCAAGGAGAGTGGAAGTGGCAGGAGCCAAATCCTAACACAATTTGTTTACCGTGGAGTTTAGATGTCAGTCATCCTTCAACAAACATCACACGGAAACTGTAACAAAATGGTCGCAGCAAGACCATGGTGTCAGTCAGAAAGGATGACATTAGCACAGGATTTTCTCTGATCTGTAGGTTTCTTCTCAAGTTATACACAGAGATCATTTTTTGGTGGTTTTTTGTTTGTTTTTGCTTTTGTTTTTGTTTTTTAAGGAACTAGATTCATTGAGAATGTATTTATCTATAGTAAACCTTTTTGACTGTATCTGGTTTATTTTATATCCTGCCAGTTTATGGAGCTCAAGACCTCCTTAATTTCTATGGCAGATACATAGATGGATGGAAATTGACGGGCTTTTTACATAACTGGAGGAATCTTATAAATATTGTTTTAGTCTGCTTCCTTTCTGTTTCTCCCACGACCCGACTGTTCTTTGAGACACCGCCTCTTTTGCAAGTGAGGACCTGGCACATTGCTTAGAACCTGGCCCATGTTTGTCTAACGAGTTGGGTCTATACACTGTCTCTTATAGATGTACGCAGAGGCATCTTGCTATTTGTCTCCCAAGTGCAGAGTCACAGTACTCACTTTCCTGTGCCTCACCCTTTCCACTCACACACACAGAAACCCAACAGGTCGGTTGCCAGGGCAACTGTCATTCATTCCTAGTAGCTGGGCAAAACTCAGTCGTGTGGATGGATCACAATTTACCTGCCAAAAGGCATTTACTTCACAATGCTCTACAATTTTCTCTATAATTATTGGAAATCTCATGGTACATACAAATATATACAAGTAAGGCATCAACTTCATTAGCAAGGCAAATGTTTTTCTTATTTCAGGCCTTAACATTTCTTTATTTACTTGGTGAGATGTCATTTGGTGGTGCTGGTTGGGCTGGAACTCTGGCCTTGAGTTCACAGAGATCTTCCTACTTTGGCCTCCCAAGTGCTGGGATTACAGGCATACACTACCATACTCAGCCATGTTTAGCATTTGTATTCATGATTTTATTCTGGTAGAACCAAAGTTCTCCACAGGAACCTTGTATGTTAAAGGTCCTGAAGACAACTCGACTTTGACTGAGTCATGTCTTGTTTGTTGTGATTGTGCAGAGATGGAATGTTGGATCTGGGAAGCAGAGATCATCATGCAAAGCTTAGTCTCTGTATCTGACCTAATAGCTTCATGAGTAGGAGGTAAAACTCTCAGAATGTGTGGCCAGGGCTCAGCTTCAGCTAATTGTAGAGCTAAGAATGCTATCAGGTAACACCTGCAACTGGTTTACTGGTAGAAAAGGTTTCCGATGTAATCTCAGCACTCAGAAGGATGAGGCATGAAGATCAAGAATTCAAGGCCAACTTGATGTCTTGGCAAGAGTGCTTCAAAAGCCAAAGTTTTCCCAGTTGGCTGAGGCCTGTCCACTTTGTCTCCTGCCAGTGTATTTAGTAGATGAATTGATTTCTAGCTTTCTTTCGTTCTGTGACAATGAAAGTTCCAGTGCACCCCACACCCCACATACCTTCCACAGTGTAACACACTGTTCCGGACAGCCTGAGTCTGCATTCCAGGCCATGTTCACTTATAAACTCAATAATAATAATAATAATAATAATAATAATAATAATAATAATATCTGATGTTGTCTTTGAGGAAAGAGCTGCCCTTCTATGATCACTCAGATATTAACAATGTTTTAGACTACAGCAATCTACCTGCTATCTGTGGGGCAAGTGGAACAGTGCCATCAGTCAAAAACTGGGAAGGGTGAGAGGATTCAGAAACCCTGGTAATTCTCACTTCTGAAAATGCTAGGAGGTTCATCTACTCCTGACCCAGCTCCTGTCCTGGAACACCTTCACACAACACCCCCACATGAGGATCGTGACCACATTGCACAGAGTTCTCCGTGCCCATGAGGTGTCTAGATGGGCCGGCCCAGAGAGTCTAGCCCAAAAGCTTCCCTTCCTGGATATTCTTTCCTGTAAAAGGTATTTATTCTCTGGTTCACCCTGCATACCGTATGTCATATGCATTCATTTTCCACAATGAACAATAAATAAATAGTTTGGGCAAGCAAGGACTGTCTCTCTCATTAAGAACCACTGTGGGGGGAAGCCTTCCTCATACAGAGCCTAAGTCTCCCACAGAAAGCCCCTTGGCGCTTTGGACTCTCCATCACTGGCCCCCTGACCCCCCCCCCATCCCAACTCTACTCCTATCTCAGCAGAGACTGGACATCCAGGAGTTGGGAACCCCTGCCTCCTTGGCATTAGCCTTCATGGTTTTTCGCCTGGCCCGAGTCCCCCATCTTAGGCTGCATTCCACCACCCCTGCACGCCAATGATGATGAAGGAGAGGATGGAATGTAGCCTAGCACCCTTCCGTTTTGTCTGCCCAAGTGGAGTTCACACACCCAGAGGCTAGACCTAACGCAGAACCACAGCTACCCACGTCATTTCCTGTACTGTCTTGTCATTCCTCTGTGTTTGCTTTCAATGTCTCCTGTTTGCCAACCTTTGAGATTTCCATGGATTCCCTGAGACTTGCATTTTTGAATGCTAACAAAATTATGGGGCTCCAACAAGCATCCGAAATAGAGATTTTTTTTTGAGTACAGTGAAAGTTTGCATGTTCATATATCTACTGAGAAAGGGGAAGGGGCCTTTCAGGGTCTTGGACAAAGGCCATGTGGACAGTATGACCCCGCACTTATGTTACCATCCAAGTACAGGCAGAGACACTAACAATGGAAGTTCTGATCCTTGGCTAGTCTGTTTCTGGCATGCTCCTGAAATGGGAAAGTGCTGGTGGACAGCCCTTCAGGCTCCCCTGAGCTGGGTCCCCTCCATGTCTAGGGATTCCCTGATTGTTCTTAAGGGGCTTCTGCTGTAATTCCTTATTAGGAAGCTGTCAGATACCTTTGCAGAGGTGTTTGTTTCCCTACCTGATTTTATTTCTGCAGAGATTAAAACCTCGCCTCTTGGTTTCAGTCCACCTCTCCTCAGTTCATCTTCCATGTCTGTTGAAATGGAATCTGCTTCTTCATTCTATTTGGACAGGCAAACTCCTAAGTCTTCATCGCATTCTATCTACAGAGAGGCTACACATAACGTGAAGAATTGAATAAGTAGGGGGAAAGGCATACAGAATGCAAGGGAAAGCACAATATGAAGAGAAGGTGGTAACCAGGACAATGTCTTTCTAACTATCCCAAAGTTTCCCAATCATGCCCAAGTCACAGGAGTGAAACCATCATGTCCACAGCCAGGCAACACTCAGGAGAGGGCTATGAAGGCAGGTACACATGCCAGGAGGGGTCATCGAGGCAGATGCACACACTGGGAGGGCCACTGGGGTGAGTGTACATGGAGCTGGCCCTCTAGTTTGTTGGCACCTTCTTAGGACAAAGGGGACAGTTACATTTGGGAAGTGCCAGTTAAATACACAGATGTAGTATAACAATGGTGTCATTGTTAGTGGAGTGGTTGTTCATTGGCTGGGTTCTCAGGTGGGACTGATGTCCTTGACGACCATATTTATGGGGATTACACTATGGGCATCATAAGAAGTAGAAAGATGTCTGTGCATCCAAGGCCAGAGTTCCGGTCCAACCAGCACCACGAAGTGACATCCCACAAAAGAAATAATAAAAAAAAAAATTACAAAAAACGTTAAGGCCTGAAATAAGAAAAATGTTTGCCTAGCTAGTGAAGTTGATGCCTTACTTGTATATATTTGTATGGATGTATCATGAAATTTCCAATAATTAACTTCTTACAGAAAATTGTAGAGCATTGTGAAGTAAATGCCTTTTGGCAGATAAATTGTGATACCATCCACACTGTGGAGTTTTACGCAGCTGCTAGGAATGAATGGCAGTTGCCCTGGCAACCGACCTGTTGGGTTTCTGTGTGTGTGAGTGGAAGGGGTGAGGCACAGGAAAGTGAGCACTGTGACTCTGCACTTGGGAGACAAACAGCCTCTGCATATGTCTATGTGAGACACACGAATGTCCAGCTAAGACTTCCAGATCATAGTCCATCACTGGAGGAAGTCAGGACAGGAACTCAAACAGGAACCTGGAGGCAGGAGCTGAAGCAGAGGCATGGAGGGGTGCTGCTTACTGGCTTGCTTCCCATGGCTTCTCAGCCTGCTTTCTTACAGAACCCAGGGCCACCAGCCCAGAGATAGCACCACCCAGCCTGATTATTAATTGAGAAAATACCTTACGGTTGGATCTCATGGGGACATTTTCTTACCTGAAGCTCCTTTTTCTCTGGTGACTTTAGAGTGTGTCAAGTTGACCTACAAAACTAGCCAGCTGTTTATATGTGTCAACTTGACAAGGGCTGGAGTTATCACAGAGAAAGGAGCTTCAGTTGGGGAAGTGCCTCCATGAGATCCAGCTGTGGGGCATTTTCACAATTAGGGATCAAGGGAGGAGAGCCCTTTGTGGGTGGTGCCATCCCTGGGTTGGTAGTCTTGGGTTCTATAAGAGAGCAGGCTGAGCAAGCAGGGGAAGCAAGCCAGTAAGAAACATCCCTCCATGGCCTCTGCATCAGCTCCTGCCTCCTGACCTGCTTGAGTTCCAGTCTTGACTTCCTTTGGTGATCAATAGCAATGTGGAAGTGTAAGGTCATGATGTTTGTGTAGGAATAGAAACCCTGACTATTTCACAAGGCATGTCTTAAATTCATTAATCTTCTAACATTATATACAACAAAGCACATTATCTCCTCCACCAGTAAGAACTGATGCCTAGAGGTGAGCTCATGGGTTATTCTGATCATCAACTTTATCATCTCAATAGTAAAATCAGCTCGTCTCAGCTTCAATTCTCAATGTATGTAGTTCACATTCCCCTACGAAGCAAAGCCTACATAAGAGCTGTCCCCTTGTCTAGTCCTATCTTTAAAATTTTATCACTCCGTCTTCTAAAATTACATTCTAAAATTGTCTAATAGAAAGCTACTTATAAATTTCTGAGCAACCCACAAGATTTCTGTCTTAATTACCTTCCTACTGCTGTGATAAAAGCCATGACCAAAACCAACTTAGGGAGGAAAGGGTTTATTTCCGCTGATAGCTTCCAAGTCCTTCATTCAGGGAAGTCAGGGCAGAAGATCAAGGCAGGAAACTGGAGGCAGAGGCCTGGAGGGCTGTTTGTTATTGGGTTGCTCTCACGGCTTGCTCAGCCTGATTTCTTATATAGTATAGGACCACTTGCCCAGAGACGGCACTGCCTGTTATCATTTCTTCTAGGCCCTGCCACAGTTACCTGGCGACAGCCATGTTTGCCTGACTCACTATAAAAGGGGCTGCTTGCCCCTCCTCACTCTCTTGCTCTTCTCTTCTTCCCCTCTTCCTCTCTTCCCTCTTTGTCCCTTCTCTCTCCACATACTCATGGCCAGCCTTTCTTTTCTCTCTCTCTCCTTCTCCCTCTCTCTCCCTCTCTCCCCTGCCCCTTCTTCCCGCTTCCCTCCTCACCTCTCCTTCCCTCCCTCCCCCTCTCCCTCCTTCTCCCCTTCCCCCTCTCCCTCTCTCTTCCCTCCTCCTCTCTCCCTCTCCCTTCCCCTCTCTCTCCCTCTTCCCTCCTCCTCTCTCCCTCTCCCTTCCCCTCTCCCTCCCTCTCCCCTTCCCACTCTCCCTCTCCCTCCCTTTTCCCTTCTCCCCTCTCCCTCTCCCTCCACCTCTCCTCCCCCTCTCCCTCCTCCTCTCCTTCCCTCTCCCTCTCCCTCCCTCTTCCCCCTCCCCCTCTCCCTTCCCCTCTCCCTCTCCCTCCTCCTCTCCTTCCCCCTCCCTCTGTCCCTGTTTGCCTTTGTCTTTACTACCCCCTCAACTCCCCTCCCTGTGCCCTAAATAAGCTCTAGTCTATACTGTACCTTCCTCCTATCAATGGTACTTCAGGGGGGAGGGATGGGCCTGCAGAGACACCCCTTCCCCTTTACCATAATGTGTCTCCACCAAACATATCCCTGGCTTCTCTTTTCTTATAAAACACAACACTGCCTACAGTGGGCTGAACCTTTCCATAGTCCACTCTGGTGGGCGCATTTTCTCAACTGTATTTTTTTCTTCCCAAGTGACTCTAGCTTGTATCAAGTTGATATAAAACACACCTGCACAATTATATTTCAGTAATTTAACTGTCTCTTAAGTGTAGAGTGCCTGTTACTCTTATTGCTAAGATTTAATATATTTTTCCTGTCAAATGAATAGTAATAGAAAAATCTTATCCAAATACTAATGTCACTGTCTAGAGAAGCTGGCATCTTTGTGATTTTATCATGAAAAAGTAATCTTATTCAATATAGATTTAACATAAAAATCTTTAACAAACATATATATATATTTATATACACTTATATAAGTAGCAACCTTAATAAAATTCTGTATAAATACACAGAGATGTAGGGGCATGTCATAAACATCATATATATGCATATATGTGTGTGTGTGACTATGAGCATTTTATTCTGAAAACTATAAGAGTATTTTAAGGTGGTTATTTTATACCTTAAATATTCAATGAATTGTCCTTACTAAATTATAGACTCTGGGTTATTGATGGACAAATGTAACTGCTAATTATCCGAAAGCTCTGCTTTCTAGAGTCTGTCTTTCCAATTATTAGCACTTATTTGGGTAGAGCTGTGCTTCAGAGAGTTTCCCTCTTCAGATGCTTCCTGCTACTTGGGTGTACAGTGCTTCCTCTGTGTGCTCCCTTTTCCCTTCTCAGGCCCAGGGGGATTTCATCTGCATTTCAGTCCGGTCTGAGGCAACAATTCTGGAGACAAAAACAAAACAAAACCAGACAGAAGAGGAGAGGGAAAAAGGAAAACAGAGTGGAGAAGAGGGGGAGGGGAGAGAAAAGGTGAGAGAGGAGGAGGGGAGAGAGACAGAGAGAGAGAGAGAGAGAGACACAGAGAGAGAGAGACAGAGAGAGAGAGAGAGAGAGAGAGAGAGAGACTCTGTTTATTAACTCTGTCATTGCACCTTAGGAATTACTTCATTAAGTAGAAAAGGGAAAAAAAACTTCCAACATCTTTTTAAGGAATCAATATTGCCCTAATACCAAAATCAAAAATAGAACAACAATAAAAAAGAAAATTACAGAATGATCTTCCCACTGAATATAGATGCAAAACTTCTCAATAAAACACTAGTAAACAACAAAATCATATTATAAAGCTCATTCATCATGACCAAGTTGGCTTCACTCTAGAGATTCAAGGATGACTCCACATATATAAATCAATAAATGTTACCTATCATATAGGTGTAAAGAAGAAATCACATGCTTATCTCACTAGATACAGAAAAGGCTTTGACTAAATCCGATATCCCTTCATGATAGAAATTGTGGAGAGCCTAGGATTAGAGGGAACATATCTGAGCATAAAAAAAGGCTACATACAACAAACCTGTAGTCAACATCATGGTGAATGGAGAAAAACTCCAAGACAAGAAATAAAATCAGAGTGTCCACTATGTCCTCACATTTAGTATAGTACTTGAAATCTTAGCTAGAGCAATAAGACAAGAAATGGAAATAAAAAGGACACACATAGGGAAAGAAGTCAAAGTAACCCTACTTTAAGATGACATGATTTTATATCTGAACAATCCAAAACACACACACACACACACACACACACACACACTCATTCTTAAAGAAGATAAATACTATAAACAAAGTGTCAGGATACAAAAGTAAGTAGCTTTCTTATATGCCAATGATCAACATACTGAGAAAGAAATCAATAGCCACAAAAACAAATTAAAAAAATACCTGGGAATAAATATAGCCAAGGAAACAGAAGGCCTTTGCAATGAAAGAAGAAAAATTTGAAAAAAAATTGAAGACACAAAAGGATAGAAATATCTCCTACACTCATAGATTAGCAAGATTAATATTATAAAATGGCTATCCTACCAAAACAATCCACAGATTCAATGTGATCTCAACCAAAATACCAAAATCTTTCTTTCCAGACATAGAAAAATCTATCTCAAATTTTATATGAAGGCACACACAAAAAACAACAACAAAAAAAAAACCCCACACACAGTCAAAGTAATCCAGAACAAAAATAACACTGCTGTAGGTATCACCATCCTTAATTTCAAATTATACCACAGAACTATACTAAAAACAAACAAACAAACAAAACAAACAAACAAAAAAAACCCCAGCATGGTACCAGCACAAAATCAGACACAGATCAACGGAGTAGGCTTAAGGACCCAATGTAATTCTGCACTACAACTACCTGTTCTTTGACAGGTTATGGTTTAACAGTGATATGTTTTTGTGTCAGATTGACAAAGTGGTGGCTAATTATGATTGTCATCTTAACACACCTGGGAAGAGAAAACCTTAATTGTGGAGTTTCCTTCAGCAGATTGGCCTCTGAGCAAATATGTGGGGCATTTTATTGATTATTACTTGAAGTAGGAGGACCCAGCTCCTGAGGCATTGATACATCTCTAGTGAAGTGGGACTTTTCTGTAGAGATGAAAGGTAGCTGAATATAAGTTAGAAGCAAGCCAATAAGCCGTATCTTTCTGTGGACTCTACATTCATTCCTGCCTCTGGGTTCCTCCTTTGAGCTTATGCCTGAAATTCTCTTGATAATAAGACCTAAACCTGTAGGAAAAACTAAACCCTTTTCTCCTAAGTTGCATTTGTTAATGGTGTTTTATCATAGCAACAGAGAGGCAGAACAATGGGGTAATTTTTAATTTATTTTTTATCATGATTTATTTTTATGTGTATGCATGTCTGTACCTATGTGATATCAATCATCAATCAAGACAATTCCCCATGGGCTTGCCTCAGACCAATCTGATTGAGGCATTTTCAATTGAGGTTCCCACTTCTCAATGATCCTAGCTCTTGTCAAGTTGGCAAAAAAGCTAAACCAGGATTGTCACACAAACACATCGTTGTTCAACTATAGCCATTCCATTCTTGTTCATCTCCAGGATCTCATATTAATATCGATATCACAATATGAAATATTATAACCTTTAAAAGTCCCAGTCTTAAAAAGTTCAAACACTAAAATCTCAGTCTCTTCAAAATACCCAAAGTCTTTTAACTATGAGTTCCTCTAAAATAAAAGTTACAAACCTTTGTCAAAAAGGGAGAGGCAGGGTACAGTTACAATCATATCAAGCAAGACTTAAATTCTACAGTACAAAGCTCAGTGGTGGATGTCTGGGATTCACTCACAATCTTCTGGGTTCCTAAGGGCTTATATAGTTGCATCTCTTGGGATAGCCAATCACAACACACGTAGCTCATCTCACAGGCTCAAGCTGGTTCCCTTCCATAGCTGTGCTGTCCTTGGTAGTCATCCCATGATAACAGCATCTTCAAAACCATGGGGAAACTCACCAATAGCTTCTTCTGCACCCCCTTTAGAGACTCCGACCCTACCACCTGGTACCAAGTCTGAATTTCTCTCTATGACTCCTTTAATCCTGGGGTTTCTTTTACAACCAAGGCAACATTTTCAACAATGGCTTCTCATTGTGCAAAGCTTCAGCTGCTTTCTGACCCCTTTATGCTTTTAAAACCAGCATTACCAGCTGAGCGGTGGTGGTGCACACTTGTAATCCCAGCACTTGGGAGGCAGAGGCAGGCAGATTTCTGAGTTCGAGACCAGGCTGGTCTACAGAGTGAGTTTCAGGACAGCCAGGGCTATACAGAGAAACCCTGTCTCGGAAAAAAAAAAAAAACAACAAAAAACAAACAAACAAAAAAACCAATAAAACAAAACAAAAAACAAAACAAAACAAAACAAAAAAACAGCATTACCTAGGACACTCTTAAACATTATCTGCTAGCACAAAGTACAGCTCCCTCTGTATCACAGCTTCTCTGGGCTGACTCTGTGAAAACATTTCCCAGTCTCAGGATCCTCTCCCTCTCCCTCTCCCTCTCCCTCTCCCTCTCCCTCTCCCTCTCCCTCTCCCTCTCCCTCTCCCTCTCCCTCTCCCTCTCCCTCTCCCTCTCCCTCTCCCTCTCCCTCTCCCTCTCCCTCTCCCTCTCCCTCTCCCTCTCCCTCTCCCTCTCCCTCTCCCTCCCCCTCCCCCTCCCCCTCCCCCAGGTTTCTGCCTTGAGTTCCTGTCATGACTTCCTCCAGTGACAGACTGTGACCTGGGAGTGTAAGCCAATAAACCTTTACTCTCTTCAAGTTCCTTTTGGTCAAAGTGTTTGTCATAGGAACAGAGAAGCAAACTAGGATAAAGGCATCTCCTTGGGGACTTCAGAGGAGTGCTTATCTCTTGTGCACCCACCAACTCCTATGGATCACCACTGTCACGCCTAGAAGTAGGTGGCATTCAGCCTCCTCCCCAACGTGTGTGTGTGTGTGTGTGTGTGTGTGTGTGTAGAGGGAGGACATTACTGCTTAAGGAATTTCCAGGTACCTATTCTCTCCAGAGCTGGCTCCTGTAGAGACCAGTGCTATCTTGCACTAGTTCAAGATTCCAGGCTTAGTGTTTTGAGTTAATTCAGTTTTGTTTCAGGTCTATGGAGTATTTTCATCCCCCACCCCCCACTTCTTCTCTCAAAGGGGACTGGGAATGGAGCAGTAGGAAATGTGTGACGTTTCACCACAGAAAACACTGCTGAAAGCAGAGCTTCAGAGTCACGTGTAAATGGCTGGGAACCCTGTCCACAACACTAGCTATGGAATCAGGACCATGAGCAGCCAGCTCTCTGAGCTAGAGCGTTAGAAAAGTTTCCACCGTAGTTCTTCTGCACCTTGTATGTGTCCGCCCGCTGCTGGGGACGTTGCTCACTCACCTCATGGTTTTAAAGAACATTAAATAAGCTTACAATTCTCAATAATTGCCTGCTATGGTGGGGGCACAGTGGGGTACACCTTTAATCCTAGAATGTTGGAAAAGCAGAGGCAAGTGGATCTCTGTGAGTTTGTGGCCAGCCTGGTCTACAAATCAAGTTTCAAGATGGACCAGGTCTATATAAACAGACTCTGCCTCAAAAGACAGTCTAACAAAAAAGCTTCCAGGAACTAAGCCATCGACCAAGGGCTATGCATCATGGCTCCAGCTGCATATGTAGCAGAGGATTGCCTTGTCAGACATTAATGGGAGGAGAGGGCCTTGGCCCAATGAAGTCTTGATAGATGCCCCAGTGTAGGGGAATTGAGGCCAGGGAAGTGGGACGGGGTGGGTGGAAGAACCCCCTCATGGAAGTAGGGGGAAGGAGGATGGGATAAGGGCTCTCCAGGAGGGGGAGAACTGGGAAAGGGGATAACATTTGAAATGTAAATAAAGAATATATCCAATGAAATTAATTAATTAATTAATTAACTTAAAAATGGCCACCAGAATACCTATACCAGGAAAGAGGTTATAGCTAGGGGTGCAGTTCAATGTTAGCCCATTTACACACCATTCGTGAGGACCTGGGTTCTATTATCACGGTTATCACAATAACAAAGTGAGGAAAAGAAACACATATCCAAGAAGGTACACCAAGAAGGGAATGAACTCTGAGAGCAGCACCAGGGGCCCATTTTTAAAACCTGAAATAAAGTTAAGGTGGATGTGTCAATTCCTTGTCATTAAATGTGTTCTCTACTGGGAATTGATCATGATTGCTAAAAATTTAATAAAAAAAAAAAAAACAAAGAAAGAAAAAGTCCATGTCTTTGACTTCTGAAAATATTCAAAAGAGAAAGAAGAAAGCCTTCACATCAGCAGAGAAAGCACAGAGCCGTTCCCATTCATCACTGAGAATGGTACAAAGGGCACGGCTACATAGAAGTGCAGGGAGCCTCGGCAGAAAGTTAACTGGAAACGTAACGGTCGTTAAGGGAGGGTTTGGCTGAACCGCAAGTAGGACCTGACTCAGATGCATAATCCGCAACAGAAAGTCTTGTTTGGAAGGATTTCATAACCAATGCTGTTAAATTTGGGGTTTAAATCTTCTTAAGAAGATTGTTCAATATACACCCAAGCTGGCGAGGGGCAGCTAACATTTTGTTCAAACATTTAGCTTCAGGTATTTGCCTTTAGCTGTTGATGATGGTGGTGGTAATGGGATGGTGGTGATGGTACTGGTGATGGTAGGGGTGGTGGTACTGGTGATGGTGGTGGTGGTGGTGGTGGTGGTGGTGGTGGTGGTGGTGCTTGTGGTGGCAATGGTGGTGACAGGTGATAGTGGTGATGGTGATGATGACTGTAGTTGTGGGGGTGGTGATAGTGGTGGTAATGACAGAGGTAATGTGCTGGTGATGACAGAGGTAATGATAATATAAACTTCTGTAGTAGCATTGTTAGTAGTAGCTGACATTAGAATGAGACACAATGACATACTCACCTCTCCTTTCAAAGGTTCCCAGTAGGGCTGTGTGTCATGGCACACACCTTTAATCTAAGCATTCAGCAGGCAGATCTCTGTGAGTTTGGGGTCAATATAACCCACTAAAGGATTTACATAGTAAGAAGACCCTGTCTCAGGAAAAGGGAGGTTCCCAAAAGACCACCGCAGAGTTAAATATCAAGTTATACAGACAGCCTGGAGATTTCCCATCAGGCTCCTCCCTCCCCTTCTCAACCACTCCCTCTCTTCCCTGGAGTTCGATGACCTCTTTGAATCACCACATTTCATTTTGCACTTTAAGCCAACATACGTTCTCAGGACATCGGTTGCCAACTTGGTTTGGCTTTGATTGCCGCCCAACCTAGAGTGAAGTTAGATAAATGGCACTGTCACAGAGAGTTTTGTGTTCTGGGTTATATGTCCCTTTGCCCTACAGAAGAGCCTATGTGGTCTTTTGGGAGAACATTTGAAATCAGACACATCTGTTTGAAGTTATTCTGAACATAGAGATTCCAAGCCTTAGGAAAATGGAAAAACGATTTTGTGTGGTTTTCAAAGCAAGTTAAGGAGCCAAAATCACTTATGTTCCTTAATCCTCGGCACAGCCACTAGGGCCTTCAATCTTCCATTTGAGTCTTTTCCAAATCAGTTACTTCCATAATTTGATCTCTTTAATCTTTTCTCTCAGCTTTTCCCTTAGTATAGCTATAATGTGTGTGGATACAATGCAGATCTCTGAACCCAACAACACTTACTGGCAAGAGCATTCCAATTTGTTTTAAAATGTACATTTCAGGCCCTTGGATTCAAAGAGAAAATACCTGGGGACTGGGCACAGCCCAGAAATTCAGTGACCAGCTTGAAACAATTTAAATGAACTTCATTCTATGCTAAAATTTGTGTTCATTCTCAAAAAGGAAAAAAAAAGCAATTCAGAATGTAAATACATTAGGTTCTACATAGGGAATACTTACAATAAACTATGGCTACAATTGCTTTTCCCTCTCCACTTTGAGAAAATTTGGGGAGAGAGGAAAGAGGAGGAGGAGGAAGAAAAGGAAGAGGAGAGGAGAAAAACTAACGATGGAAATTTTTGTGAAGGAAATTTTCTGGGATCTGTGCATGGTAAGTCCAATCTCCTAGACCACCTACTCCTTCATCCACAGGACTTTAGACAATGACTGTTGTTCTGGAGCCATAACTGTCAAAATATCAAAAATTCTTCCATTAGGGACTGACATGGTGGTGCACACTTATGATCTCAACCCTTGGGAGGCTACAGCAGGGGGATAGCAAGGTTGAAGCCATCATAGGCTACATAGCAAGACCCTGAATAAAAAAATACTCTTCCTTTAGGAAAATACAGTCTATGGCTATGCAAGAAGTCCATCCCATTCATCCATGCATAACAATTGCATGCAGACAATGCCTAGGCCCACAGTGAAAATTCAGGGGGGAAAAGTGCTTTTCCTTGTGGAGGAGACTTCTAAAGATGTCTTGCTAGGTTTTCTTCTACCTTGAAGCACAATTGCTTTACTGGGCAGTTCTATGTAGATGCCAACTCAACATGTCATTTCCTCTAGCTGCAGCCTGAGTAAAGTCCTACCACCACTCCACTGGCCCATGTGCTGGAGGCTTGGTCCCCGGGGTGGCACTGTGAGGTGGTGGGGTCCAGCGGGGCTGGATGAAGGCATGGGCTCTGATCTCATGGGTGGATTGATGCTGACTCTCAGGAGTGGACGACAGGCCTTGTGACTAATTTGGTCCCTTGAGAACCTGTTTTAAGTAAGGTCACCTTACAACCTCATCCTCTTTGCTTTTCTGCCTCTCCATCATGCTATGACACACCGTGATGGCTGTGACTCCAGTGTCATGTTGTTAGGACTTTCCAGCCAGTAGATTCACAAGCCAAAGATATAATCCTTCATGAGGTATGCTATCCAGCCTCATGTACAGTTCACACTTCACTGGTATGGATAATATCTATAAAGATCTTTTGTAATTAAGGCCAATATCATTTATTCTGAATTGTTTAGGTTTCTGAGATATTAGTCCTCAATTCTAGGAAATTAATTAATCTATTATCTTGGAATTTCCCTATCTTTCCTAAAATACTTTGCCCTTTCACCCATTTATGCATTTCCTACAAATCCCATGAAATTTAATTTGCTAATTTCTGATAATCTGTAGGTATCATTGATACCCTTGGCTACGGGTTGTATTTTCGTGCTTTGATTGTATGGTGGATACTGCAAATGATTACGTTTATCTAGAGTAGATCATATTCGTATGCAAAATGCTGAGCCTTATTTGAGTAGACAATTAATTCCGGTGTAATTTCCTCCAGAGAGAGAAAGAGAGAGAGAGAGAGAGAGAGAGAGAGAGAGAGAGAGACCCTCCTCACCTTGACCTCCAGATACTGTGGCACTGCAAACTATGATCCCTGACACTTCATCCCAATGAGAGTGCTCCCTTAGTTACTGGGCTTGCTCAGCCCTGTAGACCAAGAAGGAGTATCCCCAGGAGAAATTTGCATAAATTAATGTGACTAGATTTTTTTTCCTCCAGCTCTATTATGCCTTTGATTCAAAATTAGCTACTTGTTAGAAACTCCAAGTGGGGAAGAATTATATAAAAGACAGTATCTAGCCAGTTAGTAGCAGTTAGAGATGGTCCTTGTTTTTGGTGTTTAATATCGGCAATTTGTTCTAAATATTAGCATCTCACTAAAATACAACTGGCAATGGTTTTCCCACTCTCTAGGCTGTGAATCACATTGCTGATAGCTTTTGTTGCTGTAGTGTTGCCTTGTAATCTCGCATAATCCGACTTGTCGATCCTTGAGGTTAGTTCTGGGTTATTAAAATCCTTTTCAGAAACTTTTTCTTATGCCTACATCTTGAAGTGCTTCACTATAACAAAAACTGTGAAATTCTATAATTCTAAGAAAATCTCTCTTTCCATGAGCTAGGCAACTCTTCTTTCAATATGACATCGAACATTCAAGCAAAGCAAGCATGCTAATTTATGCCAGTTATCCTAGCAATAAGAGACTAAGGCAGGAGGATTACCATAAGTTTGGTGCCAACATGTGTGGGCTACATAGTGAGTTCCAGGCCAATTTGAGCTACAGAGTGAGACCATGTCTCAAACAAAAAAGTTCACTAACAAATATGTTCTGGTAAATTGAACTTTATCAAAATTGACAACGTTTTGGTCTTTAAAAGACACATATAGAAAATAGGATAATAAGCCATAGATTATGGGACATATTGGAAAAAATACTTCCAATAAAACATTTCTGTCAACATACAGGGGGAAAAAGGCCTTTAACAAGAGAAAAGACTGAACTTAAAACCAGTAAAAGACCCTAGTAGATGCTTTTCCAGAGAACTGTCTGATGAGCCCATGAAGAATCCTGCCAGCTCCAACCACAGGACCTCTTTCTAATGCACAGTGGGATCACTGGCACTGAGCCACACCACACCATTGCTCAGGATGAATCTGAACTGTTGCCCACAGGCTCCAAGTTTAAATACTTGTCCTCCAGTTGATGGTGCTGTTTTGGGAAGCTGTGGAACAGTTAAGAGTTTGACCCTGATGGAAGTAGGCCGCTAGGAATAGACCATCAAAGGGTATAGCCTGGGCCTTGAATCCAGAACTTTCTAGGACCCCTGTGATGTGAAGGGTCTCTACCATGTACTGTTACTGGCACAGACTCTGCCATATCCTCACTGGTGTGACCGACTGAGATCCTCTGAAACTGTGAGCCTAAATAAGGTTTTCCTTCCTTCATGATTTCCCTCAGGTCTTTTACCACAGTGACATAAAGGGAGCAAATACACAGGGCTGGAAAGATAGATCAGAGGTGGAGAGCATTTGCTGCTTTTGCAGAGGACCTGCATTCAGTTTCCAGCAACCAGGCTGGGCTACGCACAACCATCTTCTGGCCTCCACAATTACACACATACACTAGATAGATAGATAGATAGATAGATAGATAGATAGATAGATAGATAGACAAGACAGACAGATAGATCCTTTTTTGAAAAAAGAAAAAGATAACAAATATAGATGAGTCTTGGTACACGGTGCTGAGTCAAAAAAAAAAAAAAAAAGTCAACCCAACCAGGAAACCACATGCTATATGATTTTTAGAAGGTCTTCAAAGGCACATATTTAAGCCTGGATCCACAGTATAGTATGTAGGCATAATGTTATTATGCACTGTGTAAAGTGTGTTATTCAAATGCTGATTTCTCTGCCCCATGTCTGGTTGCAATCTAGACATGGCATTATCATGCTTATTGTATCTCCTACCTCAGTGTTGTATAAACATTATTCCTAATTTATTCTCTGATTTGTCAATAAAAGCTGATCAGCCAATGACTGAGCAAGAGAGAGAATAGGGCTGGACTTCCTCCCAGCCTGGGGAATAGAGGGACAGAGAGAGTCCAAGAAAACACCTGGAGCAGAGAAAACCATAACTTGCAAGTATTTTAGAGATTTTGGCTGGGAAGTAGACAGAGTTAGTTTAGAGGATTAAAATAGATTAACACTGCTCAGTTGTTGTGCCTTAAAGCTGTTAAATAAATACAGTAGTCCTGTCTCAATTATTTGGAAGTTGGAGGGGTTAAAAGAAAAACTTCAAAACTTATAAGGTAATACTAACAATAGTTCTTCTGGGAGGTGGTGATGCTTTTATGAGGTTAGACCTACTAGGTCTTCAGTCACTGTGGGAATGACACCATAGACTTCCTCTTCCCATCCATGATGTGATTTTGCACAGTGGTACTTTCCTACCATAATGTGGTACCTCAGCCAAGGCAATGGAGCCCAGTGATCATGGGCTGGAACATCTAAAGCTGTGACCCAAGATAAATCTATTCTTGGTGAGTTATCCCAAGACAGAAAGATCACTACCACACACTGTACATACAAAGTGCCAAGAGTGTAAGTCTACAGAGTCAGGAAGAAAACCAACTGCTTAGGGATGGCATAGGAGTGAGTGAGAAGCAAGATGCAAATAGGCCTTGGCAACTTCCCAAAGCTGGATGGCAGGGATAGTTACATAACTGAATTTACTTAAGATATCATTGAATTGTACCCTTACAATTGGAACATTATATTTTAGAAATATCTGTTAAATATAAAGAAGTGTTTGTGCGTGCATGCGTGTGTGCGTGTGTGCGTGTGTGCGTGTGTGTGTGTGTGTGTGTGTGCATGTGTGTGTGTGTGTGTGTGCGTGTGCGTGTGCGTGTGTGTGTGTGTGTGTGTGTGTGTGTGTGTGTTAGACAACTCATACTAAAATGTATAATGGGGCTGGAGAGATGTCACAGCATTTAAGAGCACATGCTGCTCATGCAGAGGACACAAGTTCAGTTCCCAGCACCCATATTAAGTGGCTTACAATTATCTGTAACTCTACATCTAGGGAGATGCAATGCCTCTAGCCTCTACAGGATCTTGCATTCATATGTACACACACACACACTCAAAAATCCAATAATTTTTAAAGAAAATATACAAAAAGAGTTTTCAACCAATACGGATCTTAGCAATGATGATGATGGTCATAATGATGATGGTTAGTGGCAGTGATGATTATGATGATGGTGATAGTAGCGATTACAGTCACAGGGAGATGCTGTAGGATATTGTGTTTGTAGAAATAAAAACAGGGCATGTATTATTTAACTAAGGTGCAATTGGAGGAAATTGGGTTAAATATAAAGTAAGATATAAATCTTTTCTTTACAAAATTAATTATTGTTAAACCACACAGAGTTAATTAAGTATTGTCTCAGTTGCTATATATCCTATTCTTGAAGTGATTGACACTTTATCCTGAATTACTAGCTTACAGGGAGGTGGAAAAAATTGATTTTTTTTTTACTGTTCTCTTAATTCATGATCTGAGGATCCTCCACCATCATCAGAAACATTTTGCTATTAGATGGCATTGGATATTTATCAATTTTATCATCCATTATTCATTTCCCCCATCTTTGTGTTTAATTTCTATTCTTAAGAACAGCTGTGCTTCAAGTGACATTCAGTATACTTTATACATATCTACCCTTTGCACTTACTGCAAGCCCATCTGGTGTCCAACCAAATAAAATAATCAATCCCTCAGGGGGTTTCCTTAGGATGATGGATAGTCTGGAATGCACAAGGGCATTCTGGGAAAGGAGAGTCATGGCCTTCCAGGTCCAACTCCCAGCTGAGGACCTTGGACCTGACCACCACCCCTTCCCAGCAGGTTGTCTCCCATTGTCTGTATCCTTGTTTTCCCAGAACCAACTCTTTTTTTCTTAAAGTCTGACTCTTCCTTCCCTGGGGGACTGACTTATTTAATTAAGAATTTCCCTTTTGTTCATAGTGTCTGGACCAACTCAATGATGGACAACAAGGAGCTCTTCCTAAAATGAAACAAGCATGGAAGGTCAAGAAAAGAATGTGATGGTGGAATAAACCACTTAAAAATTAAAATAGATGAGCTTATGGTTCCAACGCCATGACATTCTGCAACAGATGAAGCTACGCTGACATTAAAAGATCAGTGGTTGACAGGGACTCAACGGGAAGGACAGGTGAGGGGGCAGATCATGGGGAAAATGCTTTGGTGTGAGACTATAAAGGTAGACATATGCCATTATACATTTTGCTCAAGACCTATAGAATTTCTTCCAACAAGAATATGCCCAAATGTAATCTCTGATTGGACTGGGAGACCTATAGAAGAATATTAACACACCTTCTGGATTTGTCTGTGAGGGCATATCTAGAAATGAGTAGATCATGAAGGCTCTGATTTGACATAAATGAATTAATCCGTTGGTGGACTCATAATATGGTGGCATTCTTGAAAAGCAAGAGGGTGTGTTGGTAGCTGAGGAAGGTTTGACTAAATCTGTAAGGAGTGGGCAGAATCCTGAATAGATGTGTACTGCTGGCATGGGCATAGCTGTGCCAAAGACACGGATGTCTCAGACCCATCGGAGTGGCAAAGCCTTCCCTAGAGATGAGGCTCAGCGAGATGGCAAAACCTGTCTCTGGTTCAAACATCAATATTTAGGAAATGCTAGGCAGTGTATGCAAAAACTACCAACCGCAGCTTCTTCCTCCCCGATGACTGGAACCTCTGCCTGTGTGTCTGTCCTTTCTTCATTCCCTCATTGCTCCAGCCTGATTTCCAGGACCAAGCTAGGGAACTTGCGGTGAGTGGCACCCAAAGTAGGGATACCTGGACTATTCATGGGTCAGATGGGGGAACACTCCCGAGAGAAGTAAACAAATAAATATAACAAGAAAGATAAAAATAAAGGAAAGAGGGGGAGCACAATTGTAAGCACAAGGTGCTTAGTTAAGCATTCCCTGTCAACAGGGAAGTGCTATTTTGCTTGCTTGTTTATGAAATTTGCTGCATCTGACACTAGAATTCCTACTTAACTTACCGGTGGTTTTAAAAATCAGATATCCACTCTGAGCATACCACCAAACCCACAGGGAGCCTATATCTCAGAGATGCTCAAGGTTATCTCAAGACTCCCTTCTTGGTCTTACCCACTTGGTCCGTTCAAAGACCGCATTATTACAGTGATGTACTGGAACTAAACAAGAGAGAACCCAGAGAGGGGACAGGATCTCCAGCACTGAGAAGGTATCAAAGACTCTGAGGCACCCCCTGGAGACATGCTTTTTGGTGGGGGAGAGCAGACTCCTTTTGGTATGATACTCCTGATGAGACTGAGCCACAGAGCTTATGTTCTGGACCCCTAGAGAGATGTCCTTGGTTGTGACCAACATGGCTTTGTAACCCAGCATTGATGCTCATTTAGAAAGGCTTTGGGTACAGGACAGGAGAGTGCCCAGGACAGGAGAATGCACTTGCACTCTGTACAGGACTGTCACTTCTGCAAAACCTGTGGCGCATTGATTAAGATGCAATGAGCCTATTATAAAATCAAAAGCAGGATATAATAAATGTTGACAAAATATAGAGAAATAGTGGAGCCTGTGTGTATTGCTGATAGGGGGAAAAAGGGGTTCCAGTCGTGATAGAAAACTTCATGGAGATTCCTCAAGAAGTTAAACATATAATATGTTGCAGCAATTAAATTTCTGGGCTTGTTATTCACAAGAAGTAAAAGCAGATGATCAAGTAGATGTTTGTATGTAGCAGCAATGTTTGTAACAGCCAAAGGTAGATGCAACTTGTATCTATCTATGGATTAATGGACAAACAAAATGAGGCATATAAAAATAGAATATTATTTATCCCTCAAAAGTAAGAAAATTCTTATGTATTCTACAGCATTGTTAGGGTGTAAATATGAAATGCTCACCTCCAGAGGCTTGTGTGTTGAAGGATTGGTCACTAGCTGATAGATTCAGCCAATGAGAAGTAACTAGATCCTGTGAGTTCTGACCTAATCAGCAGATTAATGCCTTGATGAATCCATAAAATGATGTCATTAAGAAGGTGGGGCCTGGAAGAAAGATCATTGAAGATATGTTGTGGGAAGATGTACCTTGTCTAAGCCCTCCCTGTGTCTCTGTGTCTCTGTGTCTCTGTGTCTCTCTCTCTCTCTCTCTCTCTCTCTCTCTCTCTCTCTCTCTCTCTCTCTCTCTCCATCCTGGCCACCACGCAGCTCCACTGCCACAAAGCTTTGCCTCTCCACAGCCTAGGAGATACAAAGCCAGCCATAGTCTTAAACCTTTGAAAGTCTAAGCCAACAAAATTTTCCTCCCTTAAGTCATCTTTTTCAGGTATTTATTACACAAACAAAAAGTTAACTTTCACAAACATGAGTGAAGATTAAGACATTACACTAAGTAAAATGAGCAGGTCATCAAAGGACATATGTGAGATACATGAAGTACCCACAATACATAGAGACAGGCATTTCCAGAGGTGGAGTAAGGAAGAGCTGGGAGTTAGCATTTGGTACAAACTCCCAGTTTTACAAAATATGAAGAATGGTGAGGATGGAGGCAGGCCATGCTTGCACACCATTGTTCATGTATCACAGAGAAAAGAGCTTCAGGTGAGGAAATGCCTCCATGAGATCCAGGTGAAAGGCATTTTCTCAATTAATGATGAAGAGGAGAAGGCCTATTTTAGGTGGTGCCATCCCTGGGCTGGTATTCTTGGGTTCTATAAGAAAACAAGCTGAGCAAGCCAAGGGAAGCAAACCAGTAAGAAACATCCCTCCATGGCCTCTACATCAGCTTCTGTATCCTGATCCATTTGAGTTCCAGTCCTGACTTCCTTTGGTGATGAACAGCAGTTTGGAAGTGTAAGCTGAATAAACCCTTTCCTTCCCAACTTGCTTCTTGGTCATGATGTTTGCGCAGGAATAGAAACTCTGACTAAGACATGCATGTATTTAATACAATTGAACTGAAGACTTAAAGTGATTTATTTTTAAAGTTCAAAAGAAAAAAAAGTAAGAGAAGCCTGGTTATAGTCTCCCTGCGGAGTGAGATGGATTTCTACATGTTCTAAGCATGAGGTCTGAGAAATAGATTTGATTTTAAAAAAGAAAACAACTTTTCTTTCCCATTTGAATTTGTGTGATCAGGTTGAGACTTGTCAAGCTCTGGTTCCCAGTGGCCAACGCTGATTGCGTACTCCTCTCTGTCCTGGCTCTTATTACCTCATGCCCCTTCCCATCCCTGCCCATGGAGGTGGCTGACTGGGTGGCAGGCAAGCAAGAAGAAGAAGGAATATTTCTTACATTCACACATTTAAATTAGTTAATTAAAGAGTTCCATGTGAAGTGTCTTCCTCTATCATTCTCTATATTATTTTTTTAAGTGAGATCTCTCACGGAACCCGGAGCTCATGATTAGCTAGAATAGGCTAGTAGAATAGCTGTTGGGCCCTGGAGCTCTGTGCATCTCCGCCCCACGCCCCAGCACTCGTTTACAGATGCACCTGATTTCTGCATGGTCCTGGGGAATCCATACTCAGATCTCCATGCTTGCATGCCACACACATACTGATGGAGCCATCTCCTTACAGCCTAATGACTGGTTTTTCAAGGTAACCTCAAAACTATAACTATAAACTATAAACGATCAGTGGGTGTAGAGGGCTGCGAAGTGCTGCGCCTTAAAGATGGCGCTGGTTTCCGCCTTCCTCCCCCCAGGGGGAGAGTGCCTTTGAAACAAACAACTCCTTATTTGGCTTCGTGCGATCAGAAGCTGTCCTTCTGCCTTGAAGTAGCTTTGCCCACGTGTCCCTCAGGGATTGGCCAGCCTTTAGGATATAAGAGAGTGCTGGGGTCGAGGTGGGGAAAGACACCATTGTACAAGGATCCTGAATAAACCGCTTGAAGAAGCTTGTCAAGAATCCTGAATAAACTGCTCTGAGACGAACTTGGCGTTTGTCGTCCCTCCACTGGTCGATAGGGTTGCGACAAGTGGGGTCATGGTTTCATTTCAGAGGGTATTGGTTGTTAGGGCTACCAAACAGTAGCTTACACAACTGAAAACTTAGGCATGTAAACATTAACAGAAACGGTGTAAAATGTCAAGTTGCCAGATACTGGGGGAGGAAGGACTAGGGAGCTGCTGTTGAATGAGTATGGTCTCCTCATGGTTCTGAAGGCTGGAGTCCAAGATAAGACTTAGGCAGGACTGGCTTCCCTTGATCCTGAGATAGCATCTTCTCTTTACATCCTTACATGATCTCTGAGTGTGTGTGGTGTGTGGGTGTGTGTGGTGTGTGTGGTATGTGTGATGTGATATATATATATATATATATATATATATATATATATGGTATGCATGCATATGTGTGTTGTGAGTGTGTGTTGTTGGTATATGTATGTGTATGGTATGTATGCATGTATTTGTGTATGTGTAGTATTTGTGTGTGTGAGGTGTGTGTGTAGTATGTGTGTGCTGTCTGGTGTATGTGGTGTGTGTGAGGGTGTATGTGTGGTATATGAATGGTGTGGTGTCTGTGGTTGATGTGTGTGTGGCATATGGTGTCTGTGGTGTGTATGCATATGTGTGTGGTGTGGTACGTATATGTGGTATATTGTGTGGTATCTGTGGTTTGTGTGTATATGGTATATGGTATCTGTGGTGTGTGTGTGCACATGTAGTGTGTAGTATGCATGTGTGTAGTTTGTGTGGTGCCATGTCTGTGGTTTGGTTTGTGTGTGGTGTATGTGTGGTGTGTGTGTGTGTGTGTGTGTGTGTGTGTGTGGTGTATGTGTAGTATGGTGCCTGTGGGGTGTGTGTGTGTGTGTGTGTGTGTGTGTGTGTGTGTGTTTTCCATTTCTTTTCTTCCAGGGCCATCAGTCAAATTGGATCAGGATCCACTCCCTCAGTCACAGATAACCTTAATCATCTTTTAAAGAGTAATTGCCTCTCCAATTTAGCCACATACTGAGCTATTAAGGTTGGCATATCCACAGAATCTGGGGTCAGGGGATGCAATGGAGCTCATAATATGGATCAAGGACCCTGAAAGTCTGTCTGTTCATGTACCATCCACATCTACACAGATCCACACCAACATCTTACACTGTATTAGGCTCGTAAATGTATTATGCATCCCTTTGAGTACTGAAGTAAACTTTCCAAGTATGTCTGTCTGAGAATCCTCATTGACAGAAAATGGTGGAGCCTCTTCAAGCCTTATCAAGTCAAAATCTTCTCTTGCTCTCAAAGTCAGATCTAAGGCTGATCTTATCTCAAGGCCTTGTGGGCACAGAGCCTGTGGATTACCCGGGGCTCATGAGAAAGCTGTGTGGTGTCCAGAAGAGGCTGGACTCCAGCCTCCCTTTTGGTAAGCAGATGGACATGTGATACTCTTCATCATCTTGTTTTTCAGCTTCAGTCCTATATTCCCCAAGTCCCTGACTGAATAAATACATTGCATTAAGGATGGGGGGGGGTGCTCCATTTGCATACCCTTGGTCCTCCTCTGGGAAACTTGAGAGGCCTTTGTCTAAGACCTAAACCAGTGGTTCTTGCTGGGCATAATGGTTGAATTCTTAAATTAATATTCTTAGTTTGATAAAGGGCCAAGAAGTGCAGACTCGAATCTGAAATGACCATTTCTTAGCAAGATGCTGGCAAAGCCAACTATCTGTGGGACATGGGAAAGGGCCCTTGCTTCTATTTTTGCATTCTCCCCAAGGATAAAGTGTTCCTTTCATGTGCACTTTGATGTAGAAATAAAGGGGCGCTTATACATCATTGAGCTTTAGAATGTACATTTTATAGGGGACTCTGTCCACATGGTCCCATTTTAGTGGCACTTCAAGTCAAGAGTAAAGTGACCAGCTCAAGCCAGGAACGGAGCACAGGTAGGAATGAAGCCCAGTCACCCATCTCTTCCGCACCACCCATGTCTCTAGACTACCCCACCAGCCCAGAGGCTCAGCAGTTTCAACATAGATTAAACTAACTCCCCGGGAACACCCCCCTTCCCCAGGAGGCCGATATGAAAACTGTATCTGAGGCAAAGTTTTCAGGCAAACAGGAAGTCCTTCCTGTGGCCTGCAGGGCTGAGGGTCCTTACCAGTGTATTTTTGTGAGTGAAAGTCAGGCCTTGAGGGAAAGACTAGAAAAAAAACTGCTTGGGTCAAGGGCCAAGATGGAGTGAGGAGGAACTGGATTTTTGCAAGCAAGTAGAGCCTGTGTGCAGACTGGCATGGGCAAATCTAAACTGGCCTACTCGAGCTGTCCTAAATGGGCTTCATCATTTCCATCTCCATCTCCAAACTGGAAGCAAAGGCCGGAGGCAGCAGAGTCATGGCATGGGCATAAAGACTGCTCTGGACCTGGGAAGCCCCACCCTTCCTGGGGTCTCTGAACCAAGCAATCCCCTTCCTCAGGTTCGTCTCATTTCTTGGGATCAACCTCCGCTCCAACCCACTGGCAGGACTCACATCCTGAGAGCGCAGCTCTTACGCTACCATTTGCTAGCTACGGGATTCTGAGCAACACAATTGCCCGTGGTTTCCTCACGGGCCCTCAGGTCTCTACCATAAAATAATGTGCATTTACACATAACCTACATGTGTCCCCTCTTATATACTTTCAGTCATCTAGGTGCCACATGACACAGTACAATGCAAAATCCGAGTAAATAGCTGTCATACTGTGTTGTTTAGAAAACAAAGAGAAGTCTGTTCGTGTTCATTACAGATGTACTTTTTTTTTTCTAAAATATTTTCCATCCGTTGCTGGTTGAATTCAAAGAAGCAGAATCCATGGATGTGAACGCCTGACTGTAGTCGATAATTTCATTAAATTTGGGCTCATTACCCCTTCCTTAGGATGTTGTGTGCATTCCATATAGATTACTGAGCATGCCCAGTGTTATGGTTGTTATGTTTCCTGAGGATATAGGTTCCCAGAACCAGAACCTTCCAGCATAGCTGTTCTTGGATGATCTCCACAGGAAACAATGTGCTGCTGCTCCCAGTGGTCACATTTTATTCTACCTCATGCTCAGAGGCCTCTGGCTCCTTCCAGTTCATAGAGAGAGCTACAGGGCATTGAGCTCTGAGATAGTATCCTGGTAAACAAAGAGTGGTCATCTCTTCTTGACCATGCTATACCCTAAAGTATCAAGAAGGACATTGGCATCTTGAATATGAATATTGATATTGTTTTAGTCTAATGTAAATTGCTATAACAGAATACCTGAGACTATTTAATTTATAGGGCAGAGGTTTACTTTTTTTCAGTCCTGAAGACTATCAATTCAAAGACCAAGGGCCAAGTCTAGCAAAGGACTCCTTACTATCTCTCACAATGGATGTATGTCTGCATGGGTTCGAACCCCACTCCTGGTACCAACTTCTGTCTTAGGGTTTTACTGCTGTGAACAGACACCATGACCAATGCAAGTTTTATAAAAGACAACATTTAATTGGGGTTGGCTTACAGGCTCAGAGATTTAGTCCACTGTCATCAAGGCAGAAACATGGCAGCATCCAGGCAGGCATGGTACAGGAGGAGCTGAGAGTTCTACATCTTCATCTGAAGGCTGCTAGTGGAAGACTAACTTCCAGGCAACTAGGGTGAAGGTCTTAAGCCCACACCCACAGTGACACACCTACTCCAACAAGGCCACACCTCCTAATAGTGCCACTCCCTGGGAAAAGCATATACAAACCATAACATGCAGGCACATCTAACAGGATGCTAATTTGCTAAAACTTCTCCTCCATGTTCTACAAATGAAGTTCAAGTTTCCAAAACTCAGTTCCCAGGGAATGCTGAGGAAAAAGTGAGATCTTGAATTGGTTCTCATCTCTCAGACTGGGAGATCCATGAGAAGAGGCTGGGTCTGTCATAAACTCCTATATCCACTGAATAGCGGCATCTGACACACAGTAATGGCGTGATCAATAATAAGTGAAAGAATGAATGCATGTGATTGTATGTGTGTTTATATGACTGTCTCCAATTCTTGAATCTTATTTCTCTAAATAATAAACAACTGTTTCAAAGCCTTGATTTTTCTATCTATACAATGGCTCTAAACTATGCCTAAAGTTTAGAATTGACTTCAGAATTTCAAACTCAGGATCTTATCCCACTTGTGAATCTCAAATCTAATTTAGGAGGTATGGTGATTTGAGTGAGAATGGACCCCATACATAGACTAACAAATGTGAATGTTTGGTCTGTAGTTGGTGCAACTGCTTTGGGAAGGATTAGGAGAGATGGCATTGTTGTCACTAGGGCTAGGCTTTGAGGTTTCAAAGCCTGCACCAGGCCCAGTCTCTGTCTCTGTCTCTGTCTCTGTCTGTCTGTCTGTCTCTGTCCGTGTCCCACCCCCGCCCCCCTGCCTCCAGCTTTGTGGACCAGATGTAAACTCTTGACTGCTCCAGGGCCATGCCTGCCTGTGGCACACTCCCCACCATGATGGTCATGAACTCACCCTCTGGAACTGTAAGCAAGCCCCTAATTAAATGCTTTCTCTTATAAGTTGCCTTGGTCATGATGTCTCTTCATAGCAATAGAAACATAGCTAAAGCTGTGTGCTTGGGTTAGCATTTTCTAATGAGGTTAAAAAAAATTAGAGTGGAGAATGTGATTAGAGCCACAGGACATTAGAGGACATTGTGGGAAGGGAACTGCAAATAAGTTCTGACTGGATGGAACACAAGGAATGGCACACAAGGCCTGTGGAGCCCAGTTGCACCTTGTAATTAAGGCATTTTTCTAAGCTCTCTGGATGGCCGATGCTATGTGGCTACCCCCCACCCTGATGTATTTGCTTTATCACATGGCAAAGATTTCACCTAAAAAAAATCAATTTTCCAGGTGAAAATCCAAGGTGCATGGGAGTCTGACACCGACTACCAGAAGGCAGAGAAACCATAATTAGAGGCAATTTGCCCTCTTCCCAGGGGATGCATAAACACATACCCCAGAATGTTCTGGAAGGAATTACAGGCATGCTCTGTAGCCCCCATGAGAAGATCTTTAATCTCAAAGTTTATCTGAAGAAAAGCTGAAGTTTGGAACTGCTTAACGGTGGATGCCTGAAGATAGGAAGAGCTTAGAAGTCAAATTTCAGCCATCTTCCAGCACGCCAGAGCAGAGGTCTTGCTGCCTTTCCTGAAACCCATCTAATGTAGCCATAGTTTGATTTTTTTTTTAATTTTTAAAGATTTCTATTAAGTGGAAGAGTATTTTGCCCACATGTAAGTCTGTGCACCACATGCATGCCTGCTGTCCTCAGAGGTCAGGAGATAATGTCAGATCCCTGAGAACTGGAGTTAGGTATAAGTGGTGAGGCTCCATATGGGTGCTGGAAACTGAGCCCTGATCCTTTATAAGAGCAACAAGTGCTCTTAACTGCAGAGCCAATTTATTCAAATTTCAAGTTTAAACAACTGCTTTTATATATTCTCTCTCTCCCCTCTCTCTCTCTCTCTCTCTCTCTCTCTCTCTCTCTCTCTCTCTGCCATGAAGGGATGGAACTGATGGAGACAGCCCATTTAGGACTGAGTGTTCCAAGTTGCTCTCTGCACGTTGTCTAGTTGTGGGTCGCTGTGTTTGTTCCCATCCACTGCAAGAGGAAGCTTCTCTGATGCTGGCCTAGCAAGATACTGTTCTATGAGTCTAGCAGAATGCCATGAGGAGACATGTTGCAGCATTCCTTTAGTAGGTCAGTAGTGTTTGGATTTTCTCTCGGTCTATGGCTTATCTAGTCTCAGGTTCTTGGTCATCCGAGCAGTGTCATGGATGGTTCCATCTCATGGAACCATCATGGCTTTAAATCCAGTCAGGATTGGCTGGTTACTCTCATAAGCCTTGTGCCACTATTAAACTGACACATCTTGCATGCAGATCATCATTGTAGTTGGTGACCTGGAGTAGTTAATGTCAAATTGAGAACTATTAAAAAAAAATGGACAGATTTCTAGACTCATAATCACTGTAGCCCAGGATGGCTTTGGAACGCAGAGATCTGCCTGCCTCTGCTACCGGAGTGCTAGGATTAAGGGCGTGCACCACACTACTTCCAGGCCTATTTTCATGTTTTTAAAAAGCATTTTTTGCCACTTGTTTATTTCATTTTTTAACTTAATGTTGTCACACAAAGTAATGACTTCTATGTGGCATTCTCAAGCTATGTCACAATCTTTCTTCTAGTTTACTCCCCTTCCCAAGTTCTCCTCTTTCATCCCTTACCCCATTCTTGTTAGTCTTTTTCTTCCTCATAAACAAATGTTTCTTTTTACTTTCCCATCACAAGTATTATTTCATGCCCCTCCTATCCCTAAAGAGCTCTTTCTCCTCTATCATTGTTGCCTTTCCAGTTTCGTCATACATGTGCACACACACAAACACACATGCATACATGCATTCGTAAACACACACAAATGTACACACATGCACACATGTACAAACACTCATAAGCAGACATAGAAACACACATGAACATGGATACACATATATACAACTATACATGCACAAACACACATGTATGCACCCATACTGGTGGAGACACACATGCACAGAAACAGACACAAACAAGTACACACATGCACAGTACATAAATGCACAAATCATACACATACACAAATGCATACAAGCACATATACAGAGACATACAAATGCACAAATCTACATATACAAACACATGCACACACAAATGTACACATAAACATACATGTGCACACACATGCACACACATAAACATACACACAAACTTCCATGCACACAAACACACACACTCAAGCATGTACACGTATGCACAAACACACATACAAACACACATGCACAACCAGCACACAATGCACTCACAAACACTTATACAATCATTCACTTTCCAGTGACTGTGCTAGTTTCCATTCCCACAACAAATTATAAGAGTGTCTTTTCCAGGAAAAACCACTGCTACAAGTGCCTACACTAAAAAAAAATCAGATAAGTAGCTTAATGTGCGTTTTAGGAAGGAATAATAATGAGCCAAACCCACAAGCAGTGTACAGAAAGATCAGACCAGAAATTAATGAGGTGAAAGTGAAAAAAAAATGAAGGGTCGATCTTTGGAAAGACAAACAGCATTGATGAATCCGTAGCTAACTGACCAAAAGAAAGTGAAAGCAGACCCAGATTAACAGAAAATAGAAATGGAAGGGGAGGCGTTCTAACAGACACAAGTGATTCAGAAAGTAACAAAGAAAATTATTTTTTAAAAAAATCCCAGCAAATTGGAGAATGTAAAATAAGTAGACAAATTTCTAGGTTCATGATCCACCAAAATAAAGTCAAGATGAGATAAACAATTTATAAAGATCTGTAGCAAGCAAGGAGATTGAAGCAGCGATTATAAAGCAAAACAAAGTCTTCCAGCTAAAAAAAAATGGGTGAGCTGAAGTGAACTCACTGCTGAATTCTCCTAGAACTTTTAAACATGATGAGTACCAGCATTCCTCAAACTAATGCATAAAATAAGGAGGAGGCTACCAAACTCTTTTTATAGAAACGGTATTATCCTTATATCCAACACACACACGCACACACACACACACACACACACACACACACAATTATAGGCCGAGCTTCCCAATGAACATAGACTCAAAACATCACAACAAAATACTGGCAAGCCAAATTCAAGAGCATATCAAAAACGTTCATTTATCATGATCAAGGTGACTTCATTCTAGAGATTCAGGAATCATTTGCCAAATGAAAATCAGTAAATATAACATATCACATAAATGGATTCAAGAACAGAATCATGTGATCATATGTATAGAAGCAGAAAACTCCTTGGATAAAAGCCAACCTTGCTGACGAGATAGAAATGTGTGGACGACATCACGACTCAGCCAAAGCAATCCTGAGCAAAGCACAAGTTCACAGGACCATCCCTCTTGATGGTAGCTACACTACAGAGCAAAGCCTCATGGTACTAGTTCAGCAGAAACATTGGTCAGGCAGATTGAATAGAATGCCCAGATAAGAGGCCATGCAGCTACAGCATGAAACAAAGATGCCAAGCGTACAGTACACTCTGTAAGAAAGACAAACAGATCAAAGGCTTGGATGTGAGACCCAAAACTGAAACTGATGGAGGAAAAACTAGGGTGAATCACATCAAGATACAGGCATAAGGGAGAACTTTCTCAATAGGATTTCAGTTCCGCAGGAAACCAGGCCAACCACTGACAAATTGGACCTCATGAAATTAAAAGACTCCTTTATAGCCAAGGAAACAATCAATCAGTGACAAGACAGCCTACAGAATGGGAGGAAATCATTGCTAGTGTTAACCAAAGTTCCTGGGAAGAAGCCGCAACAAGGCTGAGTGACTGGAACTTCAATAATGGAGAACTTGGAAAGCTGCAGGCGCAAGGCCAAACTATTTTGGGCTATCCTTCTCACCTACACATGTATTGCCCACCTCTGGGGATGGCATAGCATACCCATAGCATCCCTGCGAAAAGCAAAGACTGGTGTTACATAGCACCCGTGGCCTGGGACGTTTCCCTGGCTTGCTCTGGCTTACCTGCCTGATGATGGACCAAGAGCTGCGTTTGACAAGTACGTTGTTTATGACTTTTTTTCTCTCTTTCTTTCTCTCTCTCTCTCTCTCTCTCTTTCTTTCTTTCTTTCTTTCTTTCTTTCTTCTTCTTCTTTTTTTTTTTTTTGAGTCAGGGTTTCTCTGTGTATTCCTGGCTATCCTGGAACTCACTCTGTAGACCAAGCTGGCCTCAAACTCAGAGATCCGCCTGCTTCTGCCTCCCAAGTGCTGGGATTACAGACGTGCACCACCACCGCCTGGCCCTAGTTTATGACTTTCTTATTGCTGTTGTCTTTACTATAATGCCTCATGAAATTCTGACCTCACTGGAGTGTGGTATGTGAGGCAACTGGACTCTGTTTCGAGGCCATGGTCACTCACATTTGACTCCAGAACAAATCATCTTTTCCCCTTTGAGTAAGATATATTTTCATGTCAACATAGTTTATATGTCTGACATGGATTAATTATTTACATGATGTAGAGAACTTTAAACACTAGGTAACAAGAAATCAAGTAGTCCAGTTAATAACTGGGCTAATGAAATGCTCATATTTTTAAAATGAGCATTTTTAAAAAAAATGAAGTAAGACTGGCCAACAAATATAGGTGGGGGTGTTCCCGATATCACTAGCTTTCAGATAAATGCAATTTAAAATGACTTTGGTATCTCCACATATCCAAGTCAGAATGGCAGTTGTTAAGAAAAACAAATAACAACAAATGTCGGTAAGGATATGGACAAGCAGGAACCTTATATACTGCTGGTAATAATATAGACCAATATAGCCACTGGGAAATCAGTATGGAATTTCCTAAAACAACAACAACAACAACAACCCCTACAAATGAACTTAAGTGATTCAGCTTAATCACTCCTGGGTATATAATTTAAAAATTCCAAAGTAATATATAACAGATACACTCACATGTCAATTTTTATTTCAGTCCTATTCATAATAGCTAAGTTGTGGAAACAAGATAGAGTTATCTGGGAAGGGGAGCCTCAATTGAGAAAGTGTCTTATGAGATTACAGACAAAACCGTAGAGTTTCCTTGATTGATGATTGATGTCGGAGGGCCCAGCCCACTTGGGCTTTGTTTTGTTTATTTTTTTTTTATAAAAAGGCAGCCTAAGTCCCTTTACTGACTGGTATTCATAGAACTGGAAGGTGCTTTGCACACTACCAGAGGACAAAGGCGAACATGAACCCTGCTACAGATCCTGTCATCTGCAATGGTGAACTGCATGCAAGCGTAATAGTGGCACAAAAGTTGTGGGGTTAACCCACCAGTATTTGATTATATTTAAGGTCCACTCTATGAGATGGACTCCATGCCCAACACTGGGCATGTGTTCAGGAACTTGAAATTAAATGGGTCAGGGACCTAGAGGAAAACCCAATACTACTGTCCTGCTAAAGGAACAGAGCAACAAAATGACTCCTAGTGAGTCTGCTGTACTCGTAGACCAGTGTCTTGTTCAGCCATGAGAGATGCTTCTTCCTGCAGTCGATGGAAACAAATGTAGAGACCCACAGCTGGATAACGTGTAAAGAGCGTGAGACCATTGTCTTAGTCAGGGTTTCTATTCCGTCACAAGCATCATGACCAAGAAGCAATTTGGGGAGGAAAGCGTTTATTGAGCTTACACTTCCATGCTGCTCTTCATCACCAAAGGAAGTCAGGACTGGAACTCAAGCAGGTCAGGAAGCAGGAGCTGATGCAGAGGCCATGGAGGGATGTTCCTTACTGGCTTGCTTCCCCTGGCTTGCTCAGCCTGCTCCCTTATAGAACCCAAGACTACCTGCCCAGAGATGGTACCACCCACAAGGGGCCCTCCCGGCTTGATCACTAATTGAGAAAATGCTCCAGAGCTGGATCTCATGGAGGCACTTCCCCAACTGAAGCTCCTTTCTTGGTGATAACTCCAGCCTGAGTCAAGTTGACACACAAAACCAGCCAGTACAATTGACCCCTTGTCAACTTGACACAAACGCATCACTGTTAAGCCTCAACTTTTACTTTCTTATTCATCCTCAAGATCTAAATAACTTTAAAAGTCCCACGGTCTTTAAATATTAAGAGTTTGATCCCTTTAAAATGTCCAATATCTTTTAAAATACAAAGTCTTTTAAAAAATTCAAAGTCAGCCGGGCGTGGTGGCGCACGCCTGTAATCCCAGCACTTGGGAGGCAGAGGCAGGCGGATTTCTGAGTTCGAGGCCAGCCTGGTCTACAGAGTGAGTTCCAGGACAGCCAGGACTACACAGAGAAACCCTGTCTCAAAAAAGAAAAAGAAAAAGAAAAAAAAATTCAAAGTCTCTTAACTGTGGGCTCCACTAAAATACTTTCTTCCTTCAAAAGGGAAAAATATCAGGGCACAGTCACAATCAAAAGTAAAACTCACACTCCAATGGTTCAATGTCTGGGATCCAAATCACGATTTCCTGGGCTCCTCCAAGAGTTGGGCCACCTCTAGCTCTGCCCTTTGTAGCACACACCTTGTCTTTTCTAGGCTCCAGCTGACTGTACTCCACTGATGCTGCTGTTCTTAGTGATCATCTCATGGCACTGGCATCTCCAAAACACTGCTGTCTTCCGCTGAAATTAGGCTTTACCAATAGCCTCTCATAGGCTCTTTTCATGGTGCCAAGCCTCAACTCCTTTGCATGACCCTTTCAGTCCTGGGCCATCAATTCCAACTGAGGTTGCACATTCACTAATGGTCTTCTGTGGCCTCTCACAGTGCTGAGCCTTAGCTGCTCTTCATGACTACTTCTTGCCTTCAAAACCAGTATCACCTGGGTGACTCTTACACAGTACCAAGTACAGCCATAGCACCAAGTACAACTGTGGCTATCTCTGTAACACAGCCTCTGTGCTCTCAGAAAACACTTTCCAGAAGATGTCACCTCAATGATGCTGGGTCTCTTCTTAATCACTGCTAATTTCTTAGTTCCAGCTAACCAGTATCAATAGTCCCAATAACACAAAGGTTTGCTTTAGTGGTTCTGGCATCTTTTTTTGTTTTGTTTTGTTTTGTTTTTTATGTAATCCTAAATTTTTTTTATTGGATATATTCTATATTTACATTTCATTTCCCTTTTTCTGGTTCCCGATCCCCCTGGTTCTGGCATCTTGTTAATCACAGCTGATTCTTCAGCCCCAGCTAACCAAAACCACAGAATCTTCACAATCAAAACAAGGTCCTGATAAGAGTCTTTAACCTTCTGTATGAAATTTCACAAGCCAGGCCTCCATCTTCTGCACTGTTCTCAACATTATCTTCCAGGCTCCTACACAACATCCCACAGAGCTCTCCACACTAAATGGACCATCTATATACATAAGCAGGACATTCAGAGTCCTACCAAGGAGCTCATATGTCACTTAGTAGCTCCTCAAACATTTGTTATCCATCGTGGATATGACACTGGGCTGGGCTGCTGTGACAACATATCACTGTGCTGACAAACATTTACCTCTCTAGACCCTATACTCAAGTCTTTGCCACAGCTTTGCATGGGGCTGGGCCTGGAAAGTAGAGGATAGGACAAGAAAAGTAACATCAGGTTTGGATAGGATGAGAAAAGTACCAGCAAGGAACTGTTTTAGCTTTGTGACATGGCTCAGATTGGTGTCCAGATGAGCCTCAAGTTCGGCAGCAGGAGCCTTGTTCTGAAATGAAAGGTCCAGAGCAATGGTCATGTTGGCACACTGAATGCAGACTCCTGCCTGCCTCCTCCTCTTCCTCCTCCTCTCCATCTTCTCCCTTCCCCTCACTTCCCCTCTCTTCCCTTCCCCTCTTGTCCTCTCCCCTCCCCTTCCCTTCCCTCCCCTTCCCTCCCCTTCTCTTCTCTTCCCTCCCTTCCTCTCCTCCCCTCCCCTCCCTCCTCTTCTCTTCCTTCCCCTCCTCTTCTCTTCCCTCCCCTTCTCTCCTCTTCCTCCTCTTCCTCATCTCCCTCCCCTTCCCCTCTTGTCCTCTCCCCTTCTCTTCTATCTCTTCTCTTCTCCTTCCCCTTCTTTTATTTTAGAGACAAGATCTCACTTGTGTAACCCATGCTGGCCTTGACTCCCAATTCTTCGGCCTCTCTTTTTGGAATGCTGAGATTAGAGGTGGTACCTAGTCTCCAGCTCTTTTTCCCTATCCAAAAATGGGGTACAGAGCTAAACAGAGACTTTTCACCTGAAGAAATTCGGATGGCTGAGAAACACCTTAAAAAATGTTCAACATCATTAGTCATTAGGGAAATGCAAATCAAAACAACCCTGAGATTTCACCTCACACCAGTCAGAATGGCTAAGATTAAAAACTCAGAAGACATCAGGTGTTGGCGAGGATGTGGAGAAAGAGGAACACTCCTCCACTGCTGGTGGGAATGCAAGCTGGTACAACCACTCTGGAAATCAGTATGGTGGTTCCTCAGAAAACTGGACGTGATACTTCCGGAGGACCTAGCCATACCACTCCTGGGAATATACCCAGAAGATTCCCCAGCATGCAATAATTATACCTGCTCCACTATGTTCATAGCAGCCTTATATATAATAGCCAGAAGCTGGAAAGATCCCAGATGTCCCTCAACAGAGGAATGGATACAAAAAATGTGGTATATATACACAATGGAGTACTATTCAGCCATTAGAAACAATGAATTCATGAAATTCTTAGAGAAATGGATGGAGCTGGAGAATGTCATACTAAGTGAGGTGACCCAGTCTCAAAAGAATACCCATGGTATGCAGTCACTGATAAGTGGATATTAGCCTAGAATCTTGGAACACCAAAGACATAAATCACATACCAAGTGATGTCTGACAAGAAGAAAGGAGTGGACACTGGTGCTAGAATGGACCAAAGCATCATTGTGGGGGAGTACAAGAACAGGGAGGTGGGAGGGGTGGATGAGGGAGCAGGGGGAGGGAAAAGGGCATGTGGGACCTTTGGGGGTAGGGAACCAGAAAAAGGGAAATGAATTGTAAATATAGAATATATCCAATAAAAAAAATCTAGACTTAACTGGACGTATTCTAGATGAATTTTTTGTGCTTTTATTTCACCCAATATTAAGTATTTTTCCATGTCAAAAACAAAAAACAAACAAACAAAAACCAAAACAAAACAAAAAAAACAAACAAAAAAAGCTTTGCTTCAACTGGCAGCCACCACCCCTCCCCCAGTCTCATCCCTTCCACATGGGCATTTTCAGTAAACAGCCTTCCCCAGACTCCCTGTTGTCTCTGAACTTGAGGTTCCTGCTATACTTTCTCCATGAGTTTTGCAAACAGCTGCAACATGCTGACTCTGTCCTTATTTCTGTGCCTTCTACTGTGGTCTTAGCCTTTTCCTGCCTCTTTGGAGTGACCAGCAGCAGGAGGGACTGTGCCTTATTCCTGATCAAGCTGTGTGGGATAGGTAAGAGCTTGGCTGTGGGTCTTTGCTCTTCCTAAGGTATGTGTCACCACCAGCAACTCATGGGTGCTGACTCAGCATGTTTCAGGATAATGCGAGCAATTTGGGTCCTGATGTTTCTTTATGAATATAGTAAGGCTGAAACAACAGGTGACAGGTCTCACTTTCAAAATTACTTCAGTTAATGTGTGTGTGTGTGTGTGTGTGTGTGTGTGTGTGTGTGTTTAAATCTTCTGTAATCTTCTGTAATCTTGCTTCTCTAATATTTCCTCAGAAGCAAGAAGCAAGAGGATCTTCATCAGCAAAGACCACCCTCAAAAGTACATTTACTGCACAGGCAGCTTTCTGGAGCCTCAGATTCAGTGAACCATACATCAAAGAAACCACCATAAAAGCTGAAAATAGAACTACCACATGACACAGCTATCCCACTCTACAGTATATCCCCGGAGGACTCTTAAGTCAACACGCCACAGACACACTTGCACCCCCAAGTTTATCTCTGCACTGTTCACAGGAGCCAGGAAATGGAGCCAGCTTAAATGTCCATCAACAGGTAAATGGGTAAAGAAAATGTGGAGCATAAACACGTTGGAATTTTATGTGACCATAAAGCAAAACAAAGTCACGGTATTTTCGAGAAAATGGCTGCTACTGGAAACCATTTGCGAAGCGAAATAGGCTTTGCCAGAAGGACAGATTCCCTGTGTTTCCTCACAGGCAGAACCTAGGTTTAAAGTTATGTAATTTCCCAGAAAGACATACACTGCATGTTTTCTTTCTCTTATCTATAGATCCTAGTTCCTGATCTTTAGATTTGAGCCTATAATCTGGAGTAACCTCTACAATAAGGAAAGTAATGGGGACCAATGTGGAGAGGGAGAAGGCGCTCTAGAGAGGGGGGTAGTATGCCGCAGGTGCTAGGAAGGGGGAGATGGGGAAAGGAGGGTGTAACTAGGAAAGGGGGGGGCAATACAGAAGAATAGGAAGGGGAAGAATAAGAAGCACTGAGGATATTTGAAAAAGTCATAGAAAAACATGTTTCTTAATGTATGCTTGAAATAGGCATTGTGTGTGTGGTGTGTTTGTGTGTGTGGTGTGTTTGTGTGTATGTGGTGTGTGTTTGAGAGTTGTATGTTTGTGTAGTGTGTGTATGTGTGTATGTGTGTGTTAGTTGTATGTTTGTGGTGTGTGTGTGTGTGTGTGTAGTGTGTTTGTGTGTCTGTGTGAATGTGTGTGTTTATGCTACTTGAAGTGAAAATGCTCCCTGCAAGAGCAGTAGATGATTTATCAAAGCCTCCAGTAGCAGGCCTGAGGAATGAGTTGCTAGTCAGGAGAGTCCAATGGGCTCCCAGCATCACAGAGGCTGCTGCCGCCCTTGCCCTTGGTTTCCCCCTAGAGCTTAACTGTAAGACCCTACTTCTGAAGACACCGTGAGCCGTGGCCACAGGATTAGGAAGGATACAACTGAAACTGACCTGAAAGCCTCCTCCCTGAGGACTCAGAGTACCCAAAGGTGCTTCACAAACCACAAAGGGAGAAAAACAGCCAATAATCCTACCAGTTACAACAGCCATGAACCACAATACTAGAGAGTATGCCAAGATCGCCCCAAGAAGGCAACAGTGGCATTTATTTCTTGGGGGTAACAAACAACTTTCTAATTGAAGACCTACTCAATAGGAGGGAAATCATGCCTGGAACTGATCCAGCTGTCTAAGACGGTTGAGGTTGTGACCCTAAAGGTGTGTCCATTCTACTGCCACATGTCGGGATTTAACTGCAATCACACTTATCCTTGTACCCACAGATAAGTGTAGCTCCCACCCCTCATCAAAGAAGCTTCTCTTTCGTCCAGTTAACACATTCTTGAAAATCTACACACATACATGAGTTTTTATCCATAGAATTGTCCTTTACATTTCAATATTTATTCTGTATTTTTGTAACTTCATTTATCCTGAGACATACTTCTTGTTTATGGTATTTTTCACTTATCAAAATACACTTATTGGCTTCCCCTAAACTACAGAATGATGGCCATCTGCTCTGCATTTACACTCGAATAAGCACAACTAGATTAGGGTCTATGCGAACACTTGGCCATTGGATAAAATGGACTTGAACGTCTCTGGGGTTGGCGTCCGTGGGGGAAGGATGGTATAATTCTCTGTGGATACAAAGGGTCACTGTGTCGCTAATGCTAAATAGCCCAGTCAGCAGCTCACGTCTGCATGTTGCTCTCAAGTGCCCTCTCCCACTTGGGCGTTACATTTACCTGGATTTAGCAGCACAACGCCTTGACAATCGCACAAGAGAGAAGGAAGCCTGTGGGATAGGCAGATGCTCATGTTGAGAGAAAATGAGATAACTCAAGCACAACAAAAATAAGATTCAACTTTAAAAGGGGGTGCTGCTAGAATTTATACTTTTCAGTGTTCCACAACTTAATTTTCAGTTCGATTCTAAACTTATTGTGGCTGTTGTTTTTAATCACAGAAACGCCAGAGCTGTTTAATGTATTTAAACATTTATGGTTTACTAGTGTCACCACGACACTTTTTAAACAGCATCAGAAGATGTGGGTTTATGGCTCTAGGAAGAGGCAGAAGAGTTAGCACCACTGGAAACCTAGCTGACAACTCCAAGCCACATTCACATAGCCAGCCAATTTTTTATTTGTTTGGTTTTTACCAAAAGCAATGTTTTTGTCTTCACTGACTTAAGACAGTGCCCTTGACCATTACCCAAAAAATCTTGATAACTTTACAAATTCACAGTGCTTTTTTTTTTTTTTTGGTCAGGTTCTCTAAACGGAAGAAATCAATCAGTTTTCTTCATATGTGTCTGTATGGTCCAAAGCATGACCTAAATTGCCGTACATGCCTGGATTTTAATGAGTGAGCTTATTCATAAAATAGAGGGCAGAAGCAAAACAATAAATAGCAAGTAGCAGTTCGAAGCAGCACAGAGACAGCAAATGTCATGTCAATTGTATAATATCTAACCAACACCATTGCTAACAAAGGTGATGTCATCCGGTGCAGGGTTTGCAAAATCCAACATAACTTGGCTGGGGGAGCTGAGGCAGTCAGCTGGGTTTCCCAACTGAGCTTCTCTCCACAGATGAGCTTCCAGCTGCCCCTTTCCACCACAGGCATGCTTATACCATGGTGTCATCCACATGGTACCGGGTCTGCAGGCATGAAAGGTGCAGGGTTGGACGAGTCGTGGAAGAGCCTCACATGGAGGGTTGGAGTCCCTGCAAAGAGGGCCCACGGGGCCACTGTATGAAGCTGTGAAAGGGAAGCCTTGGTCCCAATGGTCCTAAGATCCTGAGATGCCAGAATCTTAAGACATCCACCAAAGGGAGCCATGAGCGTGGATTAGAGCCGACCTAGAAGAGACTGTGTGGGCTGAAGATTCAGTGCTGTAACAGGGACATTTGGGGCACAGATATGTTTGCTCTGTGCCATTATTTGTTAGAGGTGTATAATGTATTTTTGTTTGTTTGTCTGTTTGTTTTCTGTCTTTTGTGGGTTTTTGTTTGTTCATTTGTTTTGTTTTGTTTTTTATAAAATGAATCTCACAGTTAAGAGACTTGGGACTACTTAAAATGTTGGAATTGTTAAAGACCATAGGGACTTCTGAAGTAGGACTGAATATATACATTATAACATGGTCATGGGTCTATGGGGACAAGACATGGAAGATTATGGCTTAAAAGCGATGTGGTTTGGTGTTAAGTTGACAAGGAGTAGGTCATGATGGTTAGAGTCAGTGTGAGAAAATCTAGACTCATCTGAGAGGCAGACCTCTGGGTGTGCCGTTGGGGAAATACGTTGATAATGGTAGATGATGTGGGGAAACCCTTCTTACTTATGGGTGGCACCATTCCCTAGGTACAACCTTGTCCCTCTCTACTTCTTACCTGCAGAGGCAACGTGACTAGCTCCTTCTAGCTTCTGTCACTGCAACTTCCCCAGATGACAAATTGGAACCGGGAAGCTGGAGCTGTGAACTGAAACGAACCCTCTCCTCTCAAGCTGCTCTCGCCAAGTTATTTTTAATCACCGTGACAGAAAAGAAACTAAGTACATTGGTTACCCTCATCCCCCAGCCTTCGAGCTGGAAAGTCAGACCTCGACGCTAGCCATTACTTCCCACCTAGGGTGGGGCTCTTGGACCAAGGTGAAGACCATTGTTCTTCAAGGACCCGCAGTTTCCTGAGACAGACCAGCCACCTGCTGAGCAACCAAACTGGTTTTACCCGTGAGTTCCCAGCCTCTGGGGGAAGGGTTTTGCCGGCCCCCCTCCCCCCTTGAAATTTGGAGCTCCTCATTAAACCTTGACCAGAAAAAGGTTGTCTTGGCACCTTATTTCTCTTGCCCGCCTGTCCTTTCATTTCATCCCCAGCTTTCCTTCCAGGTGACCTTGGTTCCTGTAGCCGCACGCAGTTACGCATTGGAAACAACATAAGCCATTTATATTGATATTAATTTCCTGCTTTTAATTCTCATGATGAGATGGTTACTGTCAGCATTAGAACAAGCTGGGTAGCAGGTGGACCAGTGTTTTCTTTTTGTTTTTTGATCCTTTCTATGAGTCTGAAATTACTTTTAAAATGGAGATCACAGGCTGGAGGAATAACTCAGTGGTTAAGTTCTCTGCCCCTGCAGAGAACCAGGGTTTGGTCCTCAGATCCCACATGGTGGATCACAACTATCTGTAACTCTACCTAGTTCCAGGGGATTCAGTGCCCTCGTGTACTGCATATCTGTGGCACATGCGTGCAGGCAAGACACTTGCACACACCAGATTTAAAACATCACTTTATGCTCCCCAATTCAAAGAAATGAATTGCCCTTTTAGAAGGTAATTAACCAGGACTTGAAATCCTCAGAGGCAGCCTTAGAATCTGTATTTCTCATAGATATTTCCTGAGTATTCCCTTCTGTGGGGGACTCTGTAGCTAACACAGGGAGGCATAACTTCACGGTGGTGGCATCACTGTAAATCTTCTTAGTACTTCGGCAGTTCTGCTTAGTTTCCCATTCTCCTCTGGTTTTCCTGCACCTCTGCACAGCCAGGCACCTCCGTTGAGCCCATGGTGATGAGAATATTGCAGCCACCGCTCTTCTGCCAGTAAGCGAACTAACTGGCTTCACTGGCCCCTAAAACAAGAAACAAGATTGAGTCTTCTTAAATTTTGTTTTAAATTTACTCTGGTGTGTATGTGTGTGGTGTGGTCTGAATGTGTTGCATGGAATTTTAAATGCTACCTCCTTTTCCCAGGAGCGGCCCACACTCTGGCCCTTCCCATCTTCCTTTTGCTTTACCTGCCTTTAGCTCCAGAAGGTTTCTGCACCACCGGATCCCATCCGAGACCCTCGAATCTGACGATAAAAGACACACACACACACACACACACACACACACACACACGTTGTTAGTTTACAACTTACCTTCTAGGCACAATTGTTGGGCACAGATATCTCCCGCCTGGAAAAGCGTGCCCTTACCAAATTATTATCTCTGTCTCTCCACCTGGCCTAAGCTTAGTGGCTAGTCCCACCTAGCCCCTGCCAAACATCCTTGGCTACCTGCCTGTGGCCTCCGCCACAGGCCCAAGCTTTCCCTGAGAACTCACAGGATTGCTGCGTTCTTCCTCCTCCAAAGCATGGCAGAAAGTGCCTCTCTCCTTCTCTGCATCTGCCTTTTCCTCCTAGGACCCAGAAGTCTCACCTGACCCTTCTTTCCAACAATTGGCCCCCCAGCCTTCTTTACTGACAAATCAAGAACCAACTGGGGAACAGGATGTTAGTACCAGATCGTCCCCTATATGATTGTGTGTGTGTATGTGTGTGTGTGTGTGTGTGTGTGTGTGTGTGTATGGGTATGGAGTGTGGTATGTGGTGTGTGTGTGTGTGTGTGTGTGTGTGTGTGGCATGGTGTGTGGTATATGGTGTGTGTGTGGTGTGGTATGGTGTAGTGTGGTGTGGTGTGGTGTGTGTGTGTGTGTGTGTGTGTGTGTGATGGTGTGTGGTATATGGTGTGTGTGTGGTGTGGTGTAGTGTGGTGTGGTGTGGTGTGTGTGTGTGTGTGTGTGTGTGTGTGATTGCTTTTTGAGTATCTATAGCAATCTCTTTGTTCCACTTCTCCATTTCCTTTCTCCAGTTACAAGTTGTCCGACTGATCATTTACATATGCCATCCCAGTTCCCAAAGATGATGTGAGTGTATTCACTGCTACCACGTAACACCCATCTCTGCACCACTGATTCATGCAGGGAAAACATGCTATTAAAACAACCCACAGTGAGCCAAACACAGGGTTGCCTCTTGTCATAGCAAAAACAATGAAGTCTTACTGTATCACCAGGAAACACTTGCTCTCCTGTCCCAGCTCATTCTATTATTTGTACATGTACTAAGTGTTAGGAGGGAAAGAGTTTGCCAAAATCAGCAAACACTATTTTTTTTTTTAAGTTTTTCTATTTGGCTCTGCAAAGCTTCTGGCCAGATTCTGAAAGTATTTTTCCCAGCTGAAGACCTGTCTGGTAATCACAGGGCACCTTGACTACAGCTAGGGGTCTGGCAATCCCAGAAAGAGCCATGGCAGATAGATTCATAGATGCCCAAAGCAGCACAGAGATCCCTTTCCCAATTCCACAAAGTAAGTGCGTCTCAACAGTATAGATTTCTCTCAAGTCTCAGATACGAGGTTCCACGGATATTATCCAGAATAGTCTTGAACAAACAAAATTTAAAATGCCATTAAACAAGCACAGGCTCATCCACCTAACGGACAATTTGCCCAAAGAAACCACCTAGGAAGAAGCGTTCCAACTCTAATACAGCAGAGAACGAGACCAGAAGGTTGAGGATTGTGAACGTGTGGAGGCCCTGCTGCCTGGGAGCTTGCCTTTCCCATTGGCCCTTTCCAGTCCCTCAGCTGAAGGACGCAGTATACAAGGATGAGCACATCCCGGGCAGAGCTGAGCATGGTATCTGAGGAGGATCTCAACTGACCTGTTAATGAGGATGAGTGCTTTTCTTCTCTCCCCTTCCACCACCAAATTCCACTTTCTATTTAGAAGAATGTGTTGGTGCCTCAAGTTTCACAGGGCAGCCAGGGTGGTCCAATCCTGTCCAGCCACCAAAAACATCCAATTAACTTTTCTCTGAGGTTTATAAGAGAAACCCTTCATCAGGACCACTGCAACACCCCTCCACCAACAGGCAGGTATTGAAGGAAGAGTCACAAGGTGCAATGGGAACCTGCTTAAGCCTGGAAACATTGGGAGGATTAATAATCCATGTGTGAGTGCTTGAAAGAATTTTTGCTCTGCTGCCTGTGGGGAGATAGTCCACCAGAGTGTAACAACGAAGCATGTGTCAAAAGCATTAGCTCAACCAGACAGCCAGAAATGTTAAAATAGGGTGCTAACTACTGTATTTCCCCTTCCTGGACACCCTGCCTCACTGAATCAGAAAGCGCTAAGGTTCTGTGGCTTCTAGGGATCAGACTTGAAACCCTAAGAACTACAAGGGCCCAGGCAGAGCTAGGACAGCAGGGGGCAACATTAGCCCATGCTGATGGGCTGCCCCAACACCTGCAGTGCATGAGGGAGCTCGGTGTCTGGTGACAGCCTTGAGCAGAAAGAACAGAGCAGTCACAGAAAGTCCTTTTGTCCACAGAGAAACATGGTGAAACGTCTCCTTAGCTACCTAGCTGAGATCAAGCACAGGAACAAGGCTGGGCACACACTAGAACATACCCAGTTTCCCTGATCAGTTGGCTCTCACTCAGGTCGAACAAAGAGATGCACATAACTGTTGTCCTGAACTTACTTACCCCAGGCCTCTGCAAGCCACGGTCGATCAGCAATATCAGAGTGCCCAGGAACATGAGACACCTCCCTCTCCAGACATGTTACTGGTTTGTTTTTAAGTGGTCCTCAGGTGTCTTCTGTTTTAGTGAACTTTCTCTCATGTCTGCTCTGTGGGATGAGACTTCAGAAGACACACTTCAGCATCTGAGAAGAGTGCCCAGTGCCTCTGCTGTTGGACTCAGGCAATCACCACGCTAACCCCATCTGCTCTACCTTTAAAGTGGTCCACATGTTGCTCCTACCTTGGGTCAGCTTTTGTCTCCTCCGTCCTAAACCATTGCAGAAGCCTTCCAGCTAGTCTGCCTGGCTCTGTCTGTATTCCAATCTAAGCTCCACACAGCCACCATCTGATAAGATGGGTAATTAGATCATCTCACTGCACAGCCCAAGCTTACATTAGCTTCTCCTGCCATCCACACTACAAAAGCTAAACACCACCTCATGATGGTCTACAAAGCTTCAATGATATATCCCTAGCACCTCTCCAACCTCCTCTCTTACTGGGGCTCTCCCTCTGACTTCCCAGGCATTCTGTTCTCTTCTTGCCTCTTCTCATACTTTCCAGGTACGGTCCCTCTTCAGAGCCTTTGTAGACCCAGTTACCACTGCCTTTAAGACTCTTCTCCAGCATACTACAGGCTCATTCCCCACCTCCCAGAGCTGTATTCAGAGACACCCTCGTGACTCCCATCTCCTTTATTTTGCCTGCTACTGTGCCTCAGCATATAACAGACATGGATTACACTTATTTCTCTTGTTTAATTTCTGGTTCTCTTGACCAGAATGTGAGGACAGAGAGTGAGCATACTGTTTTATTTTGTTCGGCGATTATATCCCTAGAGCCTAGAAAGGTGTGTGTGTGTGACGTCCAGACAGTGCTTAGCAATTCACTGATTCCTTTGTTAGTAGAGTAAATTAATCTAGAATAGATTGTGCATTTCAGGATAGGCATAGCAAGATAAAGTGGGCCAAAGGAGGAAGCTAAGAGTGTGGAGTAACCCAAGCCAAGACAAGCTTGATCTTTCCTGCTCCTTCCTCTCTCCCTCCCTTCCTCCCTCCCTCCCTCTGTCCCTCCCTTCCTTTCTTCTCAGCACTGGGAATTGAACCTAGAACCTCACAGATACTCAGCTATATTCCCAGCCCCATTTTTACTTTTTATCAATCTCATTAAATTGTCCAGTAAGTTGTCTACTGAACAACTAGGATTTCAGGCCTGCACTGCCACCCCCAAACAGTTTAAGCTTTCAGCCAATTCTATTTTCTCTGGTTAACATGGGGCCTCTGAGGGTAGTCTAGATCCCACCTTGACGGTGTGTGGGTTTATGGTTATGCCCCATCTCCCACCATGATTAGCAGCTCCCAGGTTGTCCTGCACAAAAAGATGTATCCTGGCTGTTGTGTTGCCAGGCAACTAAGAGTGACCTTCTGCACCTGACCTACTTGAGTTGTCCTTGGTTTTCTCTTCATCGGTGTAATGTTGTTTAGCTTGCATTTGGCAAGAGGTTGTACATAACCCCCTTGAACATTCCTGGGTCCTCCGGTGGGCTGATCCCATATCCTGGGGTGATGCCCCACAGGTACAGAAGGGATGGTGCTGTCTGACCTCCTATCTTGTCCTTTCTATTTGGAGTTCTGCCTTACCAACAAATGAGAACAGGGCGATTGAGCCCAGTATTATTGTCCTAATGTCCTGTGGCATGATAAATGACAGCCTCATGAGAGGCTTTTGGGGGGAGAGAGACACAAACTTCTAGATCAGGATTTGAGGTGATGGGTTCTACCAGCTCAGAGCTAGAGGGAGAGGCTCAGAACCTGTCCCTGTCACAATACCAAGTCTTGCCCTTGTTCCCACATCTTCATAGATATTCTTGAATAATAGCTCTTTCTTTGCTATGTGCTCTTGCAAACATTAGTGAAGAGTTTCTAGAGCAACTCATAGTAATTTTACACATGGACAGAGGGCAGAGTGAGAGGGTGGGGTCCAGGCCCTCAGCGCATCCATTGTGAGTCCTTGTCATGCCTCTCTGTTGGCAGACTTAATAGTCACACTGCCTAATCCTTATAAATATGTAGCAAATAGATGTGGTCTATATATCCTTGCCCTGCCATAGCATAGAAATTAGACTCTCCTTCAATCCAAGTGTAATGTTATCCAGCCTTCACCTAGTCTGCCTCTAATGATCTCCACCCTCTTCTTTCAGTAGACCCTTTGAAAGCTGTAGAGGACATTCCAGAAGACAAGAGGATTTCAGGTTCAAGGCTAGCTCAGGTGTTACAGTGAGACAGTGCTTTAAAGAAATACGGTCATCATGTTGCATTTTTCTTTAAAACTAATTTCTGCCAACTACATGGCTGTCTTGCTGATGACAGGGTCTTCTCAACTCCTCACTCTGTCTTTGGCCCAGGGTCTTCTGTGTCGTTCACACTGCGTCTTTTCTGAGAGTAACTCTCTGAGTGGAATTCTAGAAAGAGAAATTCTACCTTTCTATTGGTGCCTGTGCTGTGGGACCCTCCTGCCTAACATTTCTTGGCTTGATGCAGCGAGGGGCTAGAGGAGAGTGCGACAGAATAGAAGTGAAGCACCCCTCTCCTGTTCCAGACAGCAAACATGCCACTGGGGGGCGTGTTCCAGCTGATCAGACCAAAGTGGTGGTCTTTTCCCTTCTACCCCCAACAGATGTGAGGACCGAGGGAAGTTTGTTTGTGTTGTCCAGTGGATATTTGATTATTTTGTTCAATGCTGGATCGAAGGAGTGCCTGGTATACAGCCAGGTACGAACTATATATATTGTGGAGCTGACAGCTATTTTTTCAGCCCTTGGTGATCTGGAGGCATCAGGGCCATGCTACCAGGACTCTTCAAGGAGAGCTTCCTCACCCAAATGCCTGCTCCAGGATGTCATCCATTGCCCCATCTCACCTGTGGCTGCAATCCAGAGTGCTTGAGGGTTTTCATGTGTCTCAACAAAACATTAACAGAGCCACTGTGTGAGGACAATGCTTCTTCTCTCCTGAACATATAGAGATACCTAGAAAAAAGGTTCTGTCTCCACCCAGGAGAAATGAGCCACCGTGTTATTTAAAATAGGCATTGACAGGGCTAGGGACATGGTCCAGCAGGGGATCCCACTTTAGTTACCAGCACCCATATTGGGTGGTTCAAAATTATCTGTAACTTCAGCTCCAAGGGATATACTGGCCTCTGAGGGCACATACACAACATACACACACACACACACACACACACACACACAGAGAGAGAGAGAGAGAGAGAGAGAGAGAGAGAGAGAGAGAAAGAAAGAAAGAAAGAAAGAAAGACACAGAGAGAGACAGAAAGACAGAGAAACAGAGACAGAGAATAAATAAATAAATAAATAAATAAATAAATAAATAAATAAATAGATAAATAAATAGATAAATAGATAAATAGATAAATAAATAAATAAATAAATAAATAAATAAATAGTTCTTCCAGAGGACCTGGGTTCAGTTCCCAACACCCACATGGTGGCTCACAACCATCTGAGACTCCCATTCCAGAGGGATGCCCTTCCACTGGGATGACTCCCACTCCAATGCCTTTTTCTGGCCTCTACAGGTCCCAGGCATTCAAGTGGTACATGGATTTACATGTAAGGAAAAGAGATACAGATAAAGTAAAGTAAAGCTAAAATAAAAGTTATATTTAATTAAAATATAAAAATGTTAAATCATTGGCAGATCCATTTCGTCCCACAAGTGTTGAGTGACTTGAGGAAAGGTTCTGTGTGCTGGCTGATTGAAGCATGGAGGGGCAGGGATCACATGGCCAGCACGTTTAGTAGGCACAGGACTACAATCTGGTATATTTTCCTCCAAACTGTCTGTTCTTACTACTGTACAGTCTGCAACCTCCAGTAAGAAGAACATTCATTTGGAATGTTCTAAGTTGTCCTTGTGGTCAAGAAAGACAGCCTAGGAAATACAAGCAGAAGATCTCCCTTTGGACATTCCAACTATGTAGCCTTACTTTTAAACAAGCTTGAGGATCGATTGTCAAAAATATAATTATCTAGTGCATGGTCACGATGGGTTGATATTTGCCTTTATCCGTCCCCTGACTCCGCTCCAGCACCTTGGATCAACACATAGCCTGTCGCTATCTAGTTGTTTTGGTTTGTTTGTTTGCTTGTTTTATCAAGCACATAGCACCATCCCTTGGTCTTGGTCTAAAAGATGCCATTTGAAGCCACCGGCCTTCATCGTTGTCATTTATTGACGCCTCTAGAGAAGTCAGGAGCTGTGGTTGGTAGCGGAACATGCTAGGATCTGAACGGCTCAGTTTACTCTGCTCAAAACTCCATGGGAACTAAGAACACACAGGTCAAGTGAGCATTTTAAGTTTCCAAACTCCAGCTTTGAAATGCTTCAAACTCCCAAACTTTGAATGCTGAAATGACAGCCCGAGTGGAAAATTCCACATCATAAGACTTCGTTTCGTGCACAAAATTATTTAAAACATTGTATAAACTTACCTGCAGGCTATGTCTACAAGATGTATATAAAACATAAGTGAATTTTGGGTTTAAACTTGGTTCTTGTTGCCAAGGTATTACACTATGTCATGCAAATTATTCCAAAATCTGAAGAAAAAAAAATTCCAAATCAAAAGCACTCTGGTCCCTGAGCATGTGGGATAAGGGTCATTCAATCTATTTTACATAGTATTTCTAACCGACTACTGAACTGTCATTTTCCTTATGAAAGGCAGCTTTTCTTTGTTACTTCATTTTAATGCTGTCATATGCCTAAACCACAACTGGTCAAAACCAAGCTCTCCAGTAGCCCCTGAGCCCCGAGTTTTGACTCTACAAGAGAATCTCTCCAATGACATGGTAGCTTTTCCATGACCCTAGAGGAGAGTTCTTTAGCTTGGCCAAGAAATTCTCCTGTGCCTTTGTACAAGGGGCCTGCCAAACTCTCCTGTGCCTTTGTGCAAAGGGCCCGCCATCCAGAGCACGTGGTCACACTCAGGTCTGGAGCTCTGGCCAGAAGCAAAGGCTGCCAATTGTACTGTGTCGAACTTAATTAAGTAATAGTTTTATGAGGTGGGCGGTAATACCCCAGGGAACAACTAAGGCCACAGGATTTATTGAGCTCTAGCTGCAAGCTGACAGTCTCCAGCACGCACACAAGAGAGCCTGTGTTACCAGAAAGTTAATGTGGCGAGAGAATTCTCTCGAAGTAAAGTGAGGTGCCGCTCTCTGGCTGAGGCCTCTGCTCCACAAAGCAGGAGTGCATCCAACAGGATCTCAAGTGGACACACACACACACACACACACACACACACACACATACACGGACAATGAGGAGACAGCATTCAAGATGAAGGTCCTTCCTTGAGAATACCAAGAGCAGGCACAGTGAAGCAGTGGTGTTATTCCTGCAGAGAACCCAGTTTCAGGTCCCAGTCCCCACCTCAGGCAGCTTAGAATAATCTGTAACTCCAGCTCCAGAGGATTGATGCCCTCTTCTGGTCTCACAAGTGCCTATACTTATTTAGTACACAGGTACACACACAGACATACACACATACACTCAAACAGACATATACACATAGACATGTAAACATATAGACACACACACAGAGAGACACAGAGACACACAGACACCTTTTTTAAAATACCAATATAAAATAAACAATTTTTTAAAAAAAGAATACTAGGAGCAGTAGGATTTTAGGTGTGGGGGTTGGAGGAAGACTAGGGACAAGGTGAGCTAGGCAGCAGTGAGCAAATTAAGTTTGGCTTCTCCAACAGAAGGACCAGAATAAAAGCTACCCAATGCTGAGCATCAGTGTGGCACAAGTCCTCCACCAGTAGATAAAAGGGAAGAGGCAGACAGGCTTGGTACAGGCAACTGATAAGGGGCGGCTCACTCCGGTCACCACGTCTAGCTATGGGACCCAGTGTTGCGTCTCGATTTTTAAGACAACACGAAATGTTCCACCAAAATTCCAAGAAGGATGTTTTCAGACCTAAACCCTAAAAGCCACAGTCCCTGTGCAGGACAAATCTATTAGGATTCAGGGTTTGCCTCTGATACCTTGTGCTTCCTGTCCTATGCCATCCCATTAGGTGACTTGGATCCTTCTGCAAGAATCGAGGAAGAAGGTAAAATTAAAGTTTGGCAGATGACTCTGTTCCTGGCCGTGCTTCAAGGCCCCGGGCCGAAAGCATCTCTATCATCTACGACCCATGGCTTACAGAGTTGCATTTGTTTCCTTGCAACTTGTATGAAAAATTAAGGTTTTGTGTATTTGTTTTATTAAGCAACAGCATCAATAGAAACATAGGAAAACACATGGGCAGTACATGGAAGGAAAGATGCTTGTTGCAGAGAATCCTTTGAGACACTCATGTATGTCAACCAGTGTTAGTTGAGGATCCTTTGGACCTTTGTAGGAGTGGATGAGGGTTGAAGCAGAATCCATTTCTCCCAGTTTGCCCAAGACTGTATTACTCTTTCCTGCTGTTCCAGGATTCATTGATAGCCTTGTTTCATTTTGAAAGATGTCCTAGTTTGGACATTAAGTTATTTGGTGACCTAGAACTGGAAACTAGTCCTCTAACAAAGGCTTGGACATCTACCAAGGCCTTTCAAACTGGACAATGATCAGAAGCCCCAGGAACACCTGAGGGCCAAAGTCACCGCATCCACAGTGCTCACCTAGAATAATATGTCTGTCTGGTACTGATGGCCAGGGTCCCTGTGTGGTTTTTCTGTCATCTGCCTCCTAGCTCATCTCTGGTGGGAGGTGTGAACCTGAACACAGGAAACATTTTCCAAGGCTGTGACTTGAAATGTAAGACTTTGTTCTCCAAACTCAGCTGAAGAATCCTTTTTAAATTTGCCCACTTGGTATGGAGAACAGCATTCTGAATTCCTATCTGGACCCCACAAGAGATAATTAAAGATAGATCTGGAGAGTTGTTTCCCAGATATCCTCAAGAGCTGGGCAGGACTCATGTGGAAGATGAGTGGGCTCGTTATAGGTGACACTGGAAGGACCTATTCGGGATGCCGGTGTGGAACGGAACCCTGTGTTGTGGCTTCTGGGAAGACCTCAGCTTCCCTGAAGTTGCTGGTGCTACGCTGGAGCATAACTCACACAAACCGTGATTCAGCTTTGTTGTAGACCTGTAATCCCCGCCACTCAGTGGGCAGAGAGGGGGGAAAAAGTCACAAATGTAGGGCCTGCCTCAGCCACAGAGCAAGCTCAAAGTCAGCCTAATCCACTTAGCAAGATCATCTCTTACAAAACAAAACAAAAGTAAAGGGTTGGGGATACAGATAAATGGTAGAGAATACTTGCTTTGCTAATATATGGAGCCCTCAGTCCCTTACACACACACACACACACACACACACACACACACACACACACATACACACACACACACAACACACACACACAACACACACACACACACACACACACACACACACACACACCTTTCTCTTTTTTCTCTCTCAATAAGTAAATAAATAATGTAAACATAAAATAAACTATCTAATGATGGCTTATGAAAAACCCAGGAACTCCATTCTGACACTGTAAATCTGAAGAGGTTGTGAGGACCCTATGGCAACAAGCTGCTCCTTTCTCCTGTCCTGAGTCCAATTTCTTCCTGTGTAGATACAGAAGGAAGGAAGCATGTCCCCATCCCACCATCCCCCCCCAAAAAAAACACCAAAAAACTGTGATTGGTTATAAGTCAGTCCCGAAGCAAAGAATGAAGGGGGGAACCCCAGAAACCTAATGCCGAGCCTTCGCCTGTCAAAGGTCTTTGCAGCTGCACAGGAAACAAGGGCACCTTGCCATTCCTGCTGCCAGCCAGCTAGCCACCAGATGGTCTGCACTGTGATGGTGGGGGTGGGGGTGTGGTAGGGGTGGGGGTGGCAGTGGAGGGGCTAGCAGTTTAAAAACCAAGGTGGCCATGGTACAGCATAGAAGAATCCTCACAGATGTTAGCGGATGAGTCAGTTACAAGAGGATCCAATTTGTAAGGCTGGTATGCAGTTAACCGTTGTCACTGTGGTCAGAACAGCACCAACATAATAAAACAGGCCAGGTGGCTCATAAACAGTAAAAGCTTGTCCCATAAAGGTGCAGCTTGTGTCTCCTGGAGGCTGGAAGTTCAAGGCAAAGCCACTGACAGAGGCGAAGGTCCTCTTCCTGGTTTGAAGATGGCCATCTTTTCATTGTAGCCTCAGGAGGCTACAATGTAGGAGAAGGAACAGTAGGTGTGTCTCTTCTATAAGGGCAGTCATCAGCGTTGCAGTTCTGTATCAGTTACTGCTGTGTTTTATAAAAATACAAGGAGAGAAGGAATACGTTTGGTGGGTGTGCAGTGGGGTGTGGGGGAAGGGGGGTCTCTGCGGGGTCCATACTGAGGCATCCCTTCCCCCTGAGGGACCAGCCACACTGTGGTATAGTATAGAATAGAGTTTATTTAGGGCATGGGGAGGGGTGTTGAGGGGGTAGACAGAGAAAAAGAGAGAGAGAGAGAGAGAGAGAGAGAGAGAGAGAGAGAGAGAGAGAGAAGGAGGAGGAGGAGGAGGAGGAGGAGGAGGAGGAGGAGGAGGAGGAGGAGGAGAAGGAAGAGAAGGAGGATAAGAAGAAAGAGAAAAGGAGAGAAGAGAAGAAAAGAGAAGAGAAGAGAAGAGAAGAGAAGAGAAGAGAAGAGAAGAGAAGAGAAGAGAAGAGAAGAGAAGAGAAGAGAAGAGAAGAGAAGAGGAGAGGAGTAGAAGCTGGCCATGAGCATGTGGAGAGAGACAGGTGGGAAGGGAATGAGAAGAGAGGGAGCAGAAGCAAGAGGACAGAGCAAGAGAGCAAGAGCGAGCGGAGCAGGCAAGCTGCCCCTTTTACAGCGAGTCAGGCACACCTGGCTGTTGCCAGGTAACTGTGGGACAGAGCCTAGACTAAATGCCAACCGTTACTGTTCTGCTGCTGTACCAGAGCATGACCACCATGACCAAAGCAACTTAGAGAAGGAAGGACATACTTGGTATACAGTACCTCAGAGCAGGGAATCATGGCAACAGGCAGCGGGCATGGTCTCAGGAGCAGGGAGCTGAGAGCTCACATCTCAACCACAAGGACAAAGCAGAGAGAGCGAACTGGAAAAGACAGATCTCTAAACTCTTAAAGCCTGCCTCCAGGGGCATACTTCCTCCAACAAACAGTGCACCAAATGGGAATCAAGTGTTCAAATGCACAACCTAGGAGAAACATTCTCATTCAAACCACCACAGCCCCTAGTAACATTCCCCAGTGTAGCATCCCAACTCAGAACATCAGCTTGGGTGTTAGGACCTCAAAGCAGGCATGGAGTACAGGCCAGTCCACAGATGTCACCCAACTCAGAGAAAGCAGAATGACGGGCACCATGGACTGGGTGGAGGGCGCTGGGAGTCACTTCCATTCTGAAGATGGAATTGCTTTGGAGTTGGGTGCCAATGATGGGGACGCTACAGTGTGAAATTTCTGATGCCATTTTTCTGAAAATACTTAAGACGGAAAAATTTATATTATGCATTATATCATTTTAGCATGAAAGCATCAAAGATACATTACCTGTCCCAGTTTTAGAGAAATACATTGGCAAAGATGGAATGAATATCTATGCCCACGGCCCTTCTATATTACATGCTGCCCACATCCTAGCCTGTATGCTATTCCTCCTGTCTCAGGGCTCTTTCCCCAGAGAGCATTGGCCTCTTGACCTGCACAGTACTTCTGCCAGGACTGTGACCTCAGGGGCTGGGGAGTAGGAACCCTGCCCTGGGGAGGCAGAAGGCTGTGCGGCCTTTACCCTTTACCCTTTGCCCTTTGCCTTCTTGTCATCACTCAGCATTGCCAAGGCAGAGCAAGTGTGTCAGAAGTCACATACTTCAGAGGGGCCAGAGAATCCCTTAAACTTCAGAACTGCCCTGACCTTAGGGCCTGTGTGAGAAGCAGAAGGAAGTTCTATAGTATGGAGACACTTGGCTCCCGGGCCTGCTCTCTGGTCCCTGGGAGTCCTGAAAACTATCACAGCCTAGGATCTCTTGTTGGTATAATGAGTGGACTGAAATCACAGCACTGGGGAGGCTTAGACAGCCTGGGCTACATAGTGCATTCTGGGTCAGCCTGGGCTACAGAGTAAGAAATTCCTTTTATATATATATATATATATATATATATATAATCTGTCTGTCCAATTCCTGCAGGTTCCCTGGTGTGTATTTAAGGAGGCCATGACTGTACCAGTTGGCCTGCTCCCTGGGTCCTGTCATTACAAAGTGGAATAGAGACTCAAGCCTGTGCTGCCTGCAGGTCACTCAGAGTGAGCCTCTGGCTCCCAGATCTACTGTCTTCTTTGCAGATAGACGGAATGGCCCAGCAGGCCCCCTAATTAGGCAGCAGTTTTATGAGGTAGATGGAGTTGTCCAGGCTGAGCTTTGAACGGTAGATTTATGGAGCATTCCCCTTGACCCAGGGTCTCCTGGGACAGCCCCATGGGAGGCAGACACTTCATGGCCTTTTCTCGCTGGGGTGTCGTGTGGAATGCACACCCAGATAAGCTCAGAGTGGGGAGAGTGAACCCTAAGGACGGCTTCCCCTGAAGGCTTCCCAGTTCACCCCTCCAAGACCTGGCTCAAGCCGGCCAACATAACTCCTGAATGGCAGACTCAGGTCCCAAGGTGGGAAACCGTTTGTCAACAGCCCCTACCTCTATTTATGACCCCAGCTGGTCTCTGAATATAGCCCTATTGTTTAAACCACAGGTCAAACAGAAAAAGTCCAGGACTTTGAGGTTTCACCCTTGCAAAGGTCTCTGAAGCTTTTCATCTGCCCAGAGGTCATTGTGATTTACGGATTCAGTTTAGGCAGCACCCACCTTCTTTCCATATTAAAACAAAAAAACAAAACAAACAAACAAAAAAACTCTCTCTTTAAACAACAAGGGTCACAACATTTTCTTTTCTTTAGCACATTTTGCTCTCACCTAGACAGATCCTTTTAGGGCTAGACTCTACTTTTCCCACTAGACATCATGATTGTGTTTCCTAAGATACAAAGTGGACCCTCCAGATCTGCAAGGGCTTTGTCCCAGGGTGCCAGGACCATCAGGCAACTCACATGCTTAATGGAATGACACAGAGCTTACTAGGACATGCACACATCTACCCGTTGATTTTAAATCATCTTCAGATGGCTTGTACGACTTAGCACAGTGTAAATGCTAAACACTTGGCTGTTGATGCTGTACCATTTAGAAAGGATGATAAGAAATGCCCTGGTTAGGTTTTGTTGTTGTTGTTGTTGCTGTTGTTGTTGTTGTTGCTGCTGCTGCTGCTGCTGCTGCTGCTGCTGCTGCTGCTGCTGCTGCAGTAGTAGTAGTAGTAGTAGTTATCAACTTGACACAAGCTAGAGTTATCTGAGGAGAAGGAACCTCAATTTGGGAAAACGCCCCCAATAGATTTCCCTGCAGGCAAGTGTGCAGAGCAGTCTCTTGATAAATGATTGATGTTGGAGGGCCTGGGATACTGGGAATGTTGCCACTTCTGGGCGTACAAAAGCAGACTGATCAAACCCTGAGGAGCAAGTCAATGGGCAGCATTCTTCTGTAGTCTCTGCTTCAGTTCCTGCCCCCAGGTTCCTGCCATGGGTTCATGCTCTATCCTCTTCTCTCCATGATGGGTTATAAACTGTAGGCTGAGATAAACCCTTTTCTGCTTGAGTTGCTCTTGGTGGTTTATCATAACAGTAAAATCTCAAGTAAAACAGAAAATGATAGAGATTTGTAGAGTACTTTTGTGACCAACCTGACCATGCTATTTTGAAGAAGACTCTGGAAGAGTCTGCAGCTTTGGGCTGGAAAAGCCATTGAGTTCTTAAAGATTAATGAGCTGTTCTGGGAACTTGGGGGATGATATTGAAAAAAGGAAAGGTAATGAGAGCACGGCTTATGCAGTTTCAAAGGGAAGGAGAGATTCCTAAAGACTCTCTCAGGGCAGTTTGTATGGTGTGTTTGAAATAAGACTCTATAATGTGTTCGCCTGGAGATAAGGAATCAGCTGTGATCAATGAGAGATGGAACTACACAGTAGAACCTATGCCTTACTGGATCAATTGATGCTGGAGGTGAGAATTTAGCTATGATTAAGAAGAAATCAAAATCTCCGAGGTGAAAACTTCTAGGGCATTTTCTCAGGGTCAGGGCAAAGAAGCTGTCTGTGGCCCTGAGGAAGGTGACATTGCAGCTCATGCTAGCAGCTGAAGTTATTAACGTGTAAGAATTACCCATGTGGTTTTGGTTTTTGAAGGCATGTAAGGTTGTGGGGAGCAGTTAAGGCATGACCCTGTGTAACAGGGTTGGAATCCCTGAAGAAAGAGTAGGAGAGACCACTGATGAAGTAATAGTACCACAGGAAGAACATCAAGAACAGCAATAGCTGTAGAGCCGAACAGATCTGAGCCCTTGAGGTGAGCTATAGGACTGTAGATAGCACAGCTGGAGAAGTGCAGGTGCCCAAGCCCTTTTGAGCCCTGAAATTCATGTGTCCCAGGCATTAGACATTGAATTATTTACACTTTGGCAATGACTTGGTTTTTATTCTTCCTATTGGAATATAAACTATGAAACTTATTTGATTTTACAGGAGCCTACAGTTAAGAGACTTTGAATCTTGAAGAGACTGATCTTTTAAAGTGTTTAGATTTTTAAATACTGTGGTATTTTATATTGTGATATTGATATTCATATGAACTCTTGGGGATAAGCAAGAAAGGAAAGGTTATGGTTTATTGGTAATTGTGTGACAAGTTGGTAAGTGTTCAGTTGTCCTGATTAGCGTTTTTTGCCAACTTGATATAAACTGGAGTTATATAAAAAAAGAACTTCAACTGAGAAAATTTTCCTATTATTGGTCTGTAGGCCAACCTACGGCCATTTTCTTAGTGACTGATATTGGGAGTGTGGACAGCCCACTGTAGGCAGCACCACCAAGGTGCAAGTATAATCATGGATGGTATAAGAAAGCAGACTGGGCCAGCCATGAGAAGTAACCCAGTAAGAAGTATTCCCCCATGGCCTCTGCTTCAGTTCCTGCCTTTGATTTCCTGCCTTTGCTTCCCCTCTGATGATGGACTCAACTCTTTACTTGTGAGCCAAATATAAATTATTACTAAGTGGTGATATTGCATACAGACTAAAAGGTCTGAGTGGGAAGATTAAGAGTAAAAACAGACAATTTGGGGTAGTATGGAATTTGTTAGAAGAATTATTAATGCTGTGGACAAATGGACAGACAGATAATAATGGTTGAGGCCCTGAGAAGAATTCAGGTCCCAGCACCAGAGACAGACATCAGGGTAGGAACGCTAAAAGAAAGGAACCAGAGTATACAAGGCAAAAGTGAGTCTTTTCTTAGACCTTTCTGAGGATGAGGGTGGTTTTATAATATTAGTCTCTAACCAGGCTTTCCGATTTGCAGAAAGGACTCAAGGAAGTGGGGGCAGAGGACAGGAAGTACAGCCATCAATACCCACTTTGATGTAAACTCAACTTCCCCATGTAGGAGATGCTTCACCTAGTAAGTCGGCTAGCTAAGGACTCAAAGACAATGTATCAGAAGGGTACTTGTCAGTAGCTGTGGGAGGGGGAAGGCTGGGGTGTGTAACATGGCCTGAGTAGTAGCTGGATTCTAACATTACATTCTTATACATATGTTACATATTACATACATTATTACATATTACATAGATGCATTATTTAAAGCCATCTCCAATTGCATTCTGCTCACTTTCGGGTCTCACGCTCCCAGTCGCATTCAGAAAACATGATGAACAGTGAGGGCTTTGTTTTGTGGAAGGGCCTTGGGAGGTTTTGTTTTGCTTTATTTTTGTTTCCTCCTAAACTCCATGCATTTTTAATGTAGTCTCTGGCTGGGCCTTCATCTTACCTCCCCAGTTCTGGCTTCAAAGCCAAGAGTGCCTGAGGGTCAAAGAGCCTACAAACTGGCTTTCCTGGATAAAAAAACTGGCTTTCCATGTGTTTATCTCTCTCCAGTTTTCTGAGGTAAGGAAAGATTGTATGTGGCAATGGAGCTGAGGTACAGGCAGTTTTCAACCTAGAATGAATGAGGCTCTGAGTTCAAAATCTAGTACCACACACAAAAAGAAGAGGTAAAGAAGTGTAGGGCAGCAGTCACTGGAGGGACATGTGCCACATACATGGGCATGGGCTTGGGCATCTGTGGAAGAGTCTTCTTGTGAGTTCTAGATCCAGGAATGCTAATTTGGACATGAAAGAGCTCTTTCAGAAAAAGCTATTGCATTCTCCTGGGTGCACATTTCCATCCATGGACCATCAGCATGGTCCTAGTACAGTCTCATTTCTGAGCTCCTTGAAGTTCCTGCTCAGGGCCAGGCACGTCCCTCTGCACAACAGTCACCCACATTGTTTATTTCTATTCACCCACATTTCTCCCATTAAACCAATTCCTGAAGAAAGGAACAGTCCTCACCTATTATCTCCAGAGCAGGGCACTAGTGGCTGGAGTGTTGGGTGAATGAATAGTTTTGGATTTACAGAGGCAAACACTGGCTCTTCTTGGGGCAGTAGCAGATAGAGACAGCAGTTGGAACACAGACAATAAAGTTCTGGGGTTTCTTTCTCAACTGGAAATAGCCTCTGGGCCCAGCAGGAAATTCACCCCATCCCAGGTGGCCCTCCTGAGGTCAGCCATTTGTGATAACCTGCTAATAAAGCTACTGGACCCAAGCAGTAGCCAACTTCTGTGAATATCTTGGCCCAGTCCTTCAATCTGGCTGTCATAAAGAACAGTCTTTTCTACCTAGTTGGAATTAATACAAATATAAATTTTCCTTGGTGCTTTGTTATAGTTTTTCATTCAGCCATATCACATACTCCTACTGCATGTTCCCCATGCTTTATAAAAGTAATTTTTATTAGCCTGATGTAATTGTCATCTCAGAGGTTTAATGCCTCTGTCTGCTAATGTAGACCTTGAATGTTTTTAACCTCTGAGACTTGAGGCTGAATAAGCTCACCACTTCTTCACTCTTTCTGGCCTCTGGCCAGCTGATTCAACTCTGGAGTGTTCTGTCTCAAATTCCTCATCAGGCTGACTGATTCAATCTAGGTTCTCTCTAAGCCTCTGACTTTTTGTCATGCTTGGCCTCAAACTAACTCTGGCAATCTGTTCTAATCTTCTGACTCTTTCTCATTCTCTGGCTCATTCTGTCTTCACCTGTGTCTAGCTTCTTCTCTCTTCAACCTGCCTCAGTATAACTCTGCCAATAAAACTGCCTCCTTCTTCCCTCCCTCTGTATTGCTCTCTCTTAAGCAGCTTTTCTTTTCTCTCTGTTCTAGGTGAGAGTTGGGCATATCCTATTCTGTCAAATCTTTCTCTGATTCATCACTTTGTCTGCCACTCCATTAGACATCACTTTCAAACACGGTTGTTTCCTTTTAACAACTAACTTTATCTTCAGCATTTGGAACTAAAGGTGTGTGCTAAGGGTATGTCTGTATTTGTGTCAGATGGATTAAAGGTGTGTGCTAAGGCTGAGCCACATCACAACTAAAACCAGTGTTTTTCAACTTAACAATATAATCTCAGGGTTCACAATGTGATCAAATATCCTGCAACAATACTCTTCATAATTTTTAAGGGGCATACATGGGGAAAGACAGAAGGAAAGTGAGAGAGCTAGGGAGAGAGGGAGGAAGGGAAAGAGAGGAATGAGAGAGCACAGAGGTTATAACTTCATTCCAGCCTAAGCACTCTGCTTGTCAGGCTGCCATAGGATACACCTCTCACAGACAGAAGCTAGTCTTGATGCCATAGCTGTGTTCTCTATGCCATAAGCCAAAAATCAAGCTTTTCTTCCTTAAGTTGTTTCTCTCTGGAGGAAAGGAACCAATACAGAAAGATGACATCAAGAACTGGGGCTGTTGTTGAGATGAACTGGGATATATCACTCAGGCCTTTGGAAATGGTTTGCAATTGGAACCAGGGATCCTGGAGACTCCACAGCCTTCTGTACATAGCACACCAGGAGAGAGTGATACCCCAGCAGCGCTTTCACTTCTGAGCACAGAGGTGAGATCTCCACCTTCTTCCTGGAGGGTACCAGCTAGGAGCACACAGGGCCTAAGATCAGTGGAGCAGCCGGACAGAAGTCTTCCCGTCACCATTGGCACCAAGGACTTGAGGAAACTCCACAGCCTTCTGTGCACAGCCCACATGAAGAGAGAGAGATCTCCCAGCAGTGCTTTCACTTTTGAGCTCAGAGGACTAAAGGCACAGGCTTACAGGCCCACAGGAAAAACAAACTCCAGCCAGAGACAACAATACCAACTAGCACCAGAGATAACCAGAGGGTGAAAGGCAAGCACAAGAACCCTACCAAGAGAAACCAAGGACACATGGCAACATCAAAACCCAGTTCTCCCACCACAGCAAGTCCAAGATACCCCAACACACAGGAAAAGCAAGAGTTGGATTAAAATCTTATCTCATGATGCTGATAGAGGACTTCAAGAAAGACTTAAATAACTTCCTTAAAGAAATACAGGAGAACATCGGTCAACAGGCAGAAGCCCTTAAAAAAGAAACACAAAAATCCCTTAAAGAATTACAGGAAAACACAAACAATCACGTGAAGGAACCGAACAAAACCATTCAGGATCTAAAAGTAGAAGTAGAAATAATAAAGAAATCACAAAGCGAGACATCTCTGGAAATAGAAAACCTTGGAAAGAATTCAGGAGTCATAGATGAAAGCATCAACAACAGAATACAGGAGATAGAAGAAAAAAACCTCAGGTGCTGAAGATACCATAGAAAACATTGATCCAACAGTCAAAGAAAATGCAAAATGCATAAAGCTGGTAACCCAAAACATCCAGGAACTCCAGGACACAATGAGAAGACCAAACCTATGGATTATGGGTATAGATGAGAGCGAGGATTTACATTTTAAAGGCCCAGTAAATATCTTCAACAAAATTGTAGAAGAAAACTTGCCTAACCTAGAGAAAGAGATGCCCATGAACATACAAGAAGCCTACAGAAATCCAAACAGACTGGACCAGAACAGAAAGTCCTCCTGGCACATAATAATCAAAACACAAAATTCTCTAAACAAAGAAAGAATATTAAAAGCAGTAGGGAAAAAGGGCAAATAATTTATAAAGGCAGACCTATCAGAATTACACCAGACTTCTCACCAGAGACCATGAAAGCTAGAAGATCCTGGGCAGACCTCATACAGACCCTAAGAGAACATAAATGCCAGCCCAGGCTACTATATCCAGCAAAACTCTCAATCATCATAGATGGGGAAACCAAGATATTCCATGATAAAACCAAATTTACACAATATCTGTCCACAAATCCAGCCCTACAAAGGATAATTGATGGAAAATGCCAATACAAGGAGGGAAACTATACCCTAGAAAAAAAGCAAGAAAGTAATCTTCTTCCAACAAACCCAAAAGGAGATACCCATACAAACATAAAAATAACATCAAAAATAACAGGAAGCAACAATAACTATTCCATAATATCTCTTAATAACAATGGACTCAACTCCCCAATAAAAAGACATAGACTAATGAAATATTTCTCATGTAAATCTTCAATTTTATCAGAAAATGTATATAATTTCCCTTTTTAGCTAATTTAGTAACTTTTTAAGTCTACCATTTTATGTGCATTATTTTTCATGATAATCTTCAATTTTAATTTGTCTTTCCTTTATTTTATCAGAAATGTTTTCAATGTAAATCTTTGATTTTATCACAAATGTTTCTAATTCTACCTTCTATTAATTTAGAGTTTTTATATCTACCATCTTATATGTAAAATTTTCCATGAAATAGTCAATTTTAACATGTTTGTCTATATATTTCTTGAATTTTACCAGAAATATTTTCCACGTAAATCTTCAATCTTATTTGAAAATGTTTATAATTCCACCTTCAATCAACTTTGAATTATCTTTATGCCTATCATTTTATCTATATAATTTTCATGATAATCTTTAATTTTAACATGTTTTTCTATATATTTCTTCAATTTTATCAGAAATATTTTCCATGTAAATCTTCGAGTTTATCAGAAAATGTTTATAACTCCACTTTCAATCAACTTAGGAATACTTTTATGCCTACCATTATTATATCTATATAAAATTTTCCATGATAATCTTCAATTCTAACAGATTTTTCTACAATTTTATCAGAAATATTTTCCACGTAAATCTTCAATTCTATAATAAAATGCTTCTATCCCATATTTCAATTAATTTAGCAATGTTTTACATGTCTACCACTTTACTTTTTAATTTTCCATGAAAATTGTCAATTTTAACGTGTTTATCTGAAATATTTTCCATGTAAATCTTTAATTTTATCATAAAGTGTTTTTACTTCCCTTTTCAATAAAAAAAAAGAAAGAAAAAGAAAAAGAAAAAAAAGGAAATGGTTTGCAAGAGGAAGGTAGAAGAATTTGGGCCTTTAGGCTATAGAAACCTTAGTGTACTCTAAGTAGAGCTTAATGGGTTATTTGAGTGAAAGTTTAGAAGACCAGAATGCCGATAGAAATGTGGACAGCTCATGAGGCTTCAGAGAGGAGTAAATACCCTAGTAAGAGTACCATGCTATATTCTGATAAAAACTCTGGCTATGTTCCACTCAGGCCTCAAATTTTGAGTAAGGATGAATTAAAAAGTGATGACCAGCCAGGCGGTGGTGGTGCACGCCTGCAATCCCAGCATTGGGGAGGCAGAGGCAGGCGGATTTCTGAGTTCGAGGCCAGCCTGGCCTACAGAGTGAGTTCCAGGACAGCCAGGGCTATACAGAGAAACCCTGTCTCGAAAAACCAAAATAAAATAAAAAATAAAAAGTGATGACCAAACTTGTTTGGTCAAAGGAATTTCCTGACAGAATAGCATGTGTATTGCTGTGACTGGTTACTGCTAGGTAACTTAGCCAGATTTATAGTGGGGATGAAGGATGAAGAGAAAAGAATAAAGATCCACTGGAAGGCATGAAAAGCACACCGTTGGGAGCATGGGCTGTTTAGAGTAATGACACGGTGGACAAAGGAGGTACACAGAAAAACTAAGACAGTTAACTATAAAGAGATCAGATATTATTTTATTATGATAAATTGCAAGCTTTATATGGTGTCAAAAGAAAGGGTGTCTCCAAAGCATGATCTCACTCACTGAAGGCCCTCAGTGTGTAGAAATGCAAATTCATTAGAAAGCAGAATGCCTTCCCTGAGATAACTATGCCCAACTGCTACCTGATTGAATAGGATTTCCGAGAGAAATGTCCTGGGTTTTGCCAGGCTGGGACTCGAGGTCACAGGAGGCATGTGACTACATTTTAGACTAGCCACGGTACTGACATTGTCCTCATTATGCTGGGTTTGCAGGCAGCAGAGTATACAGTTCCAGAAACGATGATAAGGTCAGGCTTGGTGGACTGCAACCCTAACATCAGGGCCTTCCGACATCGTGGGATTATATCTCCAATTCAGTGTTGCTGGGTTGGAAGGCATGTGTGTTTTTAGACTGTGCAGGAATTATCCAGATGCTCTCTATGAACACTACTGGTTTCAATCTAACCAGTTATGACTGCTTGCCCTTCTCAGCGGAGGCTGTGCCATCTTTCCTGCACTGATGGACAGACTGAGTTGTACTTCCTCTATGAAGTTACAAACCTTTCCTCATATTTGAGAGCTGCCAATTCTTATTGCTTTTATTTCTTCTCACCTATTTTTCCCAGCTTCCTACTGAGTTCTCTGTTATTTTCAAGAACTCTTTATCTATCAAAAATAGCAGGTGTGTGGTATGAGTTCACGGGCCTTCCCCCCTTGTCTTTTGTTTATGGTTTGTAGGTATTTGAGAGCCTTTCGTGTTTGCAGAAAGGTTTTGTTTTTCTTTTACACAGTTGCTTCATTTTCAATTTTTCCTGAATTTTTGTTTGGGAAAGTTCCTTACGCCAATGCTATTTTTATGACACTTATTCAATTTTAACACCAAATGTAGTTTTTATAAACTTTTAACCTTAAATATTTAATCAACTAAAATTTTATTTTCATGTAAATGTATGCCTTAAACCTAATTCATTTTTCTTTCTTCTAAGTTTTGTATTTATTTTTTAAAGATGTATTTATTTTATGTATATGACTACACTGTAGATGTCTTCAGACGCACCGGAAAAGAGCATCGGATCCCATTGCAGATGGTCATGAGCCAACATGTGGTGGCTGGGAATTGAACTCAGGACCTCTGGAAAAGCAACCAGTGCTCTTAACCTCTGAGACATTTCTCCAGCCCCTAATTCATTGTTTCAAGGCACCATGTTTTCTAATTTGAAATTTCGCTTTCATTGGATTTACCAAATCCTGCTATGTAACTGGATGATTCAGAACTTTCTAGGTTGTCTCTTAAATCGCACAACAGTCTGCATTCACGCAGTCTCAATGGGCTCGACACTGGCACAGAAAGCCCCACTCACTTCTGTCATTTCTTTTATTCTAAAACGTTTTGTACATATTTATTTCTGTTTTCTTTCCATGTGAATTTTAGCATTAACAATATCTTCAACAATAACAAAGTATTTGGCCTTTTTGTTTGGGAGTTTTGTTTGTTGGGTTGGTTTTTATTTCTCATTATTTGGTTTTAGTTAAATCCTCTTGAATTCTTTCAATAAAATTTTAGTGTATTTTTATGCAGTTGTCCACTTCTTTTATTTTTTTTAAGCAAAGCTATTTTATTGAAATCCCAATCAAATATATAAAATCTTCAGCTCTTATCAGGAAACATTCTTTGTAAAAGACCAAATGTCTTTTATTTTAAGATTTACTGGCAAGGAACCTCTACTGTATTCTTTGGATGTAATGTAATAGCAAGCATAGGACATTTGCAAATGCTTCTACATAGATATGTCCCGATGAAACACTGTTTCCTACTACTGAAATTTGAACTTCACATCATTTTCATGTCTTGTGAAATACTAATACTGCACTTTGTCCAAGCATTAAACACAATATATTTTTAAAATTTTTTCCATTAATTATTTACTTTACATCCCTAATGCAGTTTCCCCTCCCTTCCCTCCTCTCCCCCATTCACTCTTCTCTTCTTCAGAGAAAGGCAGGTCTCCCATGGATATCAACCCACCTTGGCATTTAAGTAAGACTCGGTGCATCTCCTATTGAGCCGAGGCAGCCCAGTTAGGGGAAAGGACTCCAAAGGCAGGCAACAGACTCAGAGAAAACCTCTGCTCCAGTTGTTAGGGAATCAGCATGACAGCCACACTGTACATCAGTTACATATGTGTAGGGGGCATAAGTCTGTCACATACATGCTCTTCTGTTAGTGGTTCTGTCTCTGTGAGTCTTTATCAGCTCAGGTTAGATTCTGTAAGTTTTCATGTGGTATTCTTGACCTTTCTGGCTAGAGGGCTGTGGTCACTCCATGAATAGACTTACAGGACCACAGCCATGTGGGCATCATCAGTAGCAGAAAAAGAAAAATGGAAAAGAAAAGTACTAAACCATGAACAGTGACACTATTGGGTAAATGGGGGCCAGAGAGACAAGACGTGGGTGATTTTTTGTTTGTTTGGTTGCTTTGTTGTTGTTGTTGTTGTTGTTTACAAATATTCTACAATGAATATACCTGAAATTTTAAGTCACTGTTTCAGATAACAAAGTAGGCGAAGACCAACAGCTATTCCTGCTTGTCAATTATCCTATTTACTTAGATTCCTAGAAATACAATCCATTGGCCCTGCATTATTTAAATGTTTGTTTTTGATACTTCTGTTCTTTCTACTGCCCATTGGGAGACACTATCAAAGCCTCCTTATAAACCAAGACAAAACAAGACGATGTAAGGAAGCTGGGAGTAGCTAGGAACCGCCAGAATGACTGTCATCCCTCAGGGTCGGTTTCCACCTGACCCCTTGCAGCCCCTGCAGAGTGGGTTCTCTGCGCTGGCTTTTCCTGGCTCCATTCCTTTTTCCCTCAGCAGTGAAGGCTGAACGGGGCCTTCCATGTGTGAGGCAAACACTCTTCTAATGAACAGTGTCCTAAGTCCTTTTTTTTTTTTAAAAAAAAACCTTTCATTTTAAACAATTTGCTTGGAACTTGCAAATCTCTAGTTTCAAGAGTAGCTGAAATTCCAGGTCTGTGTCACTAGGCTGGCAAAGGCTCCATTCCTGTCACCCCATGGACCCACATTTCTAGTCTTCTACTGGGCCAGTGCCTACATGCACATAGAAACCACACCAAGACCCCCTGCTTTTTGGAAACTGCAAAATAGGCCAGCTCTGGGCTCTTGAAATTCCTTTGCCTCCCTCAACAACATAAATCATGGACACAGTAGTACCGAGTTTTCAGGTGCCTCATTTGAAGGGACACCTTCTCTTTCCACCCTTCAGAGAACCCAGTGTGCAAGCCACAGGAAGGACCCAGAGGCTGATTTCCTGCTGGCTTTGATGAAATTTGGGATTTCTGCTTGTCAAAGACACCTCAAGTCAACTGGCATGCTGTAGTGTCAGAAATAGTGAGGTCAGAGGTGAAGCCCAAAAAAAACTGAAGAAGTCCATACCTTCAAGATTGGGGGCATAGCAGGGTGGCCTGGAAAACTACCTCACACACCACTCAAAACCAGACAAACTCAGGCACAGTAGAATACCAAATAAAGGAGCCACTTTTTAGGAACAATTTCTAAGGAGGCTGGCCATAAAGCTCAATGATGTAAATAAAGTACTGCCTAGCACATGGGAAGCTCTGGGTTCAGTTTCCAGTATTACCCTTTCCCCAAAGAGAGAGAGAGAGAGAGAGAGAGAGAGAGAGAGAGAGAGAGAGAGAGAGAGAGAGAGATGATAGATAGATAGATAGATAGATAGATGATAGATAGATAATAGATACATAGATAATAGATTAGATAGATAGATAGATAGATAGATAGATAGATAGATAGATAGATAGATAGATGATAGACAGATAGATGATAGATAGATGATAGACAGATAGATGATAGATAATAGAGACATAGATGATAGATAATAGAGACATAGATGATAGATAGATAGATAGATAGATAGATAGATAGATGAACGAGAGATGACATCTAGTCTGGAAAAAAAAAATGAAGGCTCACCTATAAAAGGAAGAAATAAAATAATTTGCCTCTCCTGAGTACCAACAGTACCATTTACAAAAAAAACCCAAAGACCTCAAAAGTGTCCCAAGCCATCCCTTTGGGTTGCCAAGGCAGGATTCCAGGCGCTTGGGTGGTCAGTGAGCTGAGGCAGAGGCGAGCGGCCCAGGAAATTGCGGAAAGAAGTATTTCTTCAGACAGAGCACTGCTGGGGAGTGTTACTGGGGATTGTGGGACAATGGCTACATTTAACCTGGGGCCCTGAGGTGGAGGAATCCCTGAGACACTGGTAAGTGCTCAGAATGGAGCCAGTGGGAAGATTCCCTGGACAGTAGGAGTCGTGGCTCTCCAGGCAAATACCTGATTTTATTTGCTCAGTCCACAACTAACTGTACATTGGGACAACCTCAATTTTGAGGTCTAATGCATTCAAAATGGCGGTGGGTTAGGATTAAGGTCTCAGTCACCGCCAAGCTTCACTTTGCATTTTTGTTTTTAAATTATACTCGATGGTTCATGGCTTTAGAGAACCAGCTTTTTTCCCTCTACTCTATGATAGAGCAAGAAATCTGCAACCAAATCAGTAAATACCTCAGTGGTTATCTTAATTTATGAGTGCAATAAGCAGCCACAGGTAAGAGAAGGCCTAGGCATTTGGTGTTCCTGTATATAAACCGGCCTCTGGGCCCAACCAGCCCTGACAGCAGATGTATCCTCTGGCCTGTGGCTCTGGGATAGGAAGAAGTCTGAAACCAGAGAAAGCAGGAGGGGGGCCTGTTAAAGGCCCACGACTGTAGTTCTGGGGATCATTTCCGCTTGTTTGTGAAAGAGTTCACCCTCTGCATCAGCCACATCCACATCCACAGCAACAGACAATCCAGACCCAACAAGCTGTCGGCAAGGTGATACAGGCTTATAGCACCATCCACCAGCTTCCCGCTCACAGGCGCCATCCCCTCCGGAGACAGGAAGGCTGGACTTTCCAGAGCTGGAGTTGCCAGGTTCAGCTGAGTCCACCATCCGGGAATGTGGGGTCTCTCACTGACGTGTGCAAATGCTCCCTCGAGGAACTAAGCAGACGTAGAGGCTCTCGGGGAAGAAAGCAGGGAAAGATAACAGCATTACACAGCCATGATAATGCATTTCCTGGACACCGAGGCGAAAATTCAGATCCTTTGAGCAGACACACTTGCCTGTCTTCGTTACTTAGGAGTTCCTGAGTGAAATTCTTGTAATTTGCGTCTCTGGTGCATGATTTAAGGGAGTTTGGCCAACAGTTATTTTGCCTGTTGCTTTGGGCCTCCAGCCGTGTAGTGTATCGTGGCAGGAGTGCGCGACGCGGTAAGCTGAGCGTCTGTGTCTCCATCAAAGCACATCGTCAGTGAACGGACGTCTCACTTCCCAGTAGCACAGGAAAATGGAGACCATGCTTTCAACACAGAGGATTTTGGGGAACACTCAAGATATAGACTATAGCTGCTTTTACCATGGAAGACATAAGAGTTCAAAACTCTCTTCTGCTTTGCCATAAAAAGTAATATTGTTAATTTATATTCTTACTGTGGCAATATGTATATATGAATGTGTATGTGTATGTGAACATGTATGTATATGATGTATATGTATATGATGTATATGTGTATGTGTATGTACATCATATATATACATATACACATACATATACATATAGCATTTTTTTTTTTTTTTTTGCTGTGTAACAATCACCATTTCCCTTTCTCCTAAACCCTGGTTAACACACCTCCATTTTCTGTCCAAGAGTCGCCTTCCTTACCTTTCCAAGCAGGAAAGCCCTAGTTACCCGCTGAACGGGACACGTCCCACCTTCCTCTGTACAAGACTCAGTCTGGAGAGTGAGGCTGCTTTGAGGAGCTGCTACTGATGGGTGGTACTAGAGTGTTCAGGTAGAGGGTAGAGTCTGCTCACAACTTTTCATAACTTTACTTCTCATACTCTTCAACTCTCTGATGGCTCGTGCCCTACAAAGTCAGAGCACAAGTGGGAAGTGGAAGTGGGAGAGGAGAAGGCAGCAGGCGTGGGCGCTCCTACAAGGTCGGAAGACAGCGTTTGATCGCAGCAGGGAGCATTCTGTTTCTGAGTTCTCCATCTTATGATCACAACTTCCCAAGTGGATCAGGTTGCTTAGAAAGTTCAGCAGTAGTCTGAAAAAAATGGAAAACCTGGTCCAGTCCCCAAAACTTCACAGTATTCTATTTCTGATTCTGTCCTTGGGGGATGGGAGAGAACACTGAGATCTCCTCTATAGGGCACGGCAGCCCACGGGAACGTGGAGAAGTGAATTCCACAGAGTTCCAGGCACTTGGGGGCTAGCATTCCCAGAGAGGCAAAGAACACATTAATAAAACAAAGTATTGGGGGAAATAGGTTGAAAAATCAATGGGTCCCTTTTCTTAATTCCATCACTGACAGTTACTGACAACCCTCGAATCTACAGGTTTATAGCAACCAGCTGCTTGACAACAGTTCCTCTCTTATTAGCTGGGGTGTTTTAGAACTAATGATGTATCAGTGTATCTACTGGCAACTTAGAGTGAGCCATAGTTTGTGAATAGCTGTGATCAGTGGCTGTCTCATAAACCATGGGTGTTAGAAATAGCGTGGCAAATGTACTTAGTTGCCTTATACCATCCTGTCCTTTCCTGTTCCTGAAAGGACCCTGATTTTCTTTGGAGAAGGTAACATACCCAAGTGCCTTTCCTAACTACTGCCCAGCTACTTACTGCCAAGAACTGCACTCTAAGCACTGAGAGTGTCCAGGTTGGACTTCCTGGAAATGTTCTTAATGAAAGCTGATTCAGTTGTGTAACGAATCCATTTTGCCTTTGCATGGCTCCTAATTTTTTTCTGGAAAATATATGCACTGACAGGAGCTCCATGCAGCTGCCCTGAGAGTGGAAGCAATGCACTGAGGTGTGAGATCAGAGAAGCAGAAGGTTTGAGTTCTCTACTGACAGAAGAAGTTGGCCGCACCAGTCCAGGAATGCCTATAATGGCAAAAGGAACACTTGTAAGGCAAACTGATTTTACTGAGGATTTTTTTTCAATGCACCAGAGCTCACTGTTAAGCAAAGAAATTAGAGACGCCACTTGAGAGGGTTTATTGACACTTGTCATGTCAGGGATCTGGCTAGCTTTCCAATAACCTTCCTTGTTCCCAGCTGCCGCCCCACGCGAAGCACGCTCAATTACCCGATAAGAACAGCGAAACTCTCTTCTGTCTAGGGATTCCTCCTCACCCCAGATGTAGCCTGTGGCCCTTTGTCCTCTCTGCAGGATGGACCTATGCCTTCCCGGCCAGATTCCTTACAGAGCTCCAGCCCTGAGTTCCCACCAGTCTTTGCTTTCACGATGAGTGTTTCTCCCGTAAATCTCAATCTCGTTTCCTCGTGTGTCCCCTTTCAGATGGAGCCTCTCGCCACAAGGTTGCCATGTCACTTGGCTGTGATGTTTTCTGCAGGTTTCTGCCACTTTCTCTCCATTTGTTGGGAATGGAGTTTCCAGTAAGAGGAAGTTTCTTTTTGATGCAGTAAACTGATGTTAAGATGGGGAGAAAACAACTTTGGTTGGGACAGACTTGCCTAGATTCCTTTTCCAGCTGTCTGACCCAAATCCAAGAGCTTGTTATTTCTCTCTGTGCATAAAATACAGATAAGGGAAGGCCTGACATAGAAAGGATGGGTTTTTGAGAGTAAAAATGTTTAGTTCTTTGTCTTGGCAATGATGGCACCTGAGGAAAAAGTCGCTGGCAAAATGTGGCATGTACGCCAGTGTGTGTGTGTGTGTGTGTGTGTGTGTGTGTGTGTAAAGGACAGAGGTCAGTGTTGGGTACTTCCTTTAGATTTCTCCACCTTCTTCTTCTTCTTCTTCTTCTTCTTCTTCTTCTTCTTCTTCTTCTTCTTCTTCTTCTCCTCCTCCTCCTCCTCCTCCTCCTCCTCCTCTTCTTCTTTTCCTCCTCCTCCTCTTTCTTCTTCTTTGGACTATGCTGGCTGGCCAGTGAGCTATAGGAATATCCTTTCTTGCCATACCCCCACTCAGTGTTAGGTTTATAGTCATGCATCACTGAACTCTGCTCTTACATTGGTGCTGTGAATCCAAACTCAGGTTTTCGTGCTTCCATGGCAAGCGTTTTCCTGGCAGTCATCTCCCCAGCCTCTACTGTCTTTTTTTTTTTTTTTTTTTTGGACATTTATATGCAGTAGGGAGTGAAGCATTAGAGTTGGATTTTATAAAGACATTATAATTTTGGTTCCTAGAGGTAAGTAGATGGCTAGAGACTAATCGATAATTATTGACAGAAAGAGAAAGTGTGTAGGAAGAAAGATGGGTGGGTGAGTAGGCAGACAGATGGGAGGAAAAGGTGAAATACTAAATCAGAAGCTGAAAAAAATCTAGTTCAATTTCCTGCCCCCATTACAAGAAAGTGGAAGCTAAGAGACCAAGTGTGTCCTTCCCTCAGCAACACCTGAAGTCTTGTTCAGAGGTCTATGTTTGATTCTATAGCCCACCCTCAATACACCTGATCTTAGCCAAAAGGCCGAGAAGCTATGCCCCACCCTCAATAAACGTAGCTAATTTGTTCTACAATAGGAAGCAATCCCCAAATCTCCATAATTCAAAGTAACAGTTAATATCCATGTGCACATCTATCAAATGGGAGGGGGTTTGTTTAATCTCAGCTGTCAGCCTCAAGAGGATGGCATCTTCCACTTAAGGTTACAACCATCCGTAGCCCTATTTATACACACATCTTCAATTTTATACCACCAAGAAAAATTATCTGGTCTCTCAACAGCTCTTTGGTGTCCTCTGAAAAGTGAACTGCCACAGCTATCAGCCTCTAGAAAAAAAATCCTCGTTTATGTTCTAGAAGAGGAGAGAGAAATACTTGGGGCTCCAGCTATATCTTCCTCCTTAGAGCATTATTCAGGCTCTACCTAACAACCTACAGTTTGTGTGTGGACAAACCATGTCCACACAAACCATGTCACAAAAACTGAGGTGACTGAGAGGAGCAAAAAGCTAGGTTCACCTAGTGAAGCCTTGAACCTTTCTTCAGATGGCACATGGACTGATCAGTCATAAGGCTTAGAAAACCCCAGCCTAAAGCCATAGGGGCCCTTGACACCTCTAATCCTGATTCTTTGTGACCAAGTCTGAAACAGTGGTGTTGAGTGTCCCTAACATGATACTGTGGCCATGCAGAGAGCTGGTATTGGAGCATGCCACATTTCTAAACTTGACGATCTTCAGAAAATTCTCAACCCATGATGCACTGTTCTTCTCCATCTCTTGTAATCAACCCCATTCATCTGACAAGGAGAGATTACTGTCATAATTTATGGGTGGTGAATCCAAGGTAGAGAAGACTTAGAACACTTGATCAAGTTCATCACCAAAATAATTTAGGCTATCCCAGGGCACCTAAAATAAAATTTGCACTCTCATTGCCTGTGCAAGCTTAGGTACATTTCTGCTCATACTGTATCTACCCCAGGTTGCCAAGGATTTCTTCTCTATGCCATCACTTGGATTCTGGGATGATGATTGTGTTTTTATGGTCACAGCATCATTCTTTATGGCCATCACAATAGGAAGAGAGACAGATACCAGAATCAACATGCCCTTGCCTATATAAAACATTTCTACTCCAAGAACTTACACCAAATCAGTCACACAGATCCAGACCCTAGCAGTTCTAGAAAGAACAGGATCCTGTGCCTGTGTGCATGTGATGGTAAGGACTGCTATCTGTACTAAGCCACACTACTCTAGATGGGGTTTGGTTCAGTACCCAAGAACCCTATATTTCTTAGGATCAACATGATGCTGTTCTCTAATTCAGTGGCCCTGGGTCAGCTGTTTCATATTGAGGCATTTGTACATACAATTGAGATATTGTAAATATCTTTGTAGATAACAGTAGTTTTCAAAGATCATGTCACCTTACCTGAGACTATTGACATTGAGCTCTTACTGCAGTCTCTCACACAGAGTGATCCTTATAGACCAGCGGTGGAAGTTGACATTTTAAAGCCAAATGACACCTCAAGGCTATTATATTGGTGTCTGGAGTAGATGGTTTTCTAGGGTGATATTCGCACCGATCTCTTCTATGTAGATCTTGGACTTGTTCAAAAACCTCCATCAGAGCCAGGCACGGGTGGGTCACATCCCCAGTAATCTCAGAATTCAGGAGGCCAAGGAAAGACTGCTTTGAGTTGCAAGGCATCCTGAGAAATTCTCTTAATTTTTTTTTCTTGCCACTGTGATAAAATATCCTGACAAAAGTGACATAAGGGAACAAGGTTTATTCTGGATCACAGTTCAGGCTATGATACATCATGACACGGAAGTCACAGCAGTAGGATCTTGAAGGAGCTGGTTACAAGATATCTGCAATCAGAAGCAGGGTGACAGAGTGTCTGCATGCTTGCGTTCACTTTATACATCCAGTATCCTCTGCCTAGGGATTGGTGACACCCACAATGGATAGGCCTTCTTAAATCAATTAGCACAATCCCCTATCAGCATACCCAGAGAACCCTCTCCCAGAAGATTCTAGACCCTGTCACTTTGACAGTTAATACTACCCACTAAAACTCCACCCCTTGTTAACTCGACACCCAACTACATCACTTTTGAGCCACAGCCTTCCACCTCTTGTCCACATTGACTCGTAACTATGTTTCAATGTAAATACATTCAGATCGACTTTAAAAGTCTCTGTAGTCTTTAACAATTCCAACACTTTAAATATTCCCAAGCTTATTAACTGTGAGCTCCTATAAAATTAAAAAAGAAAACAAGTTGCATACTTTCAACATATGGCACAGAGTAAGCATTCTTTTTCCAAAAGGAAGAGTTGGAGCATAAAACAATCACAACAAACTAACCTAAAATCCAGCTGGGCAAACACACATCCTGAAGCTCGACATCAGGTATCCTGGGCTCCTGATGAACTCTGGCCATGTTCCAAAGGGCTTGGGTAGCCCCACCCCTCTAGCTCTACAGCCTTCAACACACATAAATTATTTCCTGGGCTGCCTCCATTCCATGCTTATGGCTGTCCTTAACACACATGGTCCAGGAATCTGGATATCCTGTTCTTTGCACTGACACCATGCTGGGTTGGAACCTGTCACTCAGATGTTAGACACCATAGATAGGCCAACAAGTCTTCTGTTGTGAGCTCATGATTTTATCAATGAATTCCTCCTTCCACATAGGCAAGCCCGACTGCCCACAGTAACCTAGTAACTGTGTCAGTTGCTTCCCCTGACGATTGTACGGCTGAGTGGTAGCTGCTGCCCACTGGCTGCTCAGCATCACCATAAGGTATCAGGCCACATATAGCTACTTAGTATGCGTGCTTCTGGGGGTGCCTTGATTTCATCCCACCACCAAGCTGAAATGTCCTAGTTTGAGCCACTGTAAGGTGGAAACCATGTTTATCAAGCATTTCCTGTGTCTTAGGTACTGCTCTCTACATGTGTATGATGGAAAACTTACAAAAAAAAAAAAAGAAAGAAAGAAAGAAAAACCCTGCCCAGGGGTGCTGACAGCCTTTGAGGAAGTGTGAGGTTACCCAGAAAATTTTTTAGAGATGTGAAGGGATGAGAACACATATTTGAAGTGACCTGGACGCTGTCTGGCAAACACGGAGGTCCAGTTCTGTGTCTCCCCAGAGCCCAGCTCTGTCCACAGAGGCACCAAGTCTTTTCAGTAGGTGAAGGCAGGCACTCTGAACCCCACTCAGAGTGGCTGGCTTATTGCTGAGTCCCTGAAGAACTGCATTCATTCCTCTATGAGAAGGAGCTTTCCCAAAGCAAGACAAGTAACATTCACACTCCTAGGTTCTTTCTTTTACCTTACTATGCTCCCCTAACTCAGATAAGTCTTAGGGCTTTCTCAGAAGCCTTGAGAAAGAGTGGTCTCATGCCTGCTGGGTGACCCTCCATCTGGGTGTTAAACAGGATATGGGGCATTCCATATCTGTCAATTCATTTATAGAGTGCCTACTTTGCACAAGGGCCAGCAATAGAAATACCATCTGGCTGGTAGTGACAGCACCATGGGCTGAAGTCACATTGTAAAACAACTTTCTAAATGGCTAGGTGGCTCTCTGACTAGAGGAGAGCCACATATTCCCACCTACATGGGACTCTCAGCATATCTTAGAGGAACTAGGAAGCTATCCTTTGTTCATGTCAAACTCATGCTTCCACAGCGTGTCCCTGAAGCCTCATAATACCCCAGAGAAAATTCCTTTCTGCCCCAGCTACCGAGAGTGGATTCTGTCCAGTAGGTGAACCGTGACAAATACCAGACTGATGTTGGGAGGGCCAGCAGGCAGACCTAAGGGTCAGAAAGCTAAGATCTACTAATTCAGTGACTCCAATCCTCCTGCATCCAACTGTTGAGTAGATAATTGCAAAGAAACCTGTTCTCTAACCTGTGCATGCTTGCCTCAAGGATGTGCTTCAATATGCAATTTGCAAAATAAGGTAGCATGTTCAGCCTCCCCAGACTTTCTCAGTGGTTCAGGAATATTCAAAAGAATATTCAATAGCTACCACCAGAGCCGTATACCCTGGCACCATCCATCTGCCTGGCCTTGTACCTCTCTGTTAAGGAAAGTAGTTGCTTTAGGAAAAGAGCTATGTTTGGGTTGACAAGTTCTAAATTCAGATACAAGGAAAGGGGGAGATGGTAAGGAGCAGCCAGTATTAATAGCTTCATCCCTGGTTTCCTGTTACTGCATCTTTGGGAGGGGAGTCCAAGGCAAGTTTGGATATGGAATGCTATGTATCACAAATACAAATTTTCTTCTGTGTCAGGAGCACATTAGTATCTTATTGATGTTGACAGCTTTGATGTGGCTTTCGTTAAGCTGTACTTGACAGTCATCAATGCAATCATGATTCAAGCTAGAAAATATGTTATTCCTCTAAAGCCTTTAGTCACAGGAAATAAAAAAAAACCACCTTAATTCATATTCATGTTGGGTTTACAAGAAGGGAAGAGTGATAAATTTTTGAAGCATCAATAGAAGCTGGACCTTGGAAATGCTACCCTAATGGAAGTCCAGCTGGCATAGGTGACCATGTATTACAAGCCTCCAGGAGAACAACACCACAGAAAGAGAAATAGATGCATGGATGCCTATTGCAGGAACCTGGTCAGCATTGGCTGTCCCAGTAAAGCAAAGATTCATCCTAGTGATGCTCATCTCTTGTTAATCACAACTATTTCTTTAATCTCAGATCACCAGAAACCATGGATCATTGATTCAAAAATCACACAAACAGTCCCAAGAGTCATTCCCTGCCTATAAAACTTAACAAATCAGGCCTCCATCCCTGTACCTCTCAACAGTATTGTCTAAGTTCACACAGGACAATTCAATAAGCTCCAAGCATTCAAAAACTTTTCTAGCCCCAAGTTCCAAACAGTTTCCACGATCCTCCCCAAACAACATGCTCAGATCACACTTATATCAATACCCCACTCCTGGTACCAAATTCTGTCTTAGTTTGCTTTCTATTGCTTTGATAGCTACCATGGCCCAACCCACTTGAAGGAGGAGAGATTATTTTATCTTACAAATTACAGTTCATCACTGAAGGAAGCTAGAGCCAAAGCTCAAGGCAGGAACTGGGAGTCAGGACTGAAGCAAAGACTGTAGAGGAAAGCTGCTTACTGGCTTCTTCTCCATGGCTCACTTACTTTGATTCGTATACAATCAAGGACCTCCTTCCCAGGGGTAGTACCACTTATAGTGGAGCTGGGCCCTCCCACATCAATCATTAATAAATAAAATGCCTGCACAGACTTGCCTACAACCCAATCAGATCATGGCAATTTCTCAATTATAGTACCCTCTTCTCAAATACATCTAGGTTGTGTCAAGTTGACAAAAACCTAAGCAGCACAAAGAGGACTGCACCTTCTTTCTGCTGCGTTTAAAGCATACTTGTCTCATCGGCATCCGAAGGTGGAACACTGGTGTTCCACAGCCTAAAAGTTGACACAACAGTTGTTTGAACTCTGCCTTCTAGAACTGGAGTCGTGGGATCCAAGTGATAAACAGAGCTTCAAACTCAAGTCCTCCTGATGAAGTCTGTGAGTTTCCAAATGTGCCCCAGAATTCCGAGTGCAGAGCGGTTTTCTATGTACTTGGCTTTCTGATCTTAAAGAAATATCTCAAGTACAGAATACCCACACTCAACTCTTTTTTTTTCTTTTCTTTTTCTTTTTTTTCTCTTTTTTTTCTCTTTTTTTAATTTTTTTATTTTCTATATTATTTGTTTACATTCTAAAGGCTTTCCCCTTTCCCAGTTCCCCCCCACCATATGTCCCATAAGTCCTCTCCCCCCCCAACTATTCCCCAATCATCCCCCCCCCCACACACACACACACCATTTCTCTGTTCTGGATCTACAAAACTGGATCCAATCTTTTCAGGCCCAGGGTCCTCTCCTTTCTTCTTCTTGGGAATCATTTGACTTGCTAATTGTGCCTTGAGTATTTAGGGCTTCTGGGCTCATTAATATCCACTTATCAGTGATTGCATTGCATGTGTATTCTTTTGTGATTGGGTTAACTCACTTAGGATGATATTTTCCAGATCACACTCAACTCTTGCCTGAGAAGTGAGACCTAAAGCAATCCCACAAAGACCAGTGCGCCTACTGCTGAGCCATCGCTCCACCTCAAATGCGGCAGTTTTTATTGAATTTAGTTGATCTGTAGTCTTAATTCCTAAGTTCCTGAAGAGCTCTTTAGAGATAGATGTTGCAGAAAAGTTTCACAGAGGGAGGGAATTCTATATCCTCTTTTATATCAGCATGTTGACAATTAATTTCACGACCACGCTCCTATTTTCTAGATGTTGATTTAAATCAGAAGGATAGTGCTTCTAATCTGTCAGTTGTTGACCTTCTTAAAAGACAGCAGCATGACGGTACATCACCAGGGTGCTAGCACCAGATAGACCTGGACTGGACCCTTTTACTGGTGCCTTTTCTGTTGTATTTAATCTCAAGAAGGGCTTTCAAAACCCCTTCTTGTATGCACTTCTGCTCTTCAGGTAACGCCCACGCCCATTATGCTTGTCACTTCATTTCATTTTCAGTTGAGAACCGTAGCTTACTTGCATGTATGTGCATGTGTATGGCCCCATGCTTTCCAATGGGGGAAGGAACCCAGGACTTTACACAGGCTGAGTATAAACTCTGCCAGAGCTGGGCCCCCAGCCTCTTTTATTCCCCTTTTCAAAACAGGATGTTAGAAATGTATCTCAACCTTTCCTTTAAGTCAGCACAAAGGAGGACCTCCTGGGTGGCATGTGATTTTTGCATATTCATGCCTTCCAAACACTGGGTTTTCAGGGTTTGTCTTTGCTAACAGAAGATGAAATAGTAGACGGAGTGGGAAACTGCTGGCTTTCTGACACCCACCATTTGTTTTTACAATGTCTTTTAGGAGACTACACTTCAGGATGCTTGGTTCCTTTGATGTACCAAGTTTATAGGCTTTGCCAGGTTTTGTGTCTAGAATGGGGGCTTTTCTTGAGAATTCTCAAATGAAGATGCTCTGGGGCCCTTCCAGGCCTCCATGTTGACAATATGACAAAGGGCCAGTGACAAAACGCTTAGCGTGTTACCAAATGGAATCTCTGTAAGGTATGGCCCAAATGTTTAGCTGATTCCTCGTGTGTGTCTGTGTGTGTGTGTGTGTGTGTGTGTGTGTGTGTGTGTGTGTGTGTGTGTGTGTAAGAACAGCAAAAATCATTGCTGTTTGGGTTCAGTGTTTCCAACTTGGCTCCCAGCTTATGGTGCTAATGGGAAGTGGAGTCTGCTTGAAGAAGTATGTCTTAGGCCAGGAGGTGGTGGCGCACGCCTGTAATCCCAGCACTTGGGAGGCAGAGGCAGGCGGATTTCTGAGTTCGAGGCCAGCCTGGTCAACAGAGTGAGTTCCAGGACAGCCAGGGCTATACAGAGAAACCCTGTCTCAGAAAACAAAACAAAACAAAACAACAACAACAACAACAACAAAAGTATGTCTTAAATGGGGTATCGGGTCCCACCACTTCTCCACATTCTCTGTTTAGCCACTATGAGGGGAACAGTTTTTAGTATCGTCTGTTCCCACCATGATAAGACATCCTACCACAGGCTCCAAAGCAGTGACCATGGACTGAAACCTTTGAAATTGAGCCCAAGTCTCTAAACCCAACAAGTCTGTCTTCTCTGGTGTTTTGTCACAACATAGGAAAGCTACAACTGTGTGCATTAAAGGAACAGGGCTATGTCCTGAGCAGAGAAGCCCGGTTTTCAATTTAGGGATTTCTTCAAATCATGTTTGTTTCAAATCTTAAATTTTGACTTAGGGGCATTGTGGTGGTTTGAATAAATATGGTCCCCATAGACTCATGTGTTTGAATGCTTGGTTCATCAGGAGTGGCACTATTAGGAGGTGTGATGGAGTGTGTGGCCTTGTTGGAGGATGTATGTCACTGTGGAGGTGGGCTTTGAGGTCTCCTATGCTCAAGCTACACCCAGTGTGACACAGAGTTTCCTTCTGCTGCCCTCAGATCAAGATGTAGAACACTCCGTATTCCTTCAACACTATGTCTGCCTGGACGCTGCCATGCTTCTCACCGTGACGATAATGGACTAGACTTCTGAAACTGTAAACCAGCCCCCATGATTTCCTTTATAAGAGTTCTCATGGTTGTGATGTATCTTCACAGCAATAAATGTTAACTAAGACAGACATGTTACATAAATTGCTAGAAAAGTTGACTCTATTATTCAAAGAATGTTGAGTTTTGGAACTGACATACAACCACCTAGCATGTCTGGCCTTTCTCTTTCTTTCTTTCTTTCTTTCTTTCTTTCTTTCTTTCTTTCTTTCTTTCTGTTTTACAAAATCTGAATGTAATTGTGTTCTTAATTGCCAATTATTATCTTGTTAAAATTTTATGAATTGTTGGCACTGCTAAGAAAAATGATATCGATTACTGAAGAGTAGAAGCACCACTTCTGGGCAAGGTGGCAATTGTTTTATTTAAATGAGAATCTTGAAAAGAAAACGGCAGATAGAGGAAACACAGACCATTCAGGCATTTCTTTTTGTTTGTTTGTTTGTTTTGTTTTGTTTTGTTTTGTTTTTTCAAGACAGGGTTTCTTTGTATAGCCCTGGCTGTCCTGTAACTCACTCTGTAGACTAGGCTGGCCTCGAACTCAGAAATCCGCCTGCCTTTGCCTCCCAAGTGCTGGGATTAAAGGCATGCGCCACCACCGCCCGGCAAAGGTTTTTTGTTTGTTTGTTTTTATTTTTGTTTTTCAAGACAGAGTTTCTCTATGTAGCTCAGGCTGTCCTGGAACTCACTCTGTAGACCAAGCTGGCCTCGAACTCAGAAATCCGACTGCCTTTGCCCTCCCAAGTGCTGGGATTAAAGGCATGCACCACCACCGCCTGGCCATTCAGGCATTTCTGCGACTCCTCTGTTTGAGGGGTTACATATGATATTTGTCTGAATGATCATTGTACATTTGATTGCCCCTTAAAAAACCACACACACACACACACACACACACACACACACACACACACACAGCTTGGAAAGTGTTCTGTGAGTTTGTTTCTGTGTTTTTATATCCTCTGCTCTAGGCCAGAAGCACAGACTATGGCTGTGAAATGTTTCACAGATACCAACAGCAGCCCAAGAACAGTGCCAGCCCTCAGCCGGGAGTGCTGTGTACCTCCTGCAGGGCCTCTGGCCCCTCTGGACTCTTGGAAACCTGTACACTGGAGAGGATTCAGCAGCCTGTAGGTGGAGGCCTCCTAAAGGGAGGAGGAGATGTTTTGCCCCCGGATTTGGGTGTCTCTGAGTGAGTCTTCTCATCGGTGTAATAGACTGCTATCTAATTCTGCTGCCAAGTGCTTAGACACAGTGCAGAAGAGAAAAAGAAAAATAGATGAAAGAAGTTGTCTTAAAGACTAGGAAAATTCATATTCATGTTATTCATGTCTGTCACCGTCCTGGCCTTAAATTCGTATTTGTATATCTTTGTCCGCTTGGCAGAGGTCAAAAGTTGGCTTCCTGGGGAGAAGTCTGCAACCGATTCTGAAGCTAACTCATGTTCTCAGAGCCCAGAACTGCTGCTAAAGGTCTAGGCTGCAGCCTCAGGAGAAATGTGATGCACTTTTCTGGAGCCTTCTAAATGGCTTTGTGGAGGGTGAGTCTCACATTGGTTTGTTAAGAAGGGAAAGCCTGTGGTTTGGCTGTGAGGAGTGGATAATCTATTCTACATCCATGAGCAGTATCTTGGTTTGTGGGCAGAGAGATATATGTGAGGACTAAAACAATGAGGAGGGCTGTGTGGTCAACCACTCGAGTTCGTCTGCAAAGAACAGAAGTCAGAAGGGTTAGTTTAAGCAGACAGGGATTTGTGGCAGGATGCAAAATGGTTTTCAGACACTGGGAAACACTGAAGGATTAGATTCCATACTTATCCTTTAAAAACACCACCCAACACTGCCCTGAAGAACTCACCAAGCTGTTTTCTCTTCTCTAACTCAGCAGGCATCAACCAAGTGGGCCATAATGGTGGCCACCACATCTAGACCCAGAACCGTAATCCTTGCCAGAATGAGGCACCTGGTAGACCATGACGTAATGCTGAGACCCCCGAGAGTAGAAAGTGGTGGCTGGCGCTGATGCTCCAAAACCAGCCCTGACTGATGGTTGTTGCATTACCAAGCAAATGACTTCTCAGGCTGTGCTTTCAATGCCCCATGAAGCCAACTAACAGATACAGTCCCCATAACGTGCCTCAAGCTCTCCTGAAAAAGCCAGAGGCCAAGCTGGTGGTACTTGTCAGCTGACAGATGTTCACTTCCCTATTCTTGCATTAGAGGGGCCATGGTTTGCCTTTCAACAGCCCCTCAAAGGCCACTGTGGGTTTCTATGTGTTTGTGTGTGTGTGTGTGTGTGTGTGTGTGTGTGTGTGTATGTGTGTGTGTGTGTGTGTGTGTGTTTTAAAGCCTTTGCCTAAATCTTGATGCTATTGGAGGATGTCGAAATTAAAGGAGATGGGGTCTATTGGGTGGTCATTAGAGGAATGTCCATGAACTGGGATCCTCATTAGAGAAATGTCCATGAAACAGGATCCACTCCCATCCTTTCTTTCTCATCACCAGTCATGAGCAGCTTCTTTTCCCACATGTCCCTCTGTGATACATGATCATACTACAGGTCAATCCACTCTCTCCTGAAAACTCCCATTGAATAAATTCACTATCTCAGATATGTATTATAGTGCAAGGGACTGTCTAAAGCAATTGAGAAATGGGAACAAATCACTAGGCAACCCTAGGAACAAGGAACATGAGGAAGTGTTGTAAGAATACACTGATCTTCTGGCCCCTCAGTGCATGAAGGAGCACTAAAAGGATGTGGTCATGGACACTGATTTATTCAAATTGTTCATATCAGCGTTTTCCCTTGGTATCTGTGACAGCTAATCTTGGTTGTCAACTTGACTCCATCTGGAATCAACTAAAATGCAAGCTTCTGGCTAGTCCTTTGAGAGAGTCCCTTGATCAGGTTATTTGAAGCAAGAAGCTCCATCCTAAATGGGCAGTGCTATCTGGCAAGAGTCTAGATAAAAAGACACAGTAGAGGGAAATTGCGTTTTGACCCTCTGCCCTCTCCTCCACTGGCAAGTCCATCTGTCCTGTTGCTGAGGCCTTCCTTCATCAATATTAGAATCAGAGTCTTCAAGATTCCAGCACAGATTGAAAACCAGCAGCTCTCCAGGAATTCTCTGGGCTTCCAGCAACAGACGGGGACAGCTGAGATATCCAGCTTCATGGACTGAACAACTACTGGATTTTTGTCCTCTTCAGTGTGAGACAGCCACTGTTGCACTCAGAGACTGAATCCTGTAAAGTGTTCTAATAAATCCTGTCTTAACATTTAACAAATACACATTTTAACAAAGGTGTTCATTCTATCAGGCCTGTTCCTTTAGGGAAACCTAGCATAGTATCTTTAAACATGTGAACATTAATTTATTACTTACTTAATAAAAATTGGTGCCAGGCAATGGTGATGCATACCTTTAATGCCAACACTTGGGAGACAGAGGCAGGAGGACCTCTGAGTTTGAAGCCAACCTGATTAACAGAGTGAGTTCTATACAGGCAGGGCTATACAGAGAAATACTATCTCAACCCCAAACCCCCAAAATGGTGCTTGTGGTGGTTTGGCTGAAAAAATGGTCCCCATAGATCCACAGGAAGTGGCATTATTAGTCCACTCAGCTCACAGAGGTAAAGGTGGGCAGGGCAGGGATTGTACCAGCTGCTGCTCATGCCCACTTCCTGTCTGATGGTATCTGCAGATGTATAGATCCCTCTCCTAGGCTAGTAGGGGCTTCCCACAGTGCCTGTCCTATAGCATGCAGGTGCAGTGTTTTCTGATATTCTGAGTTTTGGAACAGAATCTAGAAATTCAAGTCCTGGATTTTTAAAAATAATGACTCAGAATGTTTGGAAATATAAAACGGATCCAACTAAACATGTCTACAGAAGGAATCTGACCCGCAAGGCTGCCAGGATGCAACCTCTGGGTGAAAAGCCAGTCTCCTCACAGGGCAAGGCAGGACCATGCCTGCTCATGGAAAGCCCCTAACTGGCTTCATAGGGAAACTCCCACTCCAGAGAGGGTGGCAGCCTAGCACCAGCTCTCTCCTCAAAATCCTCAGCCTTAGGATTTATGACAAGCAGGCATATTTCCTTGTAAGGTTGTATCTGCTATTTCTGGTGCAGATGTGGCTGGGAAGATGTGAGGGAGGGAGCAAGCACACAGCTCAGTGTTCCTCCACATTGGCAGACACTCCACTCCATACAGACTGCCAATAGCCAGGAGCTGCACAACTTTGAGACCCACAGGGGCAAATGGGAGCCATAGCCAATATCTGCAGCCTGTCTCTATTACATACTTCTCACTGCTCCAAGACAAGACAAGGCGAAGTGATAACATTATCCCAACTGTACAGGAATACATTCCTAAACTCCCAGTGGATCCAGAAAACTACAGATATAGCTGAGCATTGTGGGAAGTATTTTCCATCTATGTATATGTCTATAATGAAGCTTAATAGCAATAACATACTAAATGGGACAATTACAACAATGGCCTATAATTTAAAGGAACTATGAGAATATAAGGTATCTCTCTATCTTACTGCACTTTGACATTTTATACTTAAGGAAATTTTCCTGGCTTCTGAATTGGCCAGATCAGTACCCTTGTGCCTTGGAATAACCATCATAGAAATAAGTTACTGGTTTGATGAAGACATGCTATTTAGCAACAAGCACTCCAAAGTCCCTCAAGGCTTGGAGAACTCACTGGAAGAGGAGAGAGAAAGACTGAAAGGGCCAAAGGTGACTGATGACTTCAAGGAAACAGTGTTCTTCAGACACAACAGGACTGGGCACGTATGAACTCACAGAGGGCATGGCTGCATGTGTATGCCCTGAACAGGTTCGAGCCAGATGGACTCCCAGCACTGAGATGGGGGAACTCAACACAGGCTCCCATTCATAATCAAGAAACTATTTATAATTGATAACCCTTGCCAAAGGGAAAATCGGTTTTCTCCAATGGAGTGTCAATGGGTAGATCAATCATACTCCCATTCTCAGGAGCAGTTGGACAACACGAAATGAATGAACTCCAAGGGATTTTTTTGTGGGCTTTTGAATTTTGTTTTGTTTTGATTTTTTGTCTTAATTGTTTTTGTTTGTTCTGATTTTTATTTTCTGATGGGAAGGGGAAGAGAGACAGACAGAGAGAGAGAGAGAGAGAGAGAGAGAGAGAGAGAGAGAGAGAGAACACAGTTGAGTAAGGGAAAAGACATGATCAAAATATACTATATGGGGCTGGAGAGATGGCTCAACAGTAAAGAGCACTGTCTACTCTTCGAGAGGTCCTGAGTTCAATTCCCAGCAACCATGTGGCGGCTCACAACCATCTATAATGGGATTTGATACCTTCTTCTATAATATACTCATATACATAAAATACATTTTAAAAATATCTAAAAAGAGAGGGGGCTAGAGAGATGGCTCAGCAGTTGAGAGCACTGGCTGCTTTTCCAGGGGTCCTGAGTTCAATTCCTAGCAACCACATGATGGCTCATACCCATCTGTAATGGGATCTGATGCCCTCTTCTGGAAAGTCTGAAGAGTGCAACAATGTACTCATATACATTCCCCTACATACAATAAAGACATATGCTCCACTATGTTCATAGCAGCCTTATTTTTAATAGCCAGAAATTGGAAGGAGCCCAGATGTCCTTCAAAGGAGGAATGAATACAGAAAATGTGGTATATTTATACAATGGAATTCTACTCAGCAATTAAAAATAATGAATTCATGCAATTTGTAGGCAAATGGTTGGATCTGGAAAATATCATCCTAAGCGAGTTAACCCAATCACAAAAGAATACACATGAAATGTGATCACTGATAAGTGGATATTAATGAGCCCAGAAGCTCTGAATACTCAAGGCACAATTAGCAAGTCAAAAGATTCCCAAGAAGAAGGAAGGAGAGGACCCTGGTCCTGAAAAGATTGGTTCTAGTTTTGTAGGAGAGTACCAGAACAGAGAAATGGGGGGGGTGTGAATGGGGAATAGGTGGGGGAGGAGAGGACTTATGGGACATATGGTGAGGGGGGAACTGGGAAAGGGGAAAGCCTTTGGAATGTAAACAAAGAATATAGAATAAATAATTAAAAAATGGGAATAAAAGGAAAAGAAAAAAAAACACAAAGAAAGGCTTCCGGTTTCCATCTGCTCCTGGAGCTGACCCTGTGCCACAGTTCTCCACACCCAAATCCTGCCAGGAGAGAGCTGGCCTCCCAAGAGTTCTGATATACCTGAGAGCACAGGTAAGACCACTACTTCTGCTCAAATTCTTGGCCCAAGAGGGACCTGCGCAGAGCCATCAGGACACAGGAACCTAGGAAGACTTGGTAACAGGATCCTTTCTGTCTGCACCCTAGAGCTGACCCTGTGTCACAGCTCTTCATACCCAAATTCCTCCAGAGAGAACTGGTCTCCCAGGAGTACTGACACACAGGCTTATAGGAGGGACAAGCCACAGTCAGAGACAGCAAGACCAACTAACACCAGAGATAACCAGATGGACAAAGGCAAGGTCAAGAACATAAGCATCAGAAACCAAGGATACTTGGCATTATCAGAACCCAGTTCTACCACCACAGCAAGCCCTGGATACCCCAACACACCAGAAAAGCAAGACTCTGATTTAAAATCACATCTCATAATGATGATAGAGGACTTTAAGAAGGTTATAAATAACTCCCTTAAAGAAATACAGGAGAGGGCTGGGCGTGGTGGCACACGCCTGTAATCCCAGCACTTGTGAGACAGAGGCAGGTGGATTTCTGAGTTCGAGGCCAGCCTCGTCTACAGAGTGAGTTCCAGGACAGCCAGGGCCACACAGAGAAACCCTGTCTCGAAAAAACCAAAAAAAAAAAAAAAAAAAAAAAAAAAAAGAAAGAAAGAAAAAAGAAAAGTAATACAGGAGAATACAGGTAAACAGATAGAAGCCCTTAAAAAGAAAACACATAGTCCCTTAAAGAAATACAGGAAAATACAACCAAACAGATGAAAGAATTGAAGAAAACCATCCAGGATCTAAAAATAGAAATAAAAACAATAAGGAAATCACAAAGGGAGACAAGCCTAGAGATAGAAAAACCTAGGAAAGAGATCAGGAGTCATAGATGCAAGTATCACAAGCAGAATACAAGAGATAGAACAGAGACTCTCAGGCATAGAAGATTCCATTGACACACAGTCAATGAAAATGCAAAATGTAAAAATCTTCTAACTGAAAACATCCAGAAAATCCAGGACACAATGAGAAGACCAAGCCTAAAGATAATAGGCATAGAAGAAAGCAAAACTTCCCAACTTAAAGGGCCAGTAAGTGACTCCCCGCCATCATCTTCACTCCTGGTCAGACAGGTCAAGCAGCCCCAGGTACTGAGACATCCTGAGTTTAAGATCTCTGGGGACGCAGACCACTAGGCAGCTGCCTGTGCCCAGGACCTGGGCAGATCAGCAGTTTGTTTGTGCACCAGCCAATCATGGGTTCTGTGCCTGCAGGGTGTTCCGCACTTGGAGGGGCTACCCACCACCATCTTTGCTCCCTGATGGAGCAGACAGGTAGCACCAGGTTCAAAGAGACAACCCGGGTATAACATTGCTTGGGGCAAGACACACCAGGGCTCCAACGGCACGCAAGAGGAGGGCAGCACATCAGCAATCTGTGCCAGGGGAAACCCAATCATCCAGTGGTGCAGAAATAGCCTTATGGGCTCATAGGAGGTTCAAACACCAACCAGTGACAACAGGACCAACTAACAGAAGAGATAACCAGATGGCAAAAGGCAAACGTAGGAATGTTACTAACAGAAATCAAGGCAATATGGCAGCATCTGAACCCAATTCTCCAACAACAGCAAGTCCTGGATACCCCAACACACCAGAAAAACAAGATTTGGACTTAAAATCACTGGTCATGGTGCTTCTAGAGGAACACAAGAAGGACATAAATAAATCTCTTAAAGAAATACAGGAGAAAATGGATCAAAAGTTAGAAGCCCTGACAAGGGAAACACAAAAATCATTTAAAGAAATTCAGGAAATTATGGGTCAAAAGATAGAAGCCAATAAAGAGGAAATGCAAAAATCACTTAAAGAAATACAGGAGAACTTGGGTCAACAGGCAGAAGTCATGAAAAAGGAAACACAAAAATCTCTTAAAGAATTACAGGAAAACACAAGCGAGCATGTGAAGGAATTGAGCAAAACCATCCAGGACCTAAAAACAGAAGTAGAAACAACTAAGAAATCGCAAAGGGAGACTACTTTGGAGATAGAAAACCTTGGGAAGAAATCAGGGGCCATAGATACAAATATCAACAACAGAACTCAAGAGATAGAAGAATCTCAGATGCAGAAGATACCATAGAAACCATGGATTCAATGGTCAAAGAAAATGCAAAAAGCAAAAAGCTTATAACCCAAAACATCCAGGAAATCCAGGGCACAATGAGAAGACCAAACTTAAGGATTATAGGTATGATGAGAGTGAAGATTTACAACTTAAAGGGCCAGCAAATATCTTCAACAAAGTTGTGGAAGAAAACTTCCCTAACCTAAAGAGAAAGTTGCCCATGAATATAAAAGAAGCATACAGAACTCCAAACAGACTGGACCAGAACAGGAATACCTCCCGTCACATAATAATCAAAACCCCAAATGTACTAAACAAAGAAAGAATATTAAGACCAGTAAGAGAAAAAGGCCAAGTACCATATAAAGGAAGACCTATCAGAATTACACCAGACTTCTCACCAGAGACCATGAAAGCTAGAAGATCCTGGGCATATCTCATACAGACTCTAAGATAACACAAATGCCAGCCAAGACTACTATACCCAGCAAAACTCTCAATCACCATAGATGGAGAAACCAAGATGTTCCATGATAAAACCAAATTTATACAATATCTTTCCACAAACCCAGCCCTACAAAGGATAATAGGTGGAAAACACCAAGACAAGAAGGGAAACTACACCCTGGAAAAAGCAAGATAGTAACCTTCTTTCATCAAACCCAAAAGAAGATAACCACAAATATAAAAATAACATCAAAAATAACAGGAAGTAATAATCACTATTCCTTAATATCTCTTAACATCAATGGGCTCAATTCCCCAATAAAAAGACATAGACTTACAGACTGGATACGTAAACAGGACCCTACATTTTGCTGCACACAGGAAATATACCTCAGTGTCAAAGACAAACCCTACTTCAGAGTAAAAGGCTGGAAAACAATTTTACAAGCAAATGGTCTTAGGAAACCAAGCTGGAGTAGCCATTCTAATATCAGATAAAATTGACTTTCAACCTAAAATCATCAAAAGAGACATGGAAGGACACTTCTTACTGGTCAAGGGAAAAATCCACCAAGAAGAACTCTCAATTCTGAACATCTATGATCCAAATGCAAGGGCACCCTCATTCATAAAAGAAACTTTGCTAAAGCTCAAAGCACACATTGCATCTAACACAATAATTGTGGGTGACTTCATCACTCCACTCTCCTCAATGGGCTGATCAGGAAAACAGAAACTAAACAGGGACACAGTAAAATTAATTGAAAATTTGGACCAATTGGATTTAACAGTTATATATAGAATGTTTTATCCTAAAGCAACAGAATATATCTTTTTCTCAGCACCTCATGGTACCTTCTCCAAAATAGATCATATAATGGGTCACAAGACAGACCTCAACAAATATAAGATCATACTAGCTGGGCAGTGGTGGCGCACGCCATTAATCCCAGCACTTGGGAGGCAGAGGCAGGCAGATTTCTGAGTTCGAGGCCAGCCTGGTCTACCGAGTGAGTTCCAGGACAGCCAGGGCTACACAGGGAGACCCTGTCTCAAAAAAAAAAAAAAAAAAGAAGAAGATCATACTAATCCCATGCCTCCTATGGAGTAAGACTGGTCTTCAATAGCAAGAAAAACAACAGAAAGCACACATACACATGGAGGCTGAACAATACTCTACTCAATGATACCTTGGCTATGGAAGAAATAAAGAAAGAAATCAAACACTTTTTAGAATTTAATGAAAATGAAGGCACAACATACCCAAATCTATGGGACACAATGAAATCAGTGCTCAGAGGAAAACTCATAGTACTGAGTGCCTCCAAAAAGAAACTGGAGAGAGCATACACTAGCAGCTTAATGGCACACCTGAAAGCCCTGGAACAAAAAGAAGCTAATTCACCCAGGAGGAGTAGAAGACAGGAAATCATCAAACTCAGGGCTGAAATCAATCAAGTTGAAACAAAGAGAACCATACAAAGAATCAACAAAACCAGTAGCTGGTTCTTTGAGAAGATCAATAAGATAGATAAACCCTTAGCCAGATTTTCCAAAGGGCACAGAGACAGTATCCAAATTAACAAAATTAGAAATGAAAAAGGAGATATAACAGCAGAAACTCAGGAAATTCAAAAAATCATCAGATCCTACCCCAAAAGCCTATATACAACACAACTGGAAAATCTGAGGGAAATATAAAATTGCCTCCAGATAGCAAATTCCAAAATTAAATCAGGATCAAATAGATCATCTAAGTAGTCCCATAACCCCTAAAGAAACAGAAGAGGTCATAGAAAGTCTTTCAACCAAAAAAAGCACAGGATCAGATGGTTTTAGTGCAGAATTCTATCAGACCTTCAAAGAAGACCTAACACCAATACTCTTCAAACTATTCCACAAAATAGAAAGAGAAGGAACAGTACCCAACTCATTCCAGGAAGCCACAATTACGCTGATACCAAAACCACACAAAGATCAAACAACAAAAAAAAAGAGAACTGCAGGCCAATTTCCTTTATGAATATCTATGCAAAAATACTCAATAAAATTCTTGCCAATTGAATCCAAGAGCACATCAAAATGATCATTCACCATGATCAAGTAGTCTTCATCCCAGGGATGCAGAGATGGTTCAATATACGGAAATCCATCAATGCAATCCACTACATAAACAAACTCAAAGAAAAAACCACATGGTCATTTCATTAGATGCTGAAAAATCATTTGACAAAATTTAGCATCCTTTCATGCTAAAAGTCTTGGAAAGAACAAGAATTCAAGGCCCATACCTAAACATAGTAAAAGCAATCTACAGCAAACCAGTAGCCAACATCAAATTAAATGGAGAGAAACTTGAAGCAATCCCACTAAACTCAGGGACTAGACAAGGCTGCCCCCTCTCTCCATATCTTTTCAATATAGTGCTTGAAGTTCTAGCTAGAGCAATTATATAACATAAGGAGGTCAAAGGGATACAAATTGGAAAGGAAGAAGTCAAACTATCACTATTTGCAGAAGATATGATAGTATACTTAACTACCCCCCCCCCAAAAAAAAAAACTCCACCAGAGAACTCCTACAACTGATAAACAACTTCAGCAAAATGGCTGGTTATGAAATCAACTCAAGCAAATCAGTAGCCTTCCTATGCTCAAAGGACAAACAGGCTGAGAAAGAAATTAGGGAAATGACACTCTTCATAATAGCCACAAACAATATAAAGTATCTTGGGATGACTCTAACCAAACAAGTGAAAGGTCTGTGTGACAAGTACTTCAGGTCTCTGAAGAAGGGAATCGAAGAAGACCTCAGAAAATGGAAAAATCTTCCATGCTCATGAATTGGCAGGATTAATATAGTAAAAATGGCCATCTTGCCAAAAGCAATATACAGATTCAATGCAATCCCCATCAAAATCCCAACTCAGTTCTTCAGAGTTAGAAAGAGCAATTCTCAAATTCATCTGGAATAACAAAAAACCCAGGATAGCTAAAACGATTCTCAACAGTAAAATAACTTCTGGGGGAATCAGTATCCCGGACTTCAAGCAGTACTACAGAGCAATAGTGTTAAAAACTGCATGGTATTGATACAGTGACAGGCAGGTAGATCAATGGAATAGGATTGAAGACCCAGAAATGAACCCACACACCTATGGTCACTTGATCTTTGACAAAGGAGCTGAAACCATCCAGTGGAAAAAAGATAGCCTTTTCAACAAATGGTGCTGGCTCCACTGGAGGTCAACATGCAGAAGCATGTGAATTGATCCACTCTTATCTCCTTGTACTAAGCTCAACTCCAAGTGGACCAAGGACCTCCACATGAAACCAGACACACTGAAACTAATAGAAAAAAAACTGGGGAAGACCCTTGAGGACATGGGCACAGGGGAAAAGTTCCTCAACAGAACACCAATAGCTTATGCTTTAAGATCAAGAATTGACAAATGGGACCTCATAAAATTACAAAGTTTCTGTAAGGAAAAGGACACTGTCAATTAGACAAAACGGCAACTAACAAATTGGGAAAAGATCTTCACCAACCCTACATCCGACAGAAGGCTAGTATCCAATACATACAAAGAACTCAAGAAGTTAGACTCCAGAGAGCCAAATAACCCTATTAAAAAATGGGGTACAGAGCTAAACAAAGAATTTTCACCTGAAGAACTTTGAATGGCTGAGAAGCACCTTAAGAAATGTTCAGCATCATTAGTCATTAGGGAAATGCAAATCAAAACAACCCTGAGATTTCACCTCACACTAGTCAGAATGGCTAAGATTAAAAACTCAGGAGACAGCAGGTGTTGGTGAGGATGTGGAGAAAGAAGAACACTCCTCCACTGCTGGTGGGACTGCAAGCTGGTACAACCACTCTGGAAATCAGTCTGGTGGTTCCTCAGAAAACTGGGCATGACACTCGGGAGGACCCTTTATACCACTCCTGGGCATATACCCAGAGGATTCCCCAGCATGTAATAAGGACACATGCCCCACTATGTTCATAGCAGCCTTATTTATAATAGCCAGAAGCTGGAAAGAACCCAGATGTCCCTCAATGGAGGGATGGATACAGAAAATGTGGTATATTTACACAATGGAATACTACTCAACAATTAAAACCAATGAATTCATGAAAATTTCAGGCAGATGGTTGGAAATGGAAAATATCATCCTAAGTGAGGTAACCCAATCACAAAAAAACACACATGGAATGTAGTCACTGATAAGTGGATATTAATTAGCCCAGAAGCTCTGAATATTCAAGACAATTAACATATCAAATGATTCCTATGATGAAGAAAGGAGAGGGCCCTGGTCCTGGAAAGGCTTGATGCAAGCATTGTAGGGGAGTACCAGGACTGTGTTGTTTTTCAAGTTGCAGGATTATATTAGCCTATGTTTGTTTTGATTTTTGTTTTCCTTTTCTGATTATATGTAGATAACTCTACCTTAGTTCAGTTACATTATCTTGCAGGATGGAGGAAGTACAGGTACAAGGAGATACAAGATTCAAAGGTTGTCAGCAGTTTTAGCTAAGTATTAGTATTAAAATAGGTTTTATTTTAGCTTTAAGTTTTATGTTTTCATGTAGTTTCTATGTTTTTTGATAGTGACCTATAAGATTCTGTTACCAGGGAAAAAAAAGTAAACTAAATGACATATGTTTGAAATGTCTTTGGATCAATTTCCCAGTTACTTACAGTTAAATTATAAAAGACACTTGTTTCCACAGAATACATATATAAATAAAAATAAGGCTTTTGTTCCTTTTAAATATTCCTTAGAACAACAACAAACAACAACAAAAAAGTAAAAATGTATTGTATGAATATCTAAAGAAGAAGAAGAAGTTATTGGAACATGATCAATATGACCTCCCAACAGTATTTCTGACAGCCAAAGTAGGTAATTGTATAAACCGAGGACCAGACTGCTTCAAGAAATGGTTGAGGGAAAGTCTTTTATTATAGCTGTAAGGGAAAGGACAGCCAGAGGCATCTGTAAGAGTCCAGAACAGAAAGAGAAAGTAGTACTCGGACTGTGGCTAGAAGACTGGACCATTCCGGGAGAGGAGGGATGTGGGAGGAGAGAGGGAGAGGGAGGAAGAGAGAGAGAGGGAGAGAGAAGGAGAGAGAGAGACAGACAGGGAAGGAGGGAGGGGGCAAAGGAGACTCAGAGAGAAGGGCAAGAGAGAAGGGTCGGAGGGAGGAAGACAAGACAGGGAGCGCATAGCTGAATGACCGTATATAGGGGACTGAGAAGCTGGAGGAGGGAAGCCTGTGAGATGACGGAGTTTAGGATGGGGGCAGGGTGAGAAGACCTCAGGTAGCCACTGAGTGAGCCATGGCCAGCATGTGCTTTGCCATTGGTCCCTCTGAGAGTGATGAGGAGGTAATTCTCTTGGTAGAGGGGAGCAGACACCAGAATTTAGGGGAATGGTGCTGTCTTTGGGATCTGACATGCCAGCCTTTTGATGATAAAGGACAATGTAATCTCTTCTAAAACTGCTTCTTCGCTGAAATTCGGGTGTCATTGCCAGGGCCCAGGAAAGCTGGAATGCCAGACAAAGGCCAGGAGTGTGGAAAAGAGTTCAGGCTAGGGACATCTGTTTTATCCACGTTCTATGGGACCACCTGGGGCTAGTGAAGTATGGACCACCTTGGTGCAGGCTGGACTGCTGGTCCAAAGCAGCGGCTCAGGACGGCTGGAAATTCTCCAAAAGCATCTGGTCTAGACTGGCTTTCAGCGAGCTGGGCTCACTGGTTCTGAAGGGCCACAGGAGGCTGGCGTGTTGCAGGCAGTTTCTGGAGTTTTTGCTGTCTACAGTGATCGGATATCTGCAGGGCCAGAAATAGACTAGGGACAGAAGGTAACTTAAAGATTTATGGGGAAATCTTTATCTTGAAACTTCCAGGCCTGGGGTCCCAGTAGTTGCAGGGAAGGGAAGAGCACCAAAACCTAGAGGAAACAGAGAGATAGCTCCCCTGCAACCTGGGAAGTTTAAGCTGCTTACTGACTGGAGCATTTGTCTGGAGTCTGTTTGACCTGTAAGTCACGGTCCCTAAAACTTGCATTTTTTTTAAGTTTATAAAAAGAGATAAAAGTTTTAGATATATTAACATTACCACTGTTTGTAATACACACTGAAATCCTTGTTATAGAAAAAGCAGTTCACAAATGTCTGTAAGCTGGAATAGACTCATGCAGACCCAAACACAATGATTCAGGGTTAAAAGTGTGGACACTTTCTTCTGTCCAGAGGGTTGGACATACATAGACAGATTGGACAAAGATGTTTTCAGCATAATGAGCAGCACTTTTAAGTCTATTTTTAGAAAGCAAACAAAAAATCTTAAATTTTTGAACCTATGACTATGGAAATAGTAGCTAGTGCTCTGCTGGTGCTAGATTAATAAGGTATCATAATTTCCACTGATTGATCCATTGATTAATGCTAAAACTCTGAATATTTGAAGTTTGTCTTAGTCAGGGTTTCTATCCCGCACAAAACATCATGACCAAGAAGCAAGTTGGGGAGGAGAAGGATTTATTCAGCTTCCATTTCCACATTGCTGTTCATCACCAAAGGAAGTCAGGACTGGAGCTCAAGCAGGTCAGGAAGCAGGAGTGATGCAGAGACCATGGAGGGATGTTCCTTACTGGCTTGCTTCCCCTGGCTTGCTCAGCTTGCTTTCTTATAGAACCCAGGAATATCAGCCCAGGGATGGCACCACCCACAATGGGCCCTCCCACCCTTGATCACTAATTGAGAAAATGCCCCACAGCTGGATCTCATGGAGGCACTTCCGCAACTGAAGCTCCTTTCTCTGTGATAACCCCAGCCAGTGTCAAGTTGACACACAAAACCAGCCAGTACAAAGTCTTAATACAACAATAGCATAACAATAGAAATCCAAAACATTTTTTACATACTGCCTTAGTTAGGGTTTCTCATGCTGTGATGAAACACCAGGACCAAAAAGCAAGTTGGGGCGGGAAGGGTTTATTTGGCTTACATGTCCACATCACTGTTCATCTTAGAAGCAAGTCAGGACAGGAGCTCAGCAGGGCAGGCGCTATGGAGGAATGTTGTTCACTGGCTTGCTCCCCACGGCTTGCTCAGCCTGCTTTCTTGTAGAAGCCAGAACCACCAGCCCAGGGATGGCTCCACCCACAGTGGACTGGGCTCTCCTCCACAGGTCACTAATGAAGAAAAAGCCCTACAGGCTTTTTTTTATATTGTGGAGGCATTTTCTCAATGAGGTTTCTTCCTCTCTGATGACTCTAGGTTGTGTACACTGACATAACTAGGCAGGGCACATACCTTAGAACACTTCCTCAGACCTTTACAACTTGCATTAACATACATTCATTGGAAAGCAAGTTCTTTTAAATGAAGGAATAGGGCCTGCAGAGATGGCTGAGCCGGGTAAGGGTTACTGCTTTCTCTTCCAGAGGCTCTGGAAGCAACCACACGGTGGCTCACCGCCATCTGTAATGGGATCTGATTCCCCTTCTGGTGTGTGTGAAGACAGAACACTAATATATATTAAATAAATAAATATTTTAAAATGAATAAATAAAGGAAGAGTAAGGAGTTACATTGAAACCTGTTTTGTGAGTTTCTATCAGCGTGAAGCCTGTTAGCGAGGAACTCCTGGGGGGCGTGGGAGGGGGGAAGGTTTCAATAATCTCCAGAAGGGAGATGAGAGACAGCGGGATGTGAGGAAGCTTTGGTACTTACACAGCAGGCTCCAGGGAGCCAAAGAGACCGAGTAGGCAACTCCTGAGGGAGGAAACACCAGGAGGGAGCTGAGAATGTGGGGAGAGAGAATGGCTGGCAGAGAAAACGGTACACGGGGAGGGGACGGCGGGGGAGGGGAGAGTAGGCGGAAGAGGCAGTGATGGGCTCCCAGGAGGTCACAGCAGCCTCCAGGAGCCGCAGAAACCAAGAGTTACCCTGAATCACAGTGGAGAAACAGCCGAACAGGCAGACTTTAGAATTTGGAGTCGAATGTGGCGGGTGTGGAAACAAACAGCCCCTACCTACCATACGGCAGCTTGATTACATTAGGAGAGGCCGGGCCTCTTGGAAAGGATCCCGTTTATGCTCCGCTAGGAAGTTTATACACCAAATGCATGAACCGACGGCATGGCCGCTCCGAGGTATGGTCATGGGGAAGATTTTAATCTTAGATATGAGGGAGAGAACAGTCAGAGGCAACTGGGAGAGTCCAGAGCAGGGAGAGAAAGTAGCAAACTGAATATGACCAGCAGATTGGATGTGGCCTTGGGGCGGTGAGGGAGGAGGAGGGGGGAGGAGGGAAGGTGAGGGCAAAGGGGAACAACCGTAGGGGCCAGAGAGGCAGGCAGAAGGGAGAGCGCGTAGCTGAAGTAACAGGGCTCTAAGGGAATGAGAAGCTGGGGAGGAAAGTCTGAGAGCTGGAGAAGTTTAGGTAGGGGGCAGGGTGAGAAGAGCCCCAGGTAGCCCCTGAGAGCCAAGGCCAGTGCGCTCGCTCACTCCTCGCTGTGCTCATAAGCGCCACAGATAGCAACTTGTCCCTCTGAGGGAAATGGCTTCTTTGGTAAAAGGGAACAGACACCAGAATGTGGGGGAGTTGAGTTTCTTGGGACCTGATAGTAACCTATATTAGTAGGTGATGTTCTCAGCGTAGACATGCGGGATAAAAGCTTGGCTGGTTGTTCAGAGGACCGAGGTTCCCAGCACTCAGTCCTATAGCTCCAGTTCCAGGGAATCCTGCCTCTTCTGGCTTCCATGGGCACTGGCACGCACACGTGCACATAAATATGTGCAGGAAGCACATTATACATAAACTAAATTAAAAAACAAAAAAGATTAATTAGGTCCTAGGAGGGAGAAAAACCAATGCACAAGACTTTATCACAACATTCAGAACAACATGCCATTTATGAATTGTTTATTTCTGGAAATTTTCATGTGATATTCTTGGACCTCTGTGGAACAGTCAACACAGTCCCCTTCCCCACAGCAAAGGGGTTCCTCGGGTGTCCCAGTTCTAGCCCATCTTCAATCCTGAGTAAACCTGAGTAAATAAACTTCACTCTGAGGAACCATCGCAGGGTGCCTGCCTCTCATAGCTGTCCCCCAGGTTTCCAGGTTAAACTGGATGAGCTAGTTAGCTCTCCCTTAAACCTCAAGGACTCTGCATCTGGCCAGCAGCCCCAGCAGATGAACTAAGCCTGCTTTTCCAATCGTAGCCAAATGGCCAGAGTCAGCTGTCTGTCACACTGTGAAAGTTTTCACTTGGAATAAATGGGTTCTTCTATTGGATCAAGATTGGATTTGGGGGTTCAGAAAAGCAACTCCATGGAGAAAAAAAAAAAAAAAAAGCAAGACCTTGGAGCCGTGTTCCAGCCTCGCCAGTTCCCTGAGCCCAGCCAGCATGCCCCTGGTTTCTTAGAGACAATCCTTGCCTAGCAAAGGCCCCAGGTTCCATCATACCAACCCCATCCCCACTCCCAAAAAAGACACAAGCGGCCTTTCCCACAGCACAACTGCTGCTTGGGGGCCTTCTGAGTATCTGGAAACTGCAAGAGTCTGACTCACATTTGCACTCAGTGGGTCCCTCCCTCCTGCACATTGAAGTGTTAATCGTGGTCCCAGGTCAGCAGCTCAATAAACCAATAAACGCCCCCTTCCTCCCAGTCCCCCCCTCCTAGATTACATCTCCACATGACCCACCCCACCCCCTCCCTCCAGCTTCTCAGGGCAGGTCTGTGTTACTGCCCTGTGCTTGCCCTGAGGTTGGCCGACCACACAGGAGCCTGGAGCCAGGAATGGCCTCTGGGGCTGCGACCCCTTCTGGACCTTCCCTCCCACCCGGCTCTGTAGGTATGGGTAGGTGTGGGAACCCAGGCCCTTAATAGCCCTAGAGGGCTTTGCTGGGGGAGTAGAGTTGGGACAATAAAACTTACAGCCTCCCAGTTCCCAGGCTCTTTGTCAACCACCCAGCCATGTCACCTGACAGCTGATGCAGGCTGTGGCTCTTCGCTCCCCAGAGAAGGGTTTAAAAGCACAAGTCTGGTTTGTAGAAAATCCAGAGGCTGACAGTTCTTGGCAGTTTCAAGCTGTGAGCTGCAAACAGGAAGAAGGGAGGAGGGGCCTCTAGTGGGATTCACAAGAGACACCATTTCTACCTGGGAAAGAAGAATCATGCAATATCTTCCTCCATCCGAAGAGAGCCAAACCCCAAAGCATCCATCCTCCCACCAGGAACCAGCAGCACTGGGCCAGGGCTCGGTCAGGACACACCCACAGCCCACCAAGCCACAATGTGAGGGTTTCGGTCTCCATTGGCTCCTTTTTGCACAAAGCAAGGATTCCAGAAAGTTCTCTTTCCCAAGACAGTAAACCTAGATGCTCTATTTTGGTTTCCTAACACCCAGACCTCAGCCAGTGTGTGGGGCAAAACCTGCATTGTCTGCAGTCAACCCCACTGGGAAAAGAAAGGCGGCTCTTGCTTAGCTGGGAAAGTGGCTGTGGCTCCCCACAGGAGAGGCCCTGGGATGATGAAATGCATTTCAACAGGCTTTGTGACAAGCCTTCCGGGTGGGAGGTAGGCGAGGTCCCCCCAGTGGGTTCCTGCCAGCCCTGCTTTCTCTGAACTTCTGGCCCCAGTGGGAAAGGAAATTCAAACTTTGTTTTTAATTTTTGGTATGACCCATTGTGCTGAGGGGTCAAGACCTGGGGTTTCAGGAACTTAGGGTGCTGTGTAAAGAATCCTGAAATGTGTGTGCTGTAGGTTAGTTCTGGAGCCAAGGGTCCCCTCTACCACAGAAGAATCAAAGGCACAACCAAAAGAAGTGACATTGCTGTGTCAGGCAGAGAGCTCTGCGCTCAGAAGTGGAAGGAACATTCCTTAAGTCATTAATCTTGATGGATGCTTACATTGGGAACTTCCAATGATCCCTGAAGCCCTGGCCTGCACCGGATGGAGAGGGGTTGAAGAAGATCAGCCTACATACATACACACTTAGTGTCATGATACAGTTGCTCACGGAGCTCAGTACAGTGTACTTAGGTTCATAGCCAGCAAGTGAGGACCTGGGCGTGCCCAGATGTCCCAGAGGGTTTGCATAAGTGGGCTCTGGTGCTGGCACAATGGAACCTCGTGACCACAGCATTCTTGGGACATAACCCATCACTAAGTAACCTCATGATAGTACACGATTGCCTGGGATTTACCTAATGAGAGCTACAAAATGTTTGCACCTGGAATTTCCTTCTCACGTGATGGACCCCCAGTTCTTAAATTCTAACATGCTGTCATTGTAAAACAATGCTTATTTCGTCAAGATCACTCTGTGCAGCATCTTCCAGAACAACCTGCCCTGGAAATAAACAAAAGAAGAAGTTGGCGAGAAAGGCGGTCACTTCTCAGACTCAAGTCACAGCTCAGCGGACTGCTTAGTGGCCTGGGTGACTCAGCTTTCCATTGCTTGGGACAAGGGTATATATAGGTCAGCATGTTCTTAGCATGTTTGAAGTCCTGTGTTCCATCCCCATCACCACATCCAAACAACAACTACAGACCTCCTTGTAACATGGGAGGAGCAGCTGATGTAGTGTCTGTTGTTGGCACCAGGGAGGGATTCAAGGGAAAACTACGGGGAAGCAAGCTGACCCCAGACCTCAGACGGTCTCACTTGCTTTCAGAGCTGGTTTTCATTATCGTTCATGGCTCTTCTAGGACCTTGTCACACCGGGTGAGCGTTTTGCTCCTGGGTGGTGTCACCCATCAGGCTTGTAGTGTTCAAGAGAGACACTGGGAGGAGCTGCCATCGAAATAAAGTTTATTTTAAAAGTTTATTAGTGCCATAGACAGACCAGAGTATGGCAGGGGCTCAGGAGAGTTCAGGGCTCACGTGGTCACCAAGGTATAAGAAGTTGGTTAGAAGGTTTCATAGAACAAGCTTATAGCCAGGTTCTCTGATTCCCAGGCAGGACTCAGAAAGGTAGTGGGGATCAGGACATGCGGCCACCAATACCCACTCTGATAGAAAGTCACTTCTCCAGGGCATGCATCTTAGTACCTGGCAGTCTGTTAGTTAGGGATTTGCAGGCAATGTCCCCATAGAGAACCCGTGTGAGTCTGTGAAAGTGGGAATGCCAGGGCAGGCGTTGCAGTTTAAGCAGGAGCAATACTCCTAGAGTCCAAAGTTATATATTTTTTTCCTTTTTTTTTTTTTTTCTTTCTGGAAGAAGAGAGTTAGTAGCCACCACTCAATGGCTTTACTCGGTTTGGTTTTCTATTCCTCCTCAGCCATCAGCAGATAAGGCTGAACTGGACCAACATCCCATATGTCAGTCATCTCCTGAGTCAGAGAGGCCTGCCATCTAGTCGAGGGTCCCCACCACCCACTACAGATACAAAAGCAGGCCGGCCTCCGGCAGCTTCTGGGCCTCAGAGCCTTGTCCTAGATAAATGGAACACATTTACAGTTGGTCCAAAGCCACTAAGATGCAAGATTTTAAATGTGCTTAGCAATCCTCAGAGGATGCCATTTAAAACAAATTCTTAGCATGCACCAAAACAAACAAAACAAAAAACAAAAAAAACAAAAACCAACAACAAAAAAACCTAACAGGCTAAGAGTGAGTGCAAGACCCCAGGGCCTGCACTGGGCTCTCCAATGGCATCCACATCCTTTATACCCTCATCAACCTGGCTCCCCCTCTGGCTTCTTCAGCAAAGCCAATCTAGTGAACAGAGGACACTCCTTCTTCTTCCAAGATACTCACTGTTTAGACCCGTGGGCTCACAGCCAGAGCTCTAAGGTGAAGCAGTGCATGGATGGTGTCCATGGTCCCCCCAGTTGCCAAAGCCCCACCCATTGTTGACCAGTAAGGCCCAGGATGGCTGTTTATATCCATTACAGGTAACGATGCAGCCTTGGCCAGGGAGCGTAGCAGAGCTGCCCGCCCTGCCTGTGGCGGCGGCACAAGGCGATTCCCTTACCCAGGACCCAGTCTTCCTATGAAGCGCGGGCCTTGCAAGGATCCAATGATGGGTCACAAGTCCCAAATAAGGGAGAATATCTGAAAATGGTTACCAAAAAGAGAGGAACACTTGGTCATAAAATTGAGTTTCCTTGTCAGACATTTGGAAATATTACCAAGACCCAATGTTATGTTTTCACGCCATGGTCTTTAAAGTGTAAGAAATAACCAAGCAAAGGACAGAGAGAGCCTTGGATTCTGTTCATGTCTCTAGAAAGAAGGAACAAGGAGTCTTGAAGAAAGAGGAATAAACACAAAGAACATCTTGCCCAGAGCAGTCTAGGGCTGGCATCAACAGTGCTGCTCACCAACTGGGTGCAGAGCGTCCGGACTTTAAAGCCTCTTGGTGGCATTTGATACTCGGGTTTTATCATGTATATAGAAAAACTCAAACAAAGAAACATCAATGCTAAACTAATGAGACAAGGGGAACTTGTGGGGATGGGACACTATAGGACAAGTGAAAGAAGATTCCACCTTTTGGTTTCTTTGTTTTTTGGCTGGAATTTAGTATCCATCCAAAAATAACAGACCATGGAGTAGGGTATCCCACCATCTCTCCAAAAACAATAATGCTACATGTCCAAAATTTTACAGTTGCGAAAGCCCTGAATCCAGAAACTTGTGGAGGGTCCTCCCCACCCCATGGTAACCATCTCATACCAAATAAATCCTGCTGTTGTCGCAAGCTGGCCGTAATTCTTTCCACTTCTTACATGGGCTCTGCACAGACCATAAATTCATTGATGAGTGAGTCAGATTTTGACCACAATCCTTTCCGCAAAGGCTGGGCTAGGTATGATGAATTTAAGCTTTGTGGCCATCTACAGGAAAAACCAGATGAATTCCCTCTCCATAAGTTCATAAATTGAGGGTGAGACATTGAAAGAAGATGTCTGGTGGGTTCACTCATATCCAGATTCACTCAAATTTTAGTAGCTGTTTGGACAAGCAGCCATGAATGCTTGTCCTGGTCTAATGCACGAGCCACTAACCATGACTGTGGCCAGTTCATGTCCTTTCTGACCTTAGAGGCCTGACCCTAAGGTTGGTCTCACATGTATATACACTAGGCTTCTAGCTCTAAGACATTTTTTTATCTTAAAATTTTCAAGAGCGAGGAAAATGATCAGATAATATCTTAGAGAAATGAACAGAAAAGCTTGAAGAGAAATAAAAAATGGCGAGAGCAGGCAGCCCTATCTTACATAACTCAAGAGAGAGGTGGGGAGGAGAGAAGGTAAGAGGAGAGAGAGAGAGAGAGAGAGAGAGAGAGAGAGAGAGAGAGAGAGAGACTCCTGAAAGTATTATTCAGACTGTTTGTTATTGGGTAGTCCCAGAAGATAAAGAAATCTTAGCCTGAAGTGTATCAACCCCAGTTGAAAATCAACCAGCTGAAGACATGATGATGCAGAAAGGACATGAGCCGAACACACCAAAGCTCCACAAGAGGAGAGGCCAGAGAGTGACTGGTTCATTTGTGTAGCAGAGAAACAATGGGAACTTGATGAAGGGCCAGCATGTCTAGGGGAAAGGTCTAGGTGTATCGGTGAACAGCCAGTCCCTCTAAATACATGATATCATAGAGCTACTGACGGGACTTGAGGGGAAAATGACACACAGCTCATTCAGAGAAGCAAAACACTGTGGCCTGAGAGGGAACAAGGCTTTCTTTCTTCTGCTGATCATAACCTTGGTTCAGCCCCGTAAGAAGACCGCAGACAGTGTGGAGCACCCCAAGTTCAGAGGAACATTGACACCCTGGAAACTGTCCAGAAGGGAACCACAAAGCTGAGTTACAGGCTGTGAAGGCTGGAGCTGTAGAGGGGTCACTAACATCAAGTCCTGAGTGAGGGCAGCAGCTGTAAGTCACCAGGACCAGAGGACCTAAAAATAATGACAAGATTCCCCCATCCCAGGAAGGAGAAGGATCTCGGCAGCTACCAGCCTCTCCAGAGCTCTTGGCCAAAGAGCTACAAATACATTTAACCTGACGTTGCAGCCAGGGCCCTTGGTTGGTCGCCTCCCTGTACCAGAACTAGCTAAGTCATCTGTCAGAGCTGTGGTGCCGGGAAGGGGACAGCACGCACAGACAATGCAGTCTCTGAAACAGAGAAGAGAGCCTAGGAAGGACTATCAGGTAGCCTTAGCCCTCTCTTGAATCCCATCTCTCTTTTCCCCTCTCATGTCTTCTTTCCCTCCTGTGCTGTAATTCCCCACGACCTGTTACATCAGCCTCTATAGTCCAAGGAGATGCCAGGACGAAGACTGTCGGACCTGAGCTGTGGATGGCTCCACAGCACGTGAAGAGACATGAGGTCTGGAGAAAACACGGCAGCCGTGGAGGTCACTCCAGACCGAGCTGACCTTGACCTCCCCCGCCCCAAGCTTCTTCATGGCCTGTTGGAACAAGGGCAACCCAGATCTAAAATTGAAAATCAAATAAAAAATAGGTACAGACAGATGCTGGGGAGTGCCATTTTCTTGAAGCGTATCTCAGGGAGGAGGGGGGAGCGACAGTGCCCTCACTTTAGGTACATTTGGAACAGTTTAGAGATGCATAATTCATCTTCCGGATGAGGAAATTTCTAGATAATCTTTGTTTGGTTGGTAATAGTAGACTGTAGTCACATTTTTCCTCATCTGAAGATTCTACTAAGTGACAATGAAACCAACCACAGAATGAAAATATAAGGGAAAATATTACAATTTTCATGCATCATTTCATTAGCCCTAAACAATATGGCTATCCACATGATGGTTGTGTTAGGTGTTATAAGTCAACTAGGCATGAAGCAGAGAGGAATATATATATATATGGCTTATTATTTACAAATACTGTAACATTCCCAATCCAATCCCCAGCAGATCCCAAGGATTAACTGGGCCATTGTCTGGGCATTAACTGGACACCATGACCAAGGCTACTCTTATAAAGGATAACATTTAATTGGGGCTGACTTACAGGTTCAGAGGTTCAGTCCATTATCATCATGGTGGGAAGCATGGCAGTTATCCAGGCAGGCATGGTGCTGGAAGAGTTGAGAGTTCTATATCTTATTCCAAAAGCAAACAAGAAAAGACTGACTTCCAGGCAGCTAGGAGGAGGGTCTCAAAGCCCACCCCCACAGTGATACACTTCTTCCAACAATTCCACACATACTCCAACACGGCACCTCCTAATAGTGCCACTCCATGGGCCAAACATATTCAAACCACTACAACCATACAGACAAAAAGCAAGCTCCATCTCTGTGTTGAGATAAAGATGAGATGCTTAGTGATAGCATAGAAACTGGGACACACCCCGTTGTGGTCCCTTCCCAAGTTAACCAGTAGCACTGAGGGCCGCTAAAGGGACATCACACTGTAGGCAGCCATGATTCTTAAAATCTTCCAAACCTGTGTTCACACCCCCAGCTTTCGAAAGGAATCTATAAACTGGACAATTGCCTGTGTCAGAGGTGATCATGACCCACTCTCAGTCATGATGTTCAGACTCAGAATAAGAGCTTCCGATGACCAGCTCCAGATGGACACAGGTAGAGGAGCCAGCCGAGGTGTCAGGGAACAGGGCTTCCTGAGAGCAGGAAGTGAATCTGAGTTGTGCTCCACCAGCCTCTTACCTCCTGGAACCCAGGTTTTGTTATTCTGCCATAAAAGCCTCCAACTCAGGCTCTGCAACTATTGTGAGCCTTTAAAGAAACCCTTGAATATGCGTCATCTGTGGGCTGCAAGAGGGATGCATGGGTAGTTAACGGCTAATGCCTTACAGAGGGGGGTAAAGGATAACAGCCATTATGGCCCTCAGACAATGGTAATGTTCAGGCAGCTCCTGGAGACTGAGTCCCAAAGACTTCAGACAGACAGTCACGAGCAGAAAAGCTCTGCAGTCACCTCCACCAAGCTGGCCCACCGATGGCACTCTGTGGGTTTATTGGGACTGCTGGCCATAGTGTCTGAGCTCTGCCTTACAACAGATCCTGTTGTGTGTCTGCGAACCCCAAAAGACCACCAAGGAGCCAACTCCGGTGCAACCGCATTAGGGTCTTTTTATTCAAACTCAAGCTTGGGCTCACCACTGACCCTGATGCAGCAGGACTGAAAGAAGAAGCCCTGAGCCCAGTTTCAAGCAAGCATTTATAGAGGTCTGCAAACAAGCAAGGGGGATTCTAGCCAGGCACACATCTGATTGGGGGGCTATTATGGCATTTTGTTGCCCTTTAAAATAATTGGACGGTGCTGGGTGCCAAACCATAAACGTAACTTCTGCTGTCCTCCTGATTGGTGGTTGTTAGGAAGGGAAGTGCCAGGGGCAGGCTTGTAACCTGGAAAGTAGTAGTAGACACAGGCTTGTTGGGAAGGAACTTGAGTTCAAACTTAGGTCAGATTCTCTAAGATGGAGCCTGAACCCATGATCTGGTCTCATGATCCTTGATGTGGGTCTCACGTCCCACACAGCTCAACTCTCCACGGTGACTCTGTCTTCTGAGGGCATCCCACTCTTCCTATGTGACTGCCTGGATAGCAATTAACACCACCATGAACTCTGATGCCCAGGGGGCTTTGACTGAAGAAAAGCAAGAGGACTCTTGAGAACCAAACCCAGAGAAGCGCCGTCCAGAGAAGGAGAGATGGCACCAGGAATGAAAGCTGAGGTAGCCTTTGAGTCACGATGCTCAAGATGGGCACTCAGGGCTTCCCTTATGAAATGCGTGAACCATTGGGAACTCAAGAATGGCCTTAGGAGTCTTTGAACTACATTGAAAATATCACTGCCGATGTACATACTTCTGACCCAGTACTTCCACATCTTGGGATAGACATGACATCCATAGGGACATATGTTACATCAGAAGTTCTCAGAGGACTGAGGACTGCTCACTGTTTCACTCAAACAACACAAACATGTAGCAGGGATAAATAAACAGTACCAAGGGGGTGTTATAGACAATGCCTATAATAAGCTTCAGCTACCCACAATAAAAAAGGATCAATCTCATAAACCTATTGTTGGGGACAAACAAGATCCCCAGGAAAAGGCCTTGATTTATGTAAAATCAAAGGCAGGTGAAAGATGGAAACTCTGTTGCTTAGAAACTATAGCTAGATTGTAAAGACATAAAGAAGCCAAGGAAGCCCTCATGGGAAAGGAGTAAAGGTGCAATGAAGGGCCCATGGCACAGCAAGAGGTTCTGGGTGTTGACAGAATTCATTGTAATTTCATTTGATTGGCTTTAGAAATACTGGTAGTCAAATGACACTTTCACAGGGGTCACATATCAGACATCCTGCATATCAGCTATTTACATTACAATTCATAATGGTAGCAAAACAACAGTTAAGAAGTAGCAATGACAATCATTTTATAGTTGGGAGTCACCAAAACTCTAAAACTATAGTTAAAGGGTTGCAACATTAGGAAGGTTGAGAAGCACTGATCTCGCTGGTAGTTCTGGGCTTCTCTGTGAGACTGTGTCAGGAGAGGTTTAACTAAGGAGAGGAGACCCACCTTAAATGTGAGCAGCGTTCTGCCATGGGCTGGTGTCCTGGACTGAACAAATCGGAAGAAAAGGAGAAAGTTCCGGCATCGTTCTCTCCTTCCGTATCTGTGGGTGCTTCCTGCTCCCACTGCTGTGGCTTCCCTGCATGATGAACTAGATCCCTTCCTAAAGGGTGAAGCAAAATAAGCCCTTCTGCCCTTGAATTGCTTCTGTTGTGTATCTTCTCACAGCAAGATGAAAAATACCTAACTTGGAAAATTGGTAACAAGGAGTGGGGTTGCTGTAATAAACCTGACCATGGCTCAAAGGTCATCAGAAGTAGTTTGCTAGAAGCAAATGTAGACGAATTTAAAGATGTGAGCTAGAAAATCCTAAAACACCGGGATTGGAGTTTCCGGTGGAAGTTGAGAAGATGTGATACAGAGAAAAATGCAGACAATAGAAATCTAGCTTTTAATGTCTCAGAGGGAAATAAGGACTCTATCACAATCCATCCATGTCACATTCTGCAAATAATCCACTTTCTGTGTACTGAGAATTTGAGTGAAGCGGAAGGTAAAAACAGTGGGCTCAGCTGTTTGGCAGAGGAAGTCTTAAGATGGCATATTATCCAGGCTGTGGCATGGTTACAAGTCACTGCTCTGAGCCAAAATTAGTGAAAAGAGAGAGAAGAAATTAGTGAGAGCAGAAATTAGTGAAAATGTGCAATTTGGCAAATAAAGGAAGCCAAGCATGAGCTCAGAGATTCAGCTAATGCTGGTGCGTGCGGGGGAAAGCACTTGAAATGGTTAAGAGATTTGTACCATCGCGGGGAACCGTAGCGCTTTTGAGTGTTGGCTCACTCCTCTAATCCCAGGACTCAGGAACCAGAAGCGAGCTGATCTCTGTGAGTTCCAGGGCAACCTGAAAGAACTACACAGGGAAACTCTGTCTCGAAGAAGAGAGAAAGAAACTCTGCACTGGGACAATAGGAACAGCCCTGAGCAAAGCCTCCAACTTGTGGGAATACAAATATATTTAAAGAAGAAAGTCAGAGTTAAGAAGGCCACTGTATGGACTCCTAAATAAATAAATAAATAAATAAATAAAATACATTAAATACAATAAATAAATAAATAATAAATAAATAAAATACATTAAATACAATAAATAAATAAATAAATAAATAAATAAATAAATAAATAAAACAAAACAAAGTGCAACACCTTAGGAGATGTTTCCCAGACTCAGCAATGAAGGTGCCAGAGAGCATTCCGCTCTTGTAGGAAAAGATCAGATTCCTACCACCTGCCCTGCCTGCAAGATGTGAGGCAGAGATGAGGGCTGTGGTCACTTGTGGGAGTGGCCAACCAACGACTAGTCTTACTTGAGACCCATGCCAGGAGGAAGAGGAGGTCATGCCTGACCCTGCTTGGATGGCCAGGAACCAGAAGCTGGATTGCCTAGAGACCTGGGATAGAACAACAACAACAACAAAATGTCTGTAATGATCTTCTGCTATATTCGTAGGTCAGTGCCTAGACCAAAGTTCATCAGAGAGGTTTCCTCTAGCAGCTGATGGGGGTAGATGCAGAGAACCACAAATATTAGGCAGAGCTTGGTGGGTCACCTTTTAAGAGGTGAGCGAAGGATTCTATGAACCCAAGGAGTCTAAGACACCTCCAGAAAGAACACAGCCCACAGAATCAACTAAGCACGGATCGTAAAACTCAGAGAGACTGAAGTGGCAATCGGCAGGCCTGCCTGAGTCTGTGCTAGGCCCTCTGCATAAATCATGGTTGTTTAGCTTGGGATTTTTGAGGGATTTCTAGCAGTGGGAGTGGGGTTGTCCCTGACTCTTTTGACTGCCCTTGGGCCCCTTTTCCTCCTCGTGGGTCACTTCCTCCAGCTTTGCCTGTGAAGGTCTGTGTCTAGTCTTACTGCAGTCTCTTATGCTGTGTTGAGTTGATGTCTCTGGGACGCCTGCTCTTTTCTGAAAGGAAAGAGGAGCAGTAGATCTGGACAAGAGGAGAGAGAGGTTCAGGGGCTGGGGTGGGGTGTGGTGGGGTGGGGGTGGGTTAGAGGCATGGAAAGCTGCAGTCGGAGTGTACTGTGTGAGAGAAGAATAAATAGAAAGAAATGAAGAAGAAGAGGTCAGATTAAATCTCAGGCTGGCAGGAAATCTTGGCAGCATCTACCACGAGATGCAAAAGGCAGAAGTTATGGTATTGTGGGAGCTTCCATCAGGAAGTCCAGACTGCCGCGAGACCAGACAGTGTATGGTGGACCCCTGAGAGAAGCTGTGAAGGTAAAACATAACATAAGACACCAGGATATTATTGAAAATACCAAAACCATGGAGTTTCCCACAAGAAAAAAGCAGGGACTAAATGGAGCCAGCCCAAGAGCAGAGGCTCCGTGTACTGCGGGTGCGAGGCTGCCAAAGCCCTTTTAGCTCCCGGATGATGACCTTTAAAAGAAATAAATAACATTTAAAAAAGGACGCTCTGGCACGTGAATGCCATGGACTAATCCACAATGAAAACAAGGACCTGTATACCACCATCGCTACCGCCTAGCCCTGCAGTGAGTGTGCCAGCCAACGGGCTTGACCTTGGACGTGTACAAATTAAAGGGGCCACGAAGCTCTAAGGAGACAGATGTCAAAATCAGCACTTGCTTTTACGGTGCCTTTGCTCACGGTAACCGGTGTCCCGACTAAAAACACCCCTCCTTTTGATGTCCACAGATCTGCGAGCATGGCTGTGGAGATGCAGGCCCACACAGCTCCAGGCCCACGCCCCTTCGGCCAGATGTCCCGTGCAGTGATGTAGGCTCAGGCGTGCAGCATCTCAGTAACACGATACACTTTAAATATAGAAATCCATAGCTTCACATACACTGTGAGGACCACGTAAACCTTGTCAGAATCGAAGCAGAGAGGTGCCTGCCTGCTAAGACAGCAGTCCGGAGAACAAACAGTGGGTGATAAAGCGTGCTCGTGAGTTATTGCCTGTTAAATAGCTGTCACCCGAGCCTGCCAGATCTCCACCTGGCACAGCACAGCCTCATTATTAATCCTTGTGACCAAAGATTATTGTTTCAAAGCACCTGGTGTGATCGTCCTCTTCTTGCCTCCTTAGAACACAGAGTTGACTCTGCTGCCTCTGTCCCCACCACACCGCTCTTTCCTTTCCAAATAAATGGCACAATTTGTAGACGCTCCCTCTGTCTCTAGTTTTTTGCTTTGTTTTGTTTTTTACATGGACCACATAGACAACACTCCTTTCAAGGGACCTTGTGAAAAAACAGTGGTGGGGGTGTGGGAGGTGTGGGGGGTGTGAGTCTGTGGGTCCTAGATGGTTTGCCTGGGAGGACAACTTTGTACTGTTGCTGTCCAGAAGACACAAAGGCAAAAGATGCAAGTATGTTCATTGAAATAAGAAGAGTTTCCACTTCAGGTTTTTAAAAGGAGGTTTTCTAGAACGAGACAATTCTAAAATTTATATGAAAAGAAAGAAAAAAAAAATCAAAGGAGGGCCAGCCAGCCAATAGACTACTGAAAAACATAAAGGACCAGCCCAAAGATGTTTCAGGTATCCTGGAAATATTCAGCCAAAGCTGAAAGAAAGTCTCACCCTCTGAAAAAAAAAATCCCAGAAATAGTCAAATTAGTTCCTGGGATGAGCGAGCCGGACAGAATAGTCCGGGCCTTGTGAAGCAGAGGCTGTCAGATCTCTGTGAGTTCCAGGCAAGCCTGGTCTACATAGCGTTTCAGCCAGGGGGACAGAGTGAGACTCTGTCTCAAAACAACAATAAAACAAAACAACAACAAAGGCAAAAAGAAAAAAAAAATGAACTGGAGAAATGTCTCAGGTTAAGAGCACTGACAGTTTTCCAGGGGACTTGGGTACAATTCCCAGCACCACTTAGTGGTTCACAACCATCTGAAACTCCAGGTCCAAGGGATGCGACTGCCTCTCCTGGCATCCATGGGCACCTAAGCATACAGATATACATGCAGGCTAAATGCCCATACATGTAGAATAAAATAAAATAGTTTCAGGAAAAGAAAAAGGTGTGTATGTGTGTGTGTGGGGGGGGGGGGGAGATGAGCATAGTAACCATAGTAATCATAGTAACCATAGTAACCATGGTACATCCTAAATCCGTGCAATCATGATGCCCACTGAAGCCCTTTGACTTTTCGCTGACACAATGATTGTGTGTATTTTGGAATTTAGCGATAATTTGATCATTGTTCTGTGTGTGTGCTGGATGTGATGACTGACAGGGCACTCTACCCTGCGCTCCTTCCTGAGTTAGCTCTTGCAAGGTTGCTCAGACGGGTCTCAAATTCCTGGACTCAAGGAATTCCCAATACATAACAAAAGGCATACACCGCCATACCCAGCTTTAACATGCACGTGAAAACAAACACGTCTGTATAGCCAGGAATCATTTGGAAGAAAAGAATAACCTGGATCCCTCATAAAACCTGCCAGAATGAACTCCGAAGGAAGCACGCAGATTTAAGTGGAAGAAAATGAAGGCCTAGAAAACTCCAGAAGATTTCGAGAGCTTATTTTTCTGTAACCCAGTGTCTTCATCGATATTCTGTTGCTGTGAAGAGGCTACGGCAGCTTGCACTCAGAGGTTGCGTCCATTGTCCTCATTGTGGGAAGCATGGCGATATGCAGGCAGACAAGGGGCTTAGGGAGGTAGCTGAGAGGTCTACCTTCAGGTGGCAAGCAGCGGGTCTTGGTTTGAGTTTCTGAACATTTAAAGCCCCCACCCACCCCCACTCCTGCCAGGGACACATTTCCTCCAATGAAGCCACACCTACTTCACCAAGGCCACCACCTCCTCAGAGTGTCACTCCCTGGTGACCAAGCATTCAAGTAATATGAGCCATGGGGAGCCATTCTCATTCAAACCACCACACTCAGATTAGGAGAACTTTAAACTCTGGTGCAAAATATCAGTAGCTGTTAACAACCCCTGCCACCACCACCACCACAACAACAACATACTCTAGAACAATAACACATATACACAAAGCAGTAAACACCCCCAGAACAAAAAACAACCAAAATCACAATAACAACAACATACATATCCCAGAACAACAACACACACACACGCCAGAACAACAATAGAAACATACCCCAGAGCAATGCATGTGTTCGCGCTTGCTGGAGCGCTTGCTTTCGTGCGCATACACACACACACACACACACACACACACACACACACACACCACAGAACAAAAAACAGGTTGAACTAGGCACATTAGTATATGTCTATAAATCCCAGCCCTAGGAAGCTTGAGTCAGGAGGCCAGCCTATACAGTAATATTTTGTCATCCCCCTCCCTGCCCCCCCCCAAGATTGGTTAAAGTAAACATATAAACATTGTAAATCTCCATGGGACAAAAACACCACAGATGATAGAAATAGTAAATGATCCTGGGGAACTGCTTTGAATTCTAGGTAAGATATGGCGTGCTTGTGTGAGAACATGCTATATTTTTAGAAAGTGTGTGTTGAAATCCTAAAATATAAAAAAGATTCTGGGGCTCACAGAATGGCTCAGTGGGTAAGGCGCTTGTCATGTAAGCATGAAGATTTGGGTTCAAATCCCCAAAAAGCACATGAAAGCAGGGCACAGTGGCATACATCGGTGATGCCAGCTCTCTTTCTAGGAAGGAGAGAGGAGGTAGAGACGGCAGGGTCTCTGAAAGCTCACGGGCCAGCTAGCCTACCTGAGAAAAAGATGGAGGGGAGGATCAACACCCAAGAACTCTACGTGTGCACCAAGGCACATGTGCCCCTCCCACAATGAAGACACAATGAAGAAGTGGGGGTGAGCTAGTTGCCTAGATGCTGTGTCTAAATCTTCAGGAACACACACTTGCTCACACCAGAGTCAAGGAAAACCTGAAACTCCAGGATTGAAGTTAGGGCAGATACACAGCTCTTCATAATGGCTTACTTAGTCATCGAGAAAATTGAAAAATACACCATCAAAAAGGCTGTTTTTTTTTTTTTAAAAAAAAAATGGAACTCAGCTGGGCAGAGGTGACTCACACCTGGAATCCCAGCACTCGGGAGGTAGAGGCAGGCAGTTCTGAGTTTGTGGACAGCCTAGTCTACAGAGTAAGTTCTAGGGCAACCAGGAAGATACAGAGAAACCCTGTCTCAACAAAACAAAACAACAAAACAAAACAAAACAAACATATAAAGGAGTTGGAACTCATAACATAGACTTCCTAGTACATAAATACAGATGAACTTTTACCGACCCAAGAGCAAAAACCCAATATGTCAGGGGGAGAGCAAGCAAAGGAAGAGACAGCAGCGCACAGAGCATGTGCGTGTCACCCAGCATGCTCTGCTGCTACACCAAAGGAGCTACAAGTCTCACTTATCAGACATTCTCACATTGTTATTAATCCTGACCGAACGACAAAGTGGTGACTCCGATCATCACCACCACGCAGAGGGGTTTTACAACTGTCATTATCAGTGCATTCTCCCTTTGACCCATTTTTTTTTTTTTTTTTTTTTTTACTTCTGCGGATTTCTCGTGTGCACGAAGACACATGTGCAGCATGGGCCTCTGTGGTAGTCTGAAGGAGAATGGCTCCCGTGGTCTCAAATGTTTGAGTGCTCGCTGGAACCGTTTGGGAAGGATTAGAGTCTTGTGGGAGGAAGGTGTGACTGGGAGAGGAATCTGAGGTTTCAAAAGCTCACGATATTCCCAGTTAGCTCTCTCTCTCTCTCTCTCTCTCTCTCTCTCTCTCTCTCTCTCTCTCTCTCTCATCAAATATAACTGCTTCCCAATTGCCTTTCCTACCTCCTTGCTGTCATGTTCCACACACCATGACGGTCCTGTCCTCTAACCCCCTGAAAGCGTAAGCCTCAATTCAACCCTTTCTGTGTTGCCTTGCCTTAATCGTGGTGTCTTATCACAACAAGAGAAAGTAACCGATACCTACTGAGCCATTGTTACAGAAAAGAAAAAAGAAAAAAAAGCAGCAATGAAAGAATCAGTCTATAGCAGCAGCTCTTGACCTGAAGGGCGCTTCCCCACAGGATCACATCGCAGACATTTACATTACGATGAGTTACGATAGCAAAATTATAGTTTACTAAGTAGCAACCAAATAATGTTATGGTTGAGGGGGGGGTCACCACAACATGAGGAACTGTATTAAAGGGTTGCAGCACCCCAAAGGGTGAGCACCCTGTAAATAAGCCTTGGCATTTCCACCGTGGAACCCTGGCAGTTTTAAAAGTGGAGCTCCTTACGTACAGAGAAGACAACAACAACAGGTCTCCATTTTAAAGGAAAAACCAAGGCTGGGTGTATCAGTTGTGAAAAGAAGGAATTTCAGAATTTTTATTATTTGCTTTTAATGATTTCATTCGTTCTCTGAGGCATTCATACATATAAACAAAAAATGAAAGACCTTTAAAGTGTTTCTTTCTGTAATGGAAGCATAGGCTCCACTACTGATCAAAATCTTCTACTAAGGGTGGGATTGGGCTACGAGAAAGTCATCTTAATATCTACCTGATTTTGTCTTTTTCCTATTTAAATCAGGTTTGTGGTTTACCTCTTTAGATAAGATAATTTAAAGAAAGTCCTCAAGACTGTTTTCTGTCTTTTAAATAAGGAATTACTACTACTGCTGCTGTTTTGGTTTTTTTGAGATAGGGTTTCTCTGTGTAGCCCTACATGTCCTGGAACTCTCTCTGTAGATAAGACTGGCCTTGAACTCACAGAGATCCTCCTGCCCCTGCTTCCCAGGCTTTGGGACCAAAGGTGTGTGCCACCACTGCCTGGTAGGATCTATGAAATGTTAATGATGCCTACCTGGGAGCTTTTATTGGTTGTGTGAGCAAAATGTTGGTTTTCACCATCCTATAATCCATCTTCAATTTTGCATAACAGTGAACCACCTGGTCGGCGGGAAGGGGAAGAGGTGTGCTCAGAATTCAGGGCTGAAAGCACAGGCTGTTCCTCAAGGTATCCCACTGACTTCGTCATATGAGTTCGCTTGTGGAAACAGCACGGCTGGTTTTCCTCCCCAGAGCCTCTGAGTGCTCTTCATCTCAGACAAACAGAATCATCTTCCCAAGTCATTCGTAAACAAACATGGAGGGGAGAGAATCAACAGCGCAGGAGGGCTGGCTTCGGTCCAAGGTGGGGGGGAGGGTAGCATTACTCCATTTGGGACACACCCAAAACACATCCACACCCACCGAGCCACCCACATGCAGACAGCCACACGTGTTCTGCTGTTGAGAAAGCAGTTTCTGTGTGTCTCCAGTGCCTACCAGGTATGTGGTAAGCTCCAGCATCTGTTAGAAACCCACTGCCCTCTTCCAGGTTCTGCAGAACCCAGTCGCCCATCCAGACAGTATCTATGGACTGCTCTCCTTCCAGACAGGTGGCATTATGGGGAGGGGAGCTGGGATAAACTGTTAGTGACGCCTCACATCAGGACCTCCCGCTGTGTACTTCTGTGCTCATAGTAAGATACAGACATGTGACTTTAGAGAGAGCAATGCATTCTCCACACAAGGGGCAAGTCTGTAGATAGAAGGTGCATGTCCGGGGGTGGGGGTGGAGAGTTGTCACAGCCTGGCTATTGGTGAAAGCACCTTTGTAGGTGTGCGGTAGAGTTAACCTCGTACACCTGATTATTCACACGGGGCTGTGGCTGGCTGGATGCCAAGCAGACCCCTGTAAGTATGTGGGCTGTGAGAAATCGCCAGGATGGGCTCTTCCTTGTTCTATTCTATTCTGTACATCCTCCATTCCCAGTGAGGGCATGAACCAAGCAGGGGGTCTCATTCCTGGCTCCCCAGAACCAGAGCCCTCGGTGACTTAGTTCATCCAGGCAGCGCCCTGTTCTCCAGGAGACTGGCAGCTCTTCTCAGCCACTCACTGCTCAGAGGCAACTCCCATGGCCTTAAAGTGTGTGGGGTGGTGGAGGTGACAGAGGGCGGTTGCTGCTTACGCGAGCATTTGCTCCAATAAGATCAAATGCCTTCCTCCTTCATTTTGCCTTCAAGGGTCACTGGTCCCCACCAGAGTGAAACACGGGTCCCTGGTAATGAGACATGGGCACCCTCACTCTGAGTCCACCTCTTCCGGCAACAACAGAGCTGTGGAATGGAGCCCGACTTCCACGCTGCCACTGTGTCCTTCCAACTCCTTCTCCCACTCCGCCTTGGCATCCCTCCCTGTCAGAACCTGGAAGAATGGTGTCTTTGTTGGTGTGAAAAATTACTCCCGGCTGTGAGGCCCTGCCCCTCAGACTTCCTCCCCCTGCCGTGTAGAACCGCACAGCCATCACCTATTGCCCACGGAAGAATGACCCTTTACCATGGTTTGTGTGGCCAAACTGAGACGGGTGGGCTCTGGTCAGTGCGTCCACATGTGAGAGTGTGTGGAAGCGAGGCAGCTTAGGGGTGTGTGTGTGTGTGTGTGTGTGTGTGTGTGTGTGTGTGTTAGGTGAATTTGTATGAGCATGTGAGTGTGTTATGAGAGAGAGAGGGAGAGGGAGAGGGAGAGAGAGAGAGAGAGGGAGAGGGAGAGGGAGAGAGAGAGAATGTGAAGGGTGGATAGCTTCATTAATAATTCAGACTTTGAATTCATGATCATCTGAAGCCACCAACTTAAATGAATACTATTTTTCCTCAGCTCAAGAAAGGCTTTCTAACTCTGGTGGGAAGTCTACAGGAACATTGACCTTTGGGTAGACATGACTTAGCACCAGCCAAGAAAGGTTTCAACGGCAACACCAACAACAGGAAAAGCAGGAGCTGTGAGCAACTGAAGAAATGATCTAGGGATCGAAGTGCCCCTGTTTCTTGCCCCGGGAACCCGTTTGCTCCTGTCCATGGCGGCCACGCGGATTCCTGTGTTCATTTGAGCCTAGTCCCTTGCGGGTCAGTGGACTTGGCTCATCTGCCTTGGTGGCTGTAACATTCTGTCCCCGTGAAGACGTATGTGAGTTCCTGTGAAGTGACCTTTGTGCAAATACAATGTAAACAGGCTGTACAGGAAAAGCTATAGACACCAGTCCTTTCCGCAAAGTCACTCTTCCTACAAAACGCAGAGTTAGGAGTGTGCTGTGTGGTTCATGTTAAGTCCCAGAACATTTCCAGGACTGAAGTGGGGGCTTTGGGGGCCTTTCTAGGTACTCCATGATGCCACACTGTGTGTGAGTAGCTAGAGAGTGCAAACAGAGCCAGAAGGGGCTGACCACAGACTGACCTTCTTCTTCTTCTTCTTCTTCTTCTTCTTCTTCTTCTTCTTCTTCTTCTTCTTCTTCTTCTTCTTCTTCTTCTCCTCCTCCTCCTCCTCCTCCTCCTCCTCCTCCTCCTCCTCCTCCTCCTCCTTCTCCTCCTCCTCCTCTTCTTCTCCTTCTCCTTCTCCTCCTCCTCTTCCTCCTCCTTCTCCTCTTCCTCCTCCTTCTTTTTCACTTTTCATTCGTCACCACTTCCCACAGTGACAAAAGGGACTCCACGCCTGCTCTGTTTTACCAAGGCGACTGCCTTTTCCTCTTTAGCTTGTTATTTGTTTAATAAACATCTACCATCTGTCCTGAGCACCGAGAAGACAGTGATGAGTGAGAAAGAGATGCGGGGATGGAGAGCCGACTCAAGGCTCGAGTGCCCTTGCTCCTCTTGCACAGGACCGGGTTCGGTTCCCAGCACCCACAAGGAGGCTCCTAACCACCTGTAAGTCCAGGGCTGGAGCATCTGATGCCGTCCTCGACCACCAGGGGCACCAAGCATGCACATGGTGCACACGAATGCACGGAAGGCAAAATACTCAAACACATCAATATGTGTTACTAAGAATCAGATGACAGAGTTATGGATATGGGAACTGGATTTCCCAGACCACTGCTGTGGGCTGACACTGCACTGGGGTTTTGCCCTTTCATTTAATCCCCAGAAATTATAGCCAATTCCTTTAAAAAAAATCCTCTGTTCCAAAGACTGCTTGAAAACCAGTTACTGTGCTCAGCGTCTGGCACAGAGTAGAAATGGAGAAGCAGCCGCCACCATTGACACCACTAAGTGCGCATCTTTTGTTTCAACAGGGACAGAAGTCAAATCTTGTTCATCTCATTCACAAGGCCTCTGAGTACTCAGCACAGTGTCTGGCATGCCCTGGACATTTCATAATAACACTATCATAGGTTCTCATGTACAGAGATGACTGATACTAAGTGTCAAATTTAACAAACTCTAAGAGGAACATTGAGAAGCTGTGACCTCCAGCAATGGGCGAAGACACACCTTGGTGGTAGTGGTGTTTCTACATCAGTCAGGGGCACAGCAGATCACAGTCCTTTTTACATTCTAGCTTCATGCCTAGCTTGCTGGCCAAAGCTGGTTTATGCCTAGGAATAATAAAAATCTAGAGAAGCGGAGTTGCGTGAGTGTTATGAAGAGAGATGGAACTGGACCCTTGAGGTGGAGAGGAGGAGCCTGTTGTGAGTGGACAGCCCCACTACTTGGAGGCATGGTGAGGTCCCAGCCTGTGCTGGCACTGTCATGTCTGGGGCTATGCAGTGACAGGGCTCAGGGTCAATGTCCCTGGTCCCTGGACACTGGAGAACATGGGGATGTCCCTGGTCAGGGGAGTTGGAGATACCCTGACTCAAAAAAGAAAGGAAGGAAGAAAAGAAGGAAGGAAGGGGAAAGAGAAGAGAAAAGGAAGAAACAAAACAAATCAGGACCAGTCAATCATGGATGGGAACCTTCAAAACCACGAGACAAAATTATCTTTCCATGCTTGTGAATGTGTGTCTATCTGTGTGGTGCATATGTAAGATTTCCATGCATGTCAGGGAACATGCATGCCCATACTTGCATACAGATGCCAGGGGAGGACTTTGGATGTCTGATTCTATCCCTCTCTACCTTGTTCTTTGGATCTGTAACTAAGCTGACAGCAGTCTTCCTGTCTCAACCCCCATAGTTCTGGGGTTACATGCACATGTGCACACATGACCACGCCTAAAGATTTAAACTCAGGTCTTCATGCTTATAGAGCAAGTGCTCCTACCCATGTGTGCATTTACATGCGTGTGTGCAAGTGTGTGTGTATGTGTGTGTATATATGTATGTGTGTATGTGTGTGCATGTGGATATACGTGTATGCATGATTATGTATGTGTGTGAGTATGTGCATGTGCGTGTGTGTGGAGTATGTGCATGTGCGTGTGTGCGTGTGTGCGTGTGTGCGTGTGTGTGTGTGTGTGTGTGTGTGTGTGTGTGTGTGTGAAGACAGGCTCTCACTGTGTAGATCAGGCTCGTCTTCAGCTTGTGCTCATCCTGCCTCAGCTTCCTGGGTGCTGTGAGTATCGGCTTATGCCACCATATAGACTCAGATTTTTCTTTTGATGTTGATTCTCTTGAGCATTAATTACAGGAAGGCAAGTTTACTAATGCACCCTGTATATACACCCTGTGTACCAGACAATCCCTAACGGGGGAGGGGATCCTAATGGGGGAGGGATCCTCTCCCCCTCCCCTTTAAGTGTGTGACTCTCTAGTAGGTCTACCATGTTTCAAGGTAGACCCTATATCCAAGGGTATTTGGGCAGCACAAACTGGATTTCATGGGTTCAAAGCAAAAAGGACAGGGATGCTGGTGGGTAAGGATGCCGTGATGGATCTGGGAAGAGCAGGAGTGACTATAACTCAAATACATCGGATGAGGTTCTCAAGGAATTAATTAAAATATTTGTTTTAAAGGGGGACTCAGCCGGTGGTGGCGCACACCTGTAATCCCAGTACTTGGGAGGCAGAGGCAGGCAGATTTCTGAGTTCGAGGCCAGCCTGGTCTACAGAGTGAGTTCCAGGACAGTCGGAGCTACACAGAGAAACCCTGTTTCGGAAAAAAAAACATAAATAAATAAATAAATAAATAAATAAAAAGTAAATAAATAAAGGGAGACTCCCCCTCGTGAAAGAGCGCTTGGGAAGCTACTAACCTCGTATCCGTGCCCCTTTGGCTCAATGGGGTTCAAAGACAGGTGAATTTCAGCCAAGGTACCTCTCCAAATGTTTGCTTTTGGTAACTGAAGTTGAGATGATTATCGATGCCATGAAAAACAAGATCAAAGGGGAGTCACGGTGAGTCCTCATGTGGTAGCTCAGCAGCTGGGCTCTTGGCATGACCCCGACGGAGCGAGCACAGCTCTGCTCAGCCATTCTGGATGAGCCTCTTGTGAAATCGCCTGTGAGGCAGCCAGGCGGCCATTTCGGAACCTCAGAACCAGGAAGCCTTTCCCTCGAAGAACAGAGGGAGTCTCAGTGTGGTTGCCCCAGATGAGGGGAGAGAAGCTTCCAATTTCCAAAGAGCTGTCGCCCCGCCCGGCCCTCTGCATCTCTCTGTGGGAGCCACGACCCAGTCCACACCCCTCAGCACAGACAGTCCTTGTGTTCCGTCTCAAATGACCTCAGAGGCCCACATGGTCTTCAGATGTCCTGCTCTCAAAGAGGATATCGGGAGCTTAGGTGCTCCCCACCCCCCACCCCCGTCCCCGTGCCCCTCCCCCTTTCCTCTTCCTCTCTTTATTCTCTTTGCTCAAGAGGTAGCAGAGGTGACCGGCAGTGGACTGGAACTCGCAATAACTCGAGCTAAAATAAACTCCATCCCTTTAGGTTGTCCATCATCTTAGGTAACATAAAGCTCACTAGGGCACATAAAGCTCACTAGGGCACATAAAGCTCACTAAAACCAGCTGTGCACACCTTACCTTGCCGCTCCCCGATCACAAGGATCCCCCAAAGGAGTCCAGAGAACACTGACACCTGCTGTCATCCCATGGCCCCGTCCCTGTGGGACTAAGTGAGCTTTAATATGTCTGTCTGTCTGCTCAAGGCTATGTCGCGCAGAAGGTTCGCCTCGCTCTGCCGAGCTCCACCGTTAAGCTCCCAGAGAGCTCTCCTTTCTGGGATTTTACAGAAGTCACTCTAGGTGATGGCGCCGTAGACCTCAATGTGCAAGTTCTCAATACAATTTTCTTAACACAAAAAATATGAAAAAGATGCCTGAAAGTTCTTTTTACTTAAAATATCTTACCAGTATATTCTCTATGGACAGAAACACTTGCAACTACTTATTCCTAATACATTGGACACGCTTACCCTCATAGTTCATTAGTGATGAAACTCTCATCCTGAGGACATCCCTAAACCCTGTCATTGTGATTAGTTAATGAGGCTTAAAACTTGGACGAGTCGTGCCTAGACCTGCAGAGGGTTTTAACTGTGTGGGAAGCTGAAGCCAGGGAGAAGCACCACTATTCAAGGGTGCGATGGAGCAAGAGCTGTTTCAAAAACTCATTTTTATTGGAAATAAAACTATGGAAATGCAGTTAATTTTAAAACCGTTGCACGCTGGGTAGGATATAACCTTAAACGGCAGGGAGGGCCCCATCGTCCATAGCCAAGCAGCCTTCAAAATGCACGCTGGCGTGCCTGATAGGTTGTGAGTTTTCGTGTTGTGAGTGTAAACGCCTGGTTCGGCTTTCTGTGCTTTCAACAGCCCCCACATGTCCTACGGAAGCTCATCTAACGCCTGGGAGCGTGTGGGATGGGACGAGGGAAAGGCTAGTTTGTTGTAGAAGCTCTATCAAGAGGGCCAGAGCAACCCAGCAAACAAAACAAAAAACAAAACCTAGTTAATAAATTTTAAATATTTTTGGATGGTTGGTTGGAGAGGGTTTCTCTGTGTAGCCTCGGATATCCTGGAACTTGCTCTGTAGACCAGATTTCAACCTCCGGAATCTGGCTGTCTCTGCCTCCTGAGTGCTGGGATTAAAAACGTATTATATTACTATGTTATATGTTCTATTAGAGATACGTGTGGTTGTAATTGTTCTACTGATGATCAGATGCTGCTGTTCAGCTATAATTTATAATATTTATCATAAGGATGCACACACAGGAGGACACTGCAAAGGTGGGTCTAGTTTGTCTTCATTTTCCAGTATTCTTTCTTGGAGTGTATCTCTTCTAGAGAAGAGGGGAAGGCTGTACAAATGGGATTTCAAGCAACCGCGCCAACTGTTTTCACACTGTAACTTCCGCTCTTTGTTCTAGTGATTCTAGTTGGAAGTTGGCTACGAGGGCTTATGTGTATACGCTCAACACTTAGGGCGTAGGGCCAGGAGGATCAGGAGTTCAAGGCCCTCCTCAGCTATGCAGAAAGTTTGAGACCAGCCTGAGTTTACATGCAGCTCTTTCTAGAACTATCTAAATAAATAAATAGATAAATAAATAAATAAATAAATAAATAAATAACCCTATGTCAGTGGTTCTCAATTTATGTGTTGCGACCACATAGGGTCACATATTAGATATTCTGCATATCAGATATTTACATTATGTATAACAACAGTAGGAAAATTATAATTATGAAGTAGCAACAAAATAATTTTATGGTTGGGACGCATCACAACATAAGGGACTTTTTTTTGTTTGTTTGTTTGTTTTTGGATTTTTTGAGACAGGGTTTCTCTGTGTAGTTCCGGCTATCCTGGAACTCACTCTGTAGACCAGGCTGGCCTTGAACTCAGAAATCCGCCTGCCTCTGCCTCCCAAGTGCTGGGATTAAAGGCGTGTGCCACCAATGCCCGGCTAAGGGACTGTTTTAAAAGGTCACAGCCTTAGGGAAGTTGGGAACCACTGATCTAGCTGGTCTTTAATGAGACCCACATCCATACACCATTGATTCGCTCAGCTGGGTCCCCCACCCCCACCCCAGATATTGGTTGAGCAAACTTTGGCAGACTTCAAAGAGATCGCTCTAAGACAAAAGTGTTGCCTAATCACAAGGATGCCGCCTCCTACTGCCGTTTGGCCATCTTGGCATTCCACAGGTGCCAAAGTAGCCATGGTTAATTAAAAAAAAAATCACTCCTATTCAGCCTGCTTCCATCCCCCCACCCCACCCCGGCATGACTCCCTGTCCCTGCACACACAGAGTCAGAAATAAAACACTCCAGGGACATTGATCTGATGCCATCTTTTAAAAAAAGAAAGAAAAGAAGCATGTGTCTAGACTTAGCCTGAAAACACAAGGGTGCAGCCAAGTCAGCACGGTTATTAAGTATACACACTGGAAAATCCATAACACACACACACACACACACACGCACACACACACACACCGCGTGAAGTTCCCACCCCCAACCCCCAGGTGCAGCATGCATATTACATGACGTGATAACTCTGCAGCTCTAAGGAGATACATTAGTAGATTGAAATAACACGTTTTTCCTTTGAACTGATGAAAAGATCCCTGGGCGATTTTGAAGGCTGGGCTGGGTGTTTGCGAAGAGTGAAGTAATTCACAAGAGGTTTGCTAGGCTTGTGCAAATATACCATGCCGGAGAGGAAAACAGATGCAAAACCAGGCTCCTTGGCTTTGTGGGTCTAAGGAGGAGCTTCTGCTCCGTGGGTGAGTTTTCTGGAAGCCCTGTAGAGGCTATGTCCACCCTGTGGACGCTCAGCGAGCGTTCCCTGGGCAACTGGGCTGGCCAGGCCTGTTTGTGAAGCGCATGTGCCAAACCAAAGAACGCCCAGAGCCTGCTGCCTGCAGAACGAAGCTGCAGGTAAGTGCTGGGAGCGCGTCCTGACCACTCCTGACAGCTGCAGGGCCAAACTGGAAGCAACTTCTGCTCAGCAGAGAAAGGAGGGGCTCAAGGACTGGTGGGGGGGTGGGGGGTGGGTGGGGGGTGGGAAGGGTGCGGGGCTGCACGCAGGGGGTGGGGGTGGGGTCCTCCCTTCCTTTGGAGTTTTAACAATAGCAGAACCAGATCTCTGGGACTAGGTTGTCAGAAAAGTCAGAGTCCCCTGACTTCACTGGTCTTCATTCCCCTGTCCCTGTCCTTACCTTTGCAGCAGAGGACTGTACACATGTTTGAGGGACTCCTGGGGTGGGTGCAGATTGTGTGTGTGTGTGTGTGTGTGTGTGTTCACTCTTTTTAAAGTTCTTTTTATTTTATTATCTTTGAAAAATAGCTGGGGGTGAAAAGCGGTTAACTCAGGGGTTAAGAGCACTTGTTGCTCTTCCAGAGGGACCCAGGTTAGACCCACGAGGTGATTCATAACCAACCGCCTGTAGCTCCAGATCCAGGGGCTCTGATACCTTACAATGTCCCCGGGCACCTGCATGTATGTTGTGCACCTACATACATATAGACGGAAGCACTCACACAATAAAATAAAAATAAAGAAATATTTTAAAAGAAATTAAAAAAAAACTGAACAAAGGCACAAAAACTGCTTAAAATGAAACTGCTAGGAGCACAGGCTAGCCCAGGGACAGACTTTCTTCAAGCCTCTTACTGTACCTCAGCAGCACGTCAACAGACCAGTAAGGAGACAAACTTTTCTTGCTGGAGGCTTGTGCCTGTTCAAAGGGCAAGTGAACTCTGGTGTTTTTGGCAAGCTACAAGTTTGCCAAGCTGAAACCCAAACTCGAGAAATGAACGTACATTGAAAGTTTTCACTCTGGAGTGGGCGCGGCGCATTCTGAATCACATCACAGGACTCAAAGGGGGCTGTGCTGTGACTAGGGGACAGCTATCACCCAGTCGTGCCAGGCCCTGGCGTCCAGCTCCTTCAGAAAAAGTTAGTCCTCAATAATTTCCCTTCCTAAAAGTGACAAGGAGAGCTAGCCCTGCCTCCTCCTTCAGGAAGGTGTTTCACTAGAACTGGAGGAATGCCCTTTGCGGCTGGGGCCTCTAGCATTCCTGATGGACTGGGCTGAGAGCAGCCACAGCCCAGGGACAGAGCGCGCTCTACCTGTTCACACACTCCGAAGCTCACGAAGGCCTTAGTGGCATGCCGACAGGCTATCCCTGGGAAGTCATCTCCTGGGCCCTCGTTCCGACACCCGTGGTGAAGAGCTACCTCAACCCTGGCCACATTTTATCAGGCCAGGTCGGTTATCCTACAGACTCACCTAGCTGGCTCCTGGCTCCATCTGGAATTCAGAGTTTTCCAATACCCCGACCAACCGCAAGACAACCAAGGCAAAGCCTCGAACCCAGAACCCCGAAAATCAACTAAATTCTAGGGTGGACAAAACTCAGTGGTAGCAACTTTGTCTACACGAGACCCTGGGACGACTAGAAGGAGCGACCGAAGCTACAGAGGGAGGAAGTCAGCCTTCCTACAGGAGGGGTTAATTAGGCCTGCTTCGTCTAACCCCTCAGCCAGTAGGAGAATTCTGGAAACCACAGCCACCCTGAGGTCTCACTGCCCACCACCTGTCCACCTAGGCAGCAGTGGCCTTCCTGCCCAGTACTGTGGGTCTTGTGGCAGTGCTGGGAAGACCAATGGCTGAGTGCTTCCTGCCACCCCCGGTAGGGATGCTCAGGAAGTCTTCTTAGGGACCTGGGGTGAGGAGACCTGTGATGGTTTGTATATGCTTAGCCCAGGGAGTGGCACTATTAGAAGGTGTGGCCTTGTTGGAGTAGGTGTGTCACTGTGGGAGTGGGCTCTAAGACCCTCATCCTAGCTGCCCGGAAGCCAGTCTTCTCCTAGAAGCCCTCAGATGGAGATGTAGAACTTTCAGCTCTGCCTGCATTATGCTGCCATGCTTCCTACCTTGATGATGACGGACTGAACCTCTGAACCTGTAAGCCAGCCCAATTAAATGTTGACCTTTATAAGAGTTGTCTTGGTCATGATGTCTGCTCATGGCAGTAAAACCCTAAGTGAGACAGTACCAGGGATCGGGGTATTGCTGTGATAGACCTAACCGTGTTCTTGTTTGGAAGGGTGTGGATTTGGGAACTTTGGGTTTGGAAAGCAGTGGGATGCTTTAAGTGAGGCCTAATGGGCCGTCCTAGAGGGAACGTGGAAGACAGTGGTGCTGAGGTTGGCTTGAACTGTGTAGCCCAATGGCCCAAGATGGTTCAATGGAGAAGAATGTTAGTATGGCCTAGAGACTGTTTTGTGATATTTTGGTGGAGAAAAAAAAAAAAAGGCTGTGTTTCCCCATGGCCCCAAGAGTCTGCCTGAGGCTAAGGTCTTCAGGGAGGATCTAGATTAACTGATTTGAAAAAGGAAGTCTCAAAACAGCCTGGTATAAATTCTGTTGTGTGGTTACTAAAGTTCGCCCTTTTTTTTTTTTTTAAATTTACTTATTTTATGTCTATGAGTACACTGTAGCTGTCTTCAGACACACCAGAAGAGGGCATCAGATCCCATTACAGATGGTGTGAGCCACCATGTGATTGATGGTTGTGAGCTACTATGTGGGTTGCTGGGAGTTGAACTCAGGACCTCTGGAAGAGCAGTCAGTGCTCTTAACTACTGAGCCATCTCTCCAGCCCCTACAGTTCACTCTTATGAAGAGTGTTTTAATGAAAAGGAGCAAGCTGAGAAAGGAAAAATATGAAATATATAGTTCAAGTATTACAGGGGCACTAGGAAGTAGAATCCTCTGTTTTAGGAGTAAACAGATAAAGGGAGTGGGATTTGGGGGCAAGATTTTTCCCAGCTAAATTTAGGGCCAGGCATGGTGGTACTCACCTTTAATCTCAGGAGACAGAGCTGTGCAGATCTCTGAGTTCAAGGTCAATTGCAGAGCAAGTTCCAGGTCAACCAAGCTTAGGCAGCGAGGGAGTTGGAAAACAGAAAGCTGGTGATAGAAAAAAGGGGGGGGTGTCTGTGTTCCAGCTCCAGCAAGCAGCAGAACTCAGCAAACTTAGCCACATGGCTCTGGCTTTGGAGTCAAGAAAAGAAGGGACTACTGGGACAAATGCTGCTGGTTAGCTGGAGCTAAGAAATGAGTGGCGATTAAGAGACCAACATCATTGAGGTAAAATCTGGGGATTGTTTTCTGAGCGCAAAGAAGCTGAGTTCCAGAGATAACCAAGGTTGTACCTCATGCTAGCAGATGGACTTGGCAATCTGTAAGAATCACCCAGGTGGTACTGGTTTTGAAGGCGTGAAGGAGTTATGGAGACCAGCTGACCGTGGAAGGCCATTGGCGAAGGTGCAGCCCCAGTTGCAGTTGATAGGCCAGGACTGAAGGGGTTGTGCAAAGAAACTGAGCCTTAGCACCACGAAGAGAGCCTATGAGAGGCTATTGGTGAAACCTAGTTGCCGCGGAAGACCCCGGTGTATTGGAGATGCCAGTACCGTGGAATGACCACCAAGGGCAGCAGCAGCAGTGGAGTGGATCAACCAGAGCCTTGAGTGCTACGGAGGGCAGAGCTGGAGAAGTGAGGCCAGCCCTTTGGAGGAGCCCAGAGGATCAAGTGCGGATCCCGGACATTGGAACAAGAAGCTGTAAAGTTGAAGTTGACTTGAAAAGTCCAAGATGTTAGCGATGCCAAAGCCATGGGATAATATACCTGACAAGGAAAGCTGCAAACAGGGAGTAGGGACAGCCCGAGAGAAAGAAGTTCGTTGCAGCCAACAGCGATGAAAAAGGAGTTGGAGATTTGAAGACTGCTTTGACATCAGACAAGGAGGTGCAGAGTTTGGAGTTCATCCAGCTGGTTTTCGGTCTTACTTTGGGGATTGCAGTTAAGTGATTGGATGAATCTCAGAAGAGACTTTCAACTTTTAATATTGTTGAGACTGTTATAGACTACAGGGATTTTGGAAGTTGGAGTAAATGTATTTTTTTTTTTAAATTATGCTACGGCTAGGTGTGGCCTCCATAGACTCAGCGGTTCAAATAAGCCTGGGGGGTGGGGTCAGGGAGTGGACTGTGATGGTTTGTATATGCTTGGCACAGGGAATGGCACTGTTGGGAGGTGTGGCCTTGTTGGAGTGGGTGTGGCCTTGTTAGAGTGGGTGTGTCACTGTGGCCCTGGGCTTTAAGACCCTAGTCCTGGCTGCCTTTAGAACAAGAGGTGGAACTCTGGGCCCCTCCAACCCCATGTCTGCCTGGATGCTGCCATGCTCCCACTTTGATGATAATGGACTGAAGCTCTGAACCTGTAAGCCAGCCCCAATTAAATATTGTCTTTTATAAAACTTGCCTTGGTCACGGTGTCTGTTCACAGCAGTAAACCGCTAAGACAGGCCCCAGGGAGATGAGCTCACAGTTGAGAGTGGCCTTCCCATAGTTCTGGACACCATTTTTTGTTTGTTTGTTTTGGTTTTTTTTCTTTGTGTTCAAGTGCCCTATTTCAGTCTTCTGTCGCTGTGATAAAATGCCAACCAAAAACAACCTAGGAGAGGAAAGGCTGTATTTCATCTGAGAATTTCCAGGTCCCAATCCATCACTGACCTGATGTCAGAGCGGGAACCTGGAGGCAGGAACTCAACAGAGACCATGGAGGACTGCTGTTTGCTGAGTGGGTCTCCACAGCTTGCTTTCTTATGTAACCCCAGGGCCACCAGCCCAAGGGTGGCACTTCCAGGCTGGGCTGGGCCCTCCAACATTAATTATTAATCAAAAAAAAAAAAAACTCTACAGGCCAGTTTGATGGAGGTATTGATTTCAATTGAGATTCCCCTTTCCCCAATAACCCTAGCTGTGTCAAGTTGATGAGAAACTAGCCAGTTGGTGGCTACTCATGGTCCTCGTGGGAATAACAGTAGTCGCTGTACTGGTCTGTGTACATCTACAGCTGCCAGGAAGCTCCGGAAACACCGGCCAGCTAAAGTGAGATTGACAGAAGCTTGCCCAGCTAGGATACAGCCTGGCCAGGGTGCACTAATCCCTGCCCCCACTTTGCCACTCTGTCCAGGCATCTGGGTCAAATGAAAATGGCTCCATCCTCACAGACTCCTCCCTGAGAACACATGCTGGAAAGGTCTTAGCCTGGAGTTCATGTGATCCACACAGCAGGTGCTTGGACGAGGGCAGTTTTAGAGAGCACTAATATAGACTCCCCTGAGACTCATTTACCTGACGCTGCTCTTTGGACTTCCTCTCCACTCCTGCCTGTGTTTTTCAGAACGCAGAGACAGCTCTGCCCACCCGCATTCCATCACTGTCCACATACTGACACTTACCAAAAGGACAGCCTGCTGTGAAGACGGGCCCAATATTAATGTAGGAAATGCTGTGTCCTGATGGGAAGTACAGGGGCAGACCGGTCCCAGGGCCCTGTTATAGCACGCATACCTTTGCACCTCTCCAAGCCCCTCATGGAAACAGAAGTTCAGAACCAAGGGATGGGATTTCTTTTGAAACTGTTTTTGCCCACCTTGGAGAAACAAGCCTCTAATGTAGACCTCAATTAGACACCACGGTGTTCAGTTATTTTGGTGGCTAGACTCTCTCTGAGGGTTCAGTTTTTTAAGCACAAGAAGCATGCTGCCGAAGGAAAACTTGGCTTGCGAACGCCACGCGGCACCTCCAGGGTTTAGCCCTGCTGTGAAAACAACTGTTTTGGACTTTTCCCGAGTCTTCCAGGTGCACAGCTCCTTTCTTACCACTAGATGACGCCAGAGCTCCACCCCATTTCCCGTCGTTGGTCGGTGGAAAAAGGACCCGCCGCTTGGATTCCTGGGGGCGGGGTGAGAGTGGGGGGCAAAACGGAAGACGGAAAGGTGGGAAATAATCACTTCCGTGGAGGGCTATATAAGATCACTGGCTCCTGTCTTTCATACTGAGACCCGATTATAATTTACTTCAAAGTATAAGCAGACACATGGGTAGAAAAGCTGACAATACAATCTACAGCAACTGCGCATGCGACTTGAAACCTTAATTAAACAGAACTGGTTACATTCAGTGTCCCGAAAATTAGGTGCAATGGATTTTTTTTTAAACGACTTTTTCCCTGTAAATGAGAAAGGGCTGTAGAAGTCATGTCGGCTGCACTGCACACAAACTTCTTGATTCCTCACCCTTTTCCTAGTCTTAGAACAATTCTATTTAAGATGGACAGATGTAAGAAGCCTGGCTCTTCCTTCAAAGTCATGTAACATCACATCACAGCGCCAACAATCGGCTTGCCAAAGGAGAAGGCCTCATGAAAGTTCTACTATGGAAGAAGCTGGAGTCACCTCTGCTACAGGCTCACACACACACACACACACACACACCTACCCAGAAAAACCAGAAGAACAGCCTAAACAAGCAGCTTCCCTGAGGCTGGTGGCCCCCTCTTTTTCTACCACAGCCCCAGCCCCCCTTCCTGCTGCCTTGCTTTCCAACAGATAATATTCCTGCAAATGACAGGGGAAGCATAGACTCCCTGCAGCTCGGGCCTGAGCCCCTTCTCCTATCAGGTTAATTCACCGCACCTCCATTTTGCGAATCAGCAAATGTTATATAAACGATTTACCGTTTTCAAGCTGTGATAACATCAGACCCCAGGGAGATAAAGGGCTTTGTGTGAAACCCGACGCCCGGTGTTGGGAGTAAGCAAGGCTTTCCTCCTAGCTGAAGGAGCTTTGGGCTGAGTTCTCTCTTGCCCTCAGCACATTACTTCAGGCCGTTCACACCTCTCCTTCCCCCACCAGCACTGGCTTCTCTCTCTCCCCAGCCTTTACTCCCATTAGGGGGACTTTCTCCAAGGCTCTCGATGGGATCTTGTGTCTCAAGTTGCATTCAGTCTCCAAATTCCATCTGCAATCAACAGCCGACGACACCAGCTTGCAGCAAAGCGGCGATTCCGGGGGCAAAGGCATCATGCCTCTCTACCCAGAGGATTGCTGAAATGTGCATTCTGACGGTTTTTGCCTAAATGAACCTAGCAGCAGCCCAGAATCCACACTGGACAAAGCGTCCACCCTCTGTTCCGCCAACCTCAGAGAGCTAATGTTTTTTGTTTTTTGTTTTTTTTTTTTTAATGCACATGCAGTTGTTAACGAGGGGGGAAAAAGTCTCAAAGGCATGGCTGCCGGGCAGCTCCGGGACCCAGCACTTGTTCGGTGTACTTGAGGTCTTGGGTTTCCCTCCACAACATTGTAAGAAATGGGGGGAAAAAATCTCTCTTTCTGTTGCATTGCGAGCCATCCTGCTTACACTGCAGTAGATGAGGGTAGCACCTGTATTGGTAACTTAGGTGCACGCACGTACAGATCTAAGTAGCCACTCATAAAGGACTGAGTTCCCAGCCTTCCACAGATGCCCCGCTTCCGGCAAACTTTATGCTCTAGTTGGAAAGCCATAGAACTTCCTCTCATTCACCATAATCTTCATTCTTTTGGGGGTTCCCAAAATTTTGAAGGTTCCCCACCGAGACTGTATCGATTTCAGTAAGAAAGACACATATGTCAGTGTAAATTGAGGCACAGCTAAGTGCTTGTGCCTACCTCACCATCAGGGCCTTGTAGTAGTAAGAATAATAATGCTGGGCTTACCCACTGTAGCCCTGAGCCCCTGGGATACCTCACTGCCACTGGCTGCTTTAACTGGGGAAGGGTTTGTTTTCTGTGACATTGGCCTGACCAGCCTACCTCTTGGTTCCACGGAGATCACTGAGGCAAGCTGCTTCCCCACTGGTGTCCTGCCTGTGGTTCCTAGTGTGTATGGTTCTGGATCTGCTTCAAAAAGGAAAATGCCCTTACCTAGGATGTGCTGTATGTAGGCAGAATTTTGGATCAGGATCTTAGAGCTTCATGGCCAGCTGGAAACTATTCATAGAGAACACCCACACTCTCCCCAAGAGTGGGTGAGGGCCCTTGGAATGGAGCCTCTATGTTGTGGCACCAAATCGTGGCCCCATGCTCGCTGGGTGAGTGGACCGGGGGCTACTGCGGCATCCAGAATGTTGCTGTCAGTTCTTTCCAGCAGCAAAAACACTGCTCCAGAGGTTTCTCGAATTCTGCTAGGTGTGGGCCTGAGTCCCAAAGGCAACTAGTGATCACACTTCCCGGTGTGCCCCAAGTTCTGGATGGCAAAGGCTACGTGAACCCCACACTCAGGTTACAGCGGCAGAGACAGTTTCTCTGCAAGCAGGATCATCTGACCACAGAAAGGATGGGAAGCGGTGGCTACCCCCTCTTGTCCCCTTTCCTTCTTAGGGCCCATAGTCTCTGATGAATTAAAGAAAGCCAAAACAACATATAGTGATGGTCCAGAGACGTCAGGTAGCTTTTGAAAGCAGAGCAAAAGCAGTGGGGAGAGGGAGGTGCGGGGGGGGGAGGTTCCAGGGACAGAGCCTGGGTCCCTGGATTCAATTCTCAACCCCTCAAAAGCAGAGGATGATGAGGCTCCTGATTGAACGATAACCCCCTACTATCCCAGGAAAATAATTCAGGTAGCCGGAAGCACCGTGTGTTCTCCTGTTCTCATGGACATGCCTTCCAGAGTCTGCCTCAGGTGTTTATAAAAAACCATGCAGAATGGGAGACGATTCCCAGTCTCCCTATTCTGTATGAGAAACTGGTATCACAAAACACCGGGCCAGCAAGACAGTGAGTGCATCTGTTAAAGGTGCCTGCTGCTGAGCCTGCTGACCTGAGTTTCATCCTCAGGACCGACAGGATAGGACAGAACCAACTCCAGGGTGTTGGTTTCCGACCTCCACAAAATAATTAATGGAAAAATAAAATATGTACCCGTCAGGTTTCCTTCAGAAACGTGGATCTTACGTTGTTCTGTTTTATTCAAGGTGGCACATGAAAACAGCAGCGTTACGTGTATGGGTGCATTTCACAAGACATCCTGGTGCGTATACACAGCGTCAGAACCACCCTTGGCCTTCCCACCCTATCTTCCTCCTTACCTTCTGCAGCTCCACGTGTGCTTAGCAGAATTTTTAATGGCAGTAAATAGTCAGAAATGGGGCACATGGAGGGGTGGTTACTAAAACCTATCAAGATGTACATTCGGGTGAATGACTCAAAACTCCATAAAATGTCCTAAGAGAACATTACCCAACATTCTTTTTCCCCAAAAACAGACACGATATCTGTTTGGTGGGTAGATGGGAAAACATTGCCAAGCCCTTCTGAAGCCAGCGCTTGACCTGTGTCTAATGTCGCTTGGGTCTGCTCTGGTTTTATTTCTTGGTTCTAAATACTTTCTTGGAAAAAGTCTGGCAGAGCTGCAAAATGAACTCCGACTCTTCTTTTATGAGATTTACAACAGACTGTCATCACCATCTGATAACTGATTCTCCTGGAAATCGGCAGGGCTATATAGATATCATCAGAATGCTGATGTACAAGCCGTCAGGAAAGGAAGACACGGGGAAGAGAAAAAACGTGTATCACCAGGGAAACACAAAATTTGCCAAACTCAACTCAGGAAAAATAGGCGATGCTGGTTTCATTTTCAATTTCCGTTTACAAGTAAAAACTGGTTATCACCATGCACTAGCGTCCTGGTATTTAATTTTTTTTCTTTTTTTCTTTTTGTAGTGTTACAGGAACCCAGGAGCTTACACAAGCTAGGGAAGAGGTTTTACTACTGAACAAGCCAAGGACTTGTTTTTTTTTTTGTTTTTTTTTTTTGTTTTTGTTTTTAAATTCTCTTTGGACTTTTCCTGCTTGTATTTCTCAGTGCATAGACTATCACACACACACACACACACACACACACACACACACACACACACTCAACCCAAATCTCTTATAATATCCTTCCCCCGCCCCCCCCCCAAAAAAAAAAACCCTGAAAATGAGTGACCGTGGCGGTGTGGAACATGACTGAATCTCTGTGAGCACATTCTATAGGAAAAGAAAAGCAGCTGGCATGAAGGACAGCGGTGTTGACTAGAAAACTAGCTTGCTCCCAGCACACAGTAGACAATGCACTGATACTAAACAAACCTGCGTGCGTGCGTGCGTATGCTGGCCTCGCCGTCAGGAGCGCTGGCTCAGCGGGCCTGCCCTGCCCACTGCCAAGCATTTCCCAGCGCCGCGTCAGCCTGCCTTTGGACACGTTCCTTACTAAAACAAATAGGTCTAACAAATCATCTTTGATAGCAAATACTCATAAAGACAAACAATGAGAACTGCTCTGTTGTGTGTCTTAGGGCAGCCGGCGCTGTGTGGAATTGCCACACACAGAAGCAAAACAATCAGACTTGCCCGGCCAGCACCCAGAAGGCGGCAGCTCATGGCAACGTGCTCCTTTTGGGTGAGTAATTTTTCGGGCTTTGGGCAATGGTGGACTTCTCCCTACGCAGTCACAGAGTGCCTCTGTGCTGTCTATTTGTGAAAGGAGATAATCACCTGAAGACAATTGAGTAGTAGCGAGCTCTCTGGCAAATTGAAGGAGGCCCGTCCTGTGGGCCATCCTGGCACCTTATGAAAGCACGTTTAGCGTTATCTAATCTGGTGCCTGTTTCATCACAGGGAGAGCCAATAATGTAAACCTTTGTGTTGAAGGAAGGAGGGAGAGAGAGCACCCAGCTGGGCCCGGCTGCTCCCTGGCGACCCAGCCCCCAATCTGCCCAAGAGTTAGGCAGGAGTTTGCCATCCTGTGACTTTAAGTGAGAAAATGATGGATGAGCGGGGGTACTGCGAGGCAGGAATGGCTAAGAGACTCGTTTCCTTTTCCCATCTGTTCAGGAAGGACGTCAGCGAGGTAGACTAAACATAGGTCCTGCTCAGGGTTCCGAGTGCGTGCCTCCGGCCTGTGTGAACACAGCAGCCGCCTGCAAAGGGACCTTCTTCCAAGCTGTGTCAGACAAAGGCAGTCAGATACCAGCCTTCTGGGCTTGAAGAGAAGCAGTGCAGTCCTAGACTGTCCCAGCAGTCGGCAAGGATCTCAGGCGTGGTAGTGGTCACGATCTGTATTGGTCAGTAGTGAAGAAATACACTAGATCAGGACCGGGGCTCGTGGGCCTGTTCAGATCCCACTGGGCATCACTATAGTGGTCCTTACACCCCCTGACACATACATTGGCCCACACACAGCAAAGTAGAACCCCTGCTGTCCTTTTGGCTAGATGGTGGGCAAGCACCTGAACTTCAGCATTGCACTGGGGTGTGGACCTTGTTGAACGGTTTAGGAGAGCATCTGTCCCAGATGCCTTCACCCCACCGTTGGGCTTTGGCACAGACTTCCAGCCCCAGACCCAGACCCAGACCCAGAGGCAGACCCAGACCCAGACCCAGACCCAGACCCAGAGGCAGCCCCAGCCCCAGCCCCAGCCCCAGACCCAGACCCAGACCCAGACCCAGAGGCAGACCAAACCCTAGTTGAATGGTAGAGGATTTCCGAGGAAAGGCCTCGCGCCCCCGGCTCACCTTTCCTCCGGTCCATCCTTCTCCATTTCCGTATTCTGCGTCCACTCTCTTCCCCCAAGCAACCCAAGGTCTTCACCTGCCCCAGAGCCCAGAGCCTTGGTGGGACTTAAGGTTGAGGAGCTTGATACGTGTGGCAAGGCTGAACTAGACTTTGCCAGTACTGAGTCGGATCCCACTTTGCTATGGCCCAGGTCACTCCTCCAGGCCTCAGTTTCCCTCCTTGTGACGCCAACAGTCTTACTTTGGTGATTTTGGTGGCGGTGGCGGTGGCGGTGGGGGCTGGGGTTGTCCTGGCACGAGGTCCTGAGGTCCTAGAGATAGCCACCACTGGCTTTTGCGGGTCAAGCTTTGCTGGTGCCCTTGGCCTGAATTTTGCAGCGAGGACAGAGAAGAGTGCTCCCAACCTTGCTTTAAGGTTCTGCAGCTTCCTAGTCCCCAGGTCCTGTCTGATTGGTCCCCCCCCCCCCAGATCAGTGGCTGTTGCTAAGAGACACCCTAGAGCTGGAGGGGGAGGCACAGAAGAGCATCTCTACTCTCCATTTGCTGTTGCCCAGTGGAAACCAACCTTGAAGCAATTCAATAGGGAGAGTCACCAAACAGCTTCCGAAGAGTGAGAAAATAACAACCGCCAGCATTTATTCTCATTTGTTTATCCAGGCAGCTCAGGAGGCTGAGGCAGGAGAATCTTGAAGTCAAAGACAGCCTGATCGACTTAGTGAAAGGACATTTGCCTAATGTGTGTGAGGTCCTGGGTTTGATCACTAATATAAAACAAACATTTATACATGAACATACGTTTGCTTTCTAGCATTTACCTGGGTCGGGCTCATGTCTCCAATGTGAGCAGCTCTGAAATCATCTACAACTGTGCAGATAAACAAGTCCTACCCAAGTCTGATACACTTCACATGCACAATACATTAAGTACTGATGGGTGTAGGGATTCTTCCCATAGTTATTCAAATACAGCCTCCCAGAAAGGTCTCGTAAAGGCCATCTGTTATGTGCCCGGCTGCTAGAATCATACTACAGGAAAAATAAATCATGTTCCACAGCCATGTTGTAGTAAATGTATCACTGACCTGAAATGTACTTAAAGACTGACATGTGAAAGAAAGGTAGAAATTTGCCATTTGTGACACTTGCTAATTTCAATTTCCCTCTCTTGTTGGCACGTAAACTGTCTTTACAAGGGGCATGCTAAGGTCCTCCAGACTCGATGAGTCAGCCCGGGAGGCTATACGTCCTGTTGGCAGGTTATTTATTCTCACGTGCAAGATGCAGATAATAGCACGGGTGTCAGGGTCCTTGCGAGGGTTAAACGGAGTGCTTATTTGTAGCACTTGGCAGGACAACAACTAAGTGCTCCAAGCATCTGAAGTATTCTTATTAGTGCGCTTGTTAGTGTCTGTGCTTAAGAGAGACACACACAGCCAATCAAACACATTCACCCTTCGTTGGCATTAGAGTGCTACCCTAAACCAAGCTTTGGGGAGGAAAAAATAGCTGCTTCCCTGGCTGCATGGAGAGAGATTTTAACATTCCAGCTGGGGTCTTTGTGGCCTCAAACAAAAGGAGACCCTTCCTAAAAGTAATTTGGGGTGCAATCCATGATTACATCTAGCGCTCAGCAAACTGGAGGCGCGCACGCGCGCGCGCGCGCGCGTACACACACACACACACACACACACACACACACGGAGAAATTGGATTCTGGATACATGGCCATATTTTGTAGTTTAAATCTAGTCAATTGTTGGTGTTAAAGAAAAGGGATTGTGAAAGCCATAGCTAAATACTATGGCTCAAGTGTCTCCTTTTCTTTGCACTCATTTATTTCTATCTACTATTCTGTGGCCACTTGCTTCTGTATTTGTCTTTTCTTACAGCTTCACTTCCAAACTAAACAGCACTCACTAATCCCAATGCATACCTCCTCGGGTGCCAGCGCTGAGCCCGTGTCTGTGTCTGCAGCGTATGTAAATACTGGCGCGCCTCTGCATCGGTAAAGTCGTAGGTGTGCATGGCCTGTTCTCACGCGGTGAGTTCGGGTGTGTAAACGCATGCGGGGGTGTGAGACCTCACCAGCAGCCACCATCACCGCCACTCACTAGTCCTGTTCTTTAAACCGGTTCTTTGGAGGTTCAGTTTTTTGGTAATTAAGACTAAGGAGTGTTTTAAAAAACAGAAGTACATTTTCCTGGAAACCAGCAGTCTTCATTTGCAACTTTTATTGGCAGACCTGGCGGCCAGTAAATGCATTCCTTGGCATCTCTCAGAAAGCAATTCACTCGGTGAAGCGGCTTTGCTTTTTCTGTAATGTGTACATCAATTTAAAGGGGCCCTCTGGAAGGAATGTGTCGCCGGTGGCTGAGAGCCCCGATCTCAGGTCACTTCCGGCTCTAGGAAGAACATCCCAGGTCTGTGCCCGCGGGGATGCTCACCCCGCGGGATAGGACTAGTCTCTCTCCGGGTCTCTAAGGAAGTGAAAGTTGCTGCCCGCGAAAATAGGGAGCTAGAGCCCATCGGGGCTTTCTTCCAGCCGCAAGGGCCTCGGCCAACCCGTTCCTCCCCCGAGAGGCTCCAGAAGGGAAGGGACCGTCCTTCGCCAGCCTCTGGAGCCGGGGCGACAGCAGAGGCAACGCGGAGGTGAAGCCGCGGGCGGCAGGGGGCGCTCGGAGCACGCGCAGTGTTGGGGGCTCGCGCTTGCAGCTCCGGACGAGCGAGACTAGCCCAGAGATCCGTGCACCTAACCCGGGGAGCTCGGCTCGGAGCTGCCCAGTGGCCCGGGGTTTCCATGCACCCCCTCCTTTCTTGCCTTTGCCTCCTGGGTAGTAGAAAGCTGCAGAGGCGGGAAGAGGCTGCGGGTCCCCGTGCTATCCCTTCCATCTCCAATTGCCCGGGAGCGTCAGGCGGCGAGCTAGGCTCGCCGCGCAAAGTGCTAACTTTTTGTATCTTACCTTAAGACCTGCAAACACCCTTTAGCCCAGGGCGCCCTGGATGCCTCCCGTCCCCGAAAATGAGGACTGTGAGACCGACTGCTTTTTGTGCACTCTAGGTCTCCATAGCTGTTGGCCCAGAGTACAGTGGGGTGCAATGGGGTGCGTTCCAGAGCCAGGGCCAGCTGGGACTGCAGGCAGCAGACTAGGGGGTCTCTAAGACGGGCTCCCTGGGAGTCAGGAAAAAAATGACCCATTGTAGCACTGGTGCCTGGGTTCTTGACTGGCGACATGGGATCAGCCCTCGGTCTGCAAGGTGCAGCATCTTCACTGGCCCGGGCACCCGGAATCCTTCTGAGGGTCTGTCCTTCCGCGCACAGCATTTCTTCCAACACCCATGGCCCAGGGGTGTGAGTGCTAAAGGGCAAAGTTTCTTCTGGAGCTGGGGGAAGGTGCTGGCCTTCACCCCACCGCCCGACGCCCGGCGCCAGCCCGCACCCGGTAGGTAGATTCTGGCAGCGCACGTCTCCCTGGTCTGGGGGACCCGCTTGTGTTTTACAGATTACCCGCCATGTGAGGAGGTTGGGAAATGAAGGGGCCTCTGCCTTCCCAGGCCCTAGAGTTGGCTGCCACCATGAGTCTGTTGGGAATCCGGATCCTGAGGAGCCAAGGCGCGGGCTTCTGCCGGCATACACGATCCATCCTTTCCCCACAGTCCTCCCTTTTTCAAATTGTGTTATTATTTTTTTTAAAGAGGGGGCAGTTTGGCTCTTCATCTACCTCTTCCTAGTCAAAGAAAGGCCCACGTCTATGGCGACCAGGCTCCAAAGTTAGAGATTTATTTCTCCCAGGCTTTGTGGCCCCTTTATGGCTCAACTCCGCTCTGAACGGGGAACCGCTCTGGAAGAGTGGGGCTTGCCTGAAGAGAGCTGACAAACGCGGCCACCCCAGGGGTTAAAGAGCAGGTGTCGGCTTTCTCTGTCCCTGTTGGCAATTAGAGAGGCCAAGAAGACTAACTCTGAGTGAGGACTTGGGAGGTGACTTTAAATTATCGCATGCAAACTTCCCGCGGAGGGCCCTAAGTGGGCTACCATCTGATTAATTCAGCCATACAGATAAGCAATGTAATCATCTTGTGTTCGAAGTAATCAAAAGACAAATGCTTATTTCGTTTCTTTTTTGTAGAAGTCGTTCAAGGAAGGCTTCGAATTCGAGGCGTCCCGTTATGAACGTTCCACCGTCAAGCCTCCAGAGGAGGAAGGCGACCGCGGGAACTCGCAGCCACCCAGGTGTTTGCCCACCCCCCTCCCCACCGCGCGCCTCCTCCCTCTGGTGAAAAGTCACACCGGTGACAAAAATCTATGTGCCACCTGATGGTTTGATAACGAATAACGGGCTTTGACCCTAGGACATCCTCCCCTCCCACGGATTTCGGGAGAGGAAAAAGGCCAAATGGAGAACTAAGGGAATTCTCTAAATAGTTGAAAGACACCTCCCAACGGACTTTGCCCTACTTGTCTGTCCTGGTAGCCTCGTGGGAAGTTTCCCCATACACACTGCTGGGACATTTATCGACGGCCCACTTTGTCTTCCAGCGGGGTAAGCCGCCTCTACTGACCCCAGCCTCCCGGGGAGCCGTGGAGGGTTGTACCCGCTTCGGGTACAGCTAGTCCTCACCCTCCATGCTCACGACGCAGGGGCTTCCAAGGCTAAACATCGAACCAAAAGAATGAAACTACCGCAAACGGGCGAGTGGACTCAACAGGCCTGGACTGAGTGGGGCCCGGAGGGTACGCGAGTCACTCTGCTTCACACCCTGCGGGAGTGAAGTTCTGAGCTCCCCTGTCCCTCCAAGCCTTACTCTTTTAACTAGAAGTCGGGAAAATAGCTTTTCCAGGTTCTGGTGACCGGCCTCGGGGCCGCTGGCCCTTTGGCCCCACTCCCCATTCCTGTGGTGTCACCACGTCCCCAATCCTGGCATTCCAGAAGCTCTCCCCACATCCCGCTTCCCGGGGCTTTTGTGCAGGAGGGGCCCACAGGGGCCTCGTTTTTTTTTTTCCCCCCCTTTACCGTGACGTCATGCCTCTTTCTCAAAGCTAAGATCCCTTCCTTGGGCCTGGGGAATTGTAACCTCTCCTGGTGGGTCAGAGAGGGGAACGGAGGTCGGCTGTGCCCAGTCACCACTCCACCAAACATTCATTACTGCTGTCGCCTGCGGGGACTTTCAAGCTGCAAGTACCCAAGGTGTCAAAAAAGATGCCTAAGGGTTCCTGCGGTATTTCTCCCAATCAAGTTGTAGGGGAGGCTGCACAGTGATTGTCCGGGGGACAACAGAAAAGGGACATCACGAAAATGAAAACTTTAGCTTGTATACCCCCCGCCCCAAACAACAGCCAGTAACAACAATAATAAAACACTGAGCGCTTGAAATACAATCAAACCGTTCACTGGAGGCTTGCTTCCGAGTAAGCATATAAAAACCAAATGCAAATATCTTTTCCTGGCCATTATCCAGAGCCAAACCATGGAAAGTTGATCTTTGTAAAACCGAACAACCCCCCCACCCCCGCGTGCCAAATACGAATTTCACAATGGCAAATTTTATTTTCAAAGCCGGGAGGGCAACAGAAAACACCACTGCTGTCCGATTTGTTATTTACAGAACAAACTGTTTACACTTCTATGGGCTGGGGGTTGGGGAGCAACCGAGGACTGGGGGAGGGCAGTCAAACACTTTGTCTCTTGCCGAACCCCGCCCGCTGGAATGTGGAAACCCCACAATCAGAAAACAAACAAGTTGCTAAAAGCTGCGAAGTTGCTAAAAACTGCTTCATCCTACCGCACAGCTGGTTGTGCACAGCTTAAGAACCAAATGCCAAGGTGTAGGGGACGGTCACTTTCTAATTGTACTCCAGCTAGGGCCCAGGACTTAAAGCCACAACGTCCGGAGCTGGAGCTGGTGAGGCCATGAGTGTGCTGGGCTAGAACGAGACACGAGTTTATATTTTAAGACGTGTAGCTTCTGCTCTCGCCACCACATCCGAGAGTCTTTAGGAATCAACTGCTGACCCTGGTACTTCCCTCAGTCCAGCAGTGCCTTAGTCTTGCAAACATCTGGGAACAGGGGATCAAGTGAGCCTAGATTGTGCTAGACCAGGATGCAACTGCTTCCCTTTTAGAGTGCGTGTGCGTGTGCGTGTGTTGTTTGTGTGTGAATTCTAGAAACATAGGTCTTCCTCTTCCTTTGATATAAATGCCCATTTTGAAATTACATATATGTATGTATGTATGTATGTTCAAGCAACACAGAGCTGTGCCTACTACATAAATCAGCATCCTTATCTAATAAGGGAGAGGTGTTGTGTGTGTGTGTGTGTGTGTGTGTGTGTGTGTGTTAGTGAGGGAAAGAAGGTTCAAGTCCTTTTGGTAGACCAAAAGGAACTCTCAGCCAGTCCTAGCATTAGAAATTGCCAGAAATTGGAGGAACGGCGTGCAAAGTGAGTCACAAACACTTTTTCACAGGCTCTCAAACCCATCTTCTAGTAAACGACCTGGTGTCCACTCAGTCAGATTTTTTTTTCTGGACCAGTTGCTGAAATGCAAGGTTGTTTTGCAGTCAGAGGGAGGCCTGTGCTCTCCGATCCTCCGTGCCCCTCCCGCCCCCATCTCATCTCTGCGGGTCCTGTTCTAGTCGCCCGGAGGCTGCAGCCTTAAGGTCTAATCACAGAATATCTAGGGCTTATCTCTTCAGAATCTTTGAGCCGCCTTGTAGGTGCAATTCTGAACACTTCCTCCAACTCAGACTCTATGAGACAGCTGCCCCAGGATGAGTAGAGGCAGAGTGGCTGGGGACAGCCTTAAGCTCTTGGGGATATTTATCTCTTTGCTTCAACACAACTACTAATGTCACCGAGCCCCTTTGAACCTAACTAGCCCTGTGAGCCAAAGTGTGCTGGTGGGACAGAGGGGCAACGCGTGGTTTGTCGAGAAAACTTCTAGAGTCCTCTTAGTCCGAATTCTCTAGCTCCTTTAAGCCCTGGAACGCCTGCGAACTCCGTGCTCCTCAATGTGGCCTACACAGTCTATCAGCTTAACAAAGGTCTGAAGTTCCACGTTTCTATCCCCTCTGCTTACTGCTAGCAGGGAGTAGGGCGAGGCACTGAAATACCATCTTCTTCCTCACTGGAACCTCCGCGGCCGTGACCGAGGCTTGGTAACCTAAAGTCTGGAGAACCTGCCTGTGGCGAGCGGATCGGATGTTGGTGTGACCCGTGATAGCAGGGAGAGGGATATTAGGAAAGGAGAGGCCAAGGGATGGGCAGAGGGCTGGGAAGGACGGAGGGACCCCGGCGCTGGAGACAGCCCGGTAGACTAAGGATCGAGGCAGATCTGGTGCGAAGAGATTCTCGAGGGCTCTGTGGAGGCCTGGGAACAGTGGACGCAGCAAGGGTCTTGGGACCGGCGAGGACTCCGAAAGTCTGCAGTCCGGGAGAACCGCAGTGTCTGGCAGTGAGTGGGTGGGTGCGGTGGGAGGATCGAGCGCGGGCTGCGGGCAGGGGCGCGGGCGCCGGGCCCGGGCAGCCGGCGCGCGTGTGGTCAGCCCCGCGGTCCTCCAGCCGCCAGGAGCGGGCCGGCCGAGCTCGGCCGCTGGCTCATTCACCGGCGTCCCTCGCCTCCCATTGGCTGCCGCCTCCGTAGTGGGGCGGGGCTCCGCTGCCCGGAAAAAAATGTAACTGCGTAAAAAAGTCCTCGCTTGGGTGACGGATGCTCAAAAGTTCAGAAGTTTTCCCAATGCTTCCTTAAGCGGCCGGCGCAAGAGACTGAGAAAAGGTGACGCGGGGGCCCGGGAAGGCGGCCGGCGCGCTGCCCCCGCCCCTGGTTATTTGGCCGCCTTAGCCAGCAGCCTCGAGCAGTGTCTCCTGGAAGGCGCAGGCAGTGGCGAGCAGGGCGCCTTATTTTTTTTATTTTTTTATTTTTTTGTTTTTTTGGGTTTTTTTTTTTGATTTTTTTTTTTTTTTAACTTTTGTCTCCTTTTTTTGCCCCGACTGCGCCTGGAAGTTGCTCTGACCGTTCCTCCCGAGGAGGCTTGCGGCGTCCTCGTCCGGCCCTCTCCGGGTGCAGCGACCCTCCCTCGCCGCCCGCGCGGGAACTGAGTGGGCTGCGAGGCGCCAGGCGAGCGCAGGGAGAGGCCGAGCGGCCCCGGGCGCAAGGAGGCGGCCGCGGCCGGGACAGACGCAGCGCGGCGGGGCCCGCAGCAGCTCGGGGCGGCCCGGACTCGGACTCGGAGGCTGGTGCGGCGCGGCCCGGCCCGAGCGAGGGCGGGGGGCGGCGGGCTGCGCCTGGCGGCGGCGAGCCGGGGCCATGCAGGCGCGCTACTCGGTGTCCAGTCCCAACTCCCTGGGAGTGGTGCCCTACCTCGGCGGCGAGCAGAGTTACTATCGCGCTGCCGCGGCGGCGGCCGGGGGCGGCTACACCGCCATGCCGGCCCCTATGAGCGTGTACTCGCACCCTGCTCACGCCGAGCAGTACCCGGGCAGCATGGCGCGCGCCTACGGGCCTTACACGCCGCAGCCGCAGCCCAAGGACATGGTGAAGCCGCCCTACAGCTACATCGCTCTTATCACCATGGCCATCCAGAATGCCCCGGACAAGAAGATCACCCTGAATGGCATCTACCAGTTCATCATGGACCGCTTCCCCTTCTATCGGGACAATAAGCAGGGCTGGCAGAACAGCATACGGCACAACCTCTCGCTCAATGAGTGTTTCGTCAAGGTGCCCCGCGACGACAAGAAGCCAGGCAAGGGCAGCTACTGGACGCTGGACCCGGACTCCTACAACATGTTCGAGAACGGCAGCTTCCTGCGGCGGCGGCGGCGCTTCAAGAAGAAGGACGCGGTGAAGGACAAGGAGGAGAAGGGCCGGCTGCACCTCCAGGAACCGCCGCCGCCGCAGGCCGGCCGCCAGCCCGCGCCCGCGCCCCCGGAGCAGGCCGAGGGCTCCGCTCCCGGGCCACAGCCGCCGCCCGTGCGCATCCAGGACATCAAGACAGAGAACGGTACGTGTCCCTCGCCGCCCCAGCCCTTGTCCCCGGCTGCCGCCCTAGGCAGCGGCAGCGCCGCCACTGTGCCCAAAATCGAGAGCCCCGACAGCAGCAGCAGCAGCCTGTCGAGCGGGAGCAGCCCCCCGGGCAGCCTGCCGTCGGCGCGGCCGCTCAGCCTGGACGCTGCAGAACCCGCGCCGCCGCCACAGCCCGCGCCGCCGCCGCATCACAGCCAGGGCTTCAGCGTGGACAACATCATGACGTCGCTGCGGGGGTCGCCACAGGGTTCGACCGCGGAGCTCGGCTCCGGCCTCCTGGCCTCGGCGGCTGCGTCCTCGCGCGCGGGCATCGCGCCCCCGCTGGCGCTGGGCGCCTACTCGCCCGGCCAGAGCTCCCTCTACAGCTCCCCCTGCAGCCAGAGCTCCAGTGCGGGCAGCTCGGGCGGCGGGGGCGGTGGTGGCAGCGGCGGCGGCGGCAGCAGCAGCGCGGCGGGTACCGGGGGCGCCGCCACCTACCACTGCAACCTGCAGGCTATGAGTCTGTACGCGGCGGGCGAGCGTGGCGGCCATTTGCAGGGTCCGGCCGGAGGTGCGGGCAGCGCGGCGGTGGACGACACCCTGCCCGACTACTCGCTGCCCCCAGCGACCAGCAGCAGCTCTTCGTCCCTGAGTCACGGCGGGGGCGGCCAGGAGACTAGCCACCACCCTGCGTCCCACCAAGGCCGACTCACCTCGTGGTACCTGAACCAGGCAGGTGGAGACCTGGGCCACTTGGCGAGCGCGGCGGCGGCTGCGGCGGCCGCAGGCTATCCTGGCCAGCAGCAGAACTTCCACTCGGTGCGGGAAATGTTCGAGTCGCAGCGGATCGGCTTGAACAACTCTCCGGTGAATGGGAATAGTAGCTGTCAGATGGCTTTTCCTGCCAGCCAGTCTCTGTACCGCACGTCGGGGGCTTTCGTCTATGACTGTAGCAAATTCTGACCCTATTCCCGGCACTCTTAGAGCCAAATGGAATGGAACCCCAGAGCAGGAACAGTAAAAGAACCCAGCAATGCAAAATCGAAACTAAAAACATACAAATTTTAAAACTTGAGAAGATTCATCACACCAGCGAACAGAATCTCTCCTGAAATTCAACTCACCAGCATCAGCTCAAAGAAAACCTATTTTCCTAAAAGATTAATGCAGAACCTCCTCCATTTTTGCCTTAACTAAGTAAGCAAAATCGTACACTATTTTGTACAGACCACAAAATCATGGTTTATTAAAGGACAGTTTACTCCAGATACCACGTAAGTTTCTTGCGTTCAGAGACTCGCTTTCCTGCTCCTTCGTCTTGCCCCTCTGCCTCTGCCTTGCCTCTCACCTGTAAGATAATATTTTATCCTATGTCGAAAGAAGGGGGAAAGTCCCTGTTTATGAAAATCGCTTTCTTTCTATTCATGGACTTGTTTTTAAATGTAAATTGCAACATAGTAATTTATTTTTAATTTGTAGTTGGATGTTACGGACCAAACACCAGAAAGTGTTCCAAAAGCTTTTCAAGTTAAATTGCCTGAAACGTTTAAAATGTGCCTTTTTTCTCATTATAAAAAGGGAAACTGTATTAATCTCATTCTATCATCTTTTTCTTTTTGTTGATCATATCCATTGTTTGTTTATTAATAAATTGCCATTCAGTTTGAATAAGACCTATATGTCTGGATACTTTAATATAAAGAAAAGATTTCAGAGCGGAAATTGTAGGAGTTCCTTATTCTCTGTCAGATTTTTTAAATGTGGAGAAAACTTCTAGTTGATGTCAAATTTCGCTAAAAGCAGTTTTTAAAATTGTTAAGTAGATTTTTTCCCCTACAGCGTTTTCTGCAAAACATACTATCTAGTCAACTTGCTTTGTGGCTAATAAAAAGATAATTTCCTAAGTAGATCTGAGTTGGCACATGAACAAATACTTTTCTTCAGTAACTACAGAACATGATTTGGCAATTTTTAAGTCCATGAATCAGCAGCAGTGTTGCCACAGTGGTACCTGTGCACAGAGATGCAAATGCACCTCGAGACACTAACAGGCGGATATTAGCCTTCATGTCCCACATAGATTGCAACGAGTATTATACATATCTGTGAGCCAGATGCAGAATAGATTTTTTTCTATTAATTTCATTCCTTTCTTAGAGGAGAAATAAACTAGTTTTAAAATGTATGTATATAACTCACTCACAGTTACAATTCTTAATGCATTACACAGAAGGATTAAATTTTTTAAAATATAAATATACTGTGGGTTGGAAATAGATATTTAATCTTGGGGAAACTTTTAGAAGATATATTTGTAGAACAATTTGTTTTTTGAAGATTTACAGCAATAACCAGAAGGAAGAGTAAGAAGTCAGAGAAAACATTAGTCTGGGGTGGTTTCTTTTTAAACCAATTTTTTCTTGTTAATTTACAGTTAAACCTAGGGGGCAATCCGGATTGGCTCCCCCCCTTTTGTAAATAACCCAGGAAATGTAATAAATTCATTATCTTAGGGTGATCTGCCCTGTCAATCAGACTTGGGGAGATGGCGGTTTGATTACAGATATTCAGGCCTTCAGTTTGTTTTCCGAGATAAAGCAGGTTCCTATCTGCCGCTCCTATCTAGAGGCAACACTTAAGCAGTAATTGCTGTTGCTTGTTGTCAAAATTTGATCATTGTTAAAGGATTGCTGCAAATAAATACACTCTAATTTCAGTCAAAAACTGCCTTACGTGGCCTCTGATTCGCTCGGTTCCCGCCGCTCAGAGCGGTAACATAATAGCCAGGGAAGCTCACAGTGGCGTTGGCAGGGCGTCTCCTCCGGGTAAGCCGGCTGGGGCTGGCCTCTAAGGGTTTTCTGGGCTGCCCTAGCCTCCTCAGATTACCCCTTGCAGGGGATGGGGTGGGAAGGGGAGAAGGTAATGTCTATTTACAGATCTCTAGGAGTTGTAGCCCAACTCTACTTTGGGGAGTCACAGCGTGGCGCTGGGATTTGTGGACCCAGAGTGGTGTCCCGAGCTGGGTTGTCTAGGCCTGCGGGAGACCTGAGCAGGTGACCGATGGCCCTGTCCCCTCCGACGGGGTTGACCGACCCAAGGCCGGAGCGGAGGAGGCTGGACGGGTCCGTTTTCAACTGTTTGGACAGGGGGTAGCGAGTGGAGACCTGCGGTTGGCCTCGGGCTTTCTAGGGAGGCCCCCCTCCAGGCGGCCATGCATTTCGGAGTGGCGTCCAGCCCCGACGCCAGGCCTCCAGGACGCCGCTCGGGGCTGGAAAGGCTCCTGAGCTAATGAGCTGTAATTACCCGCTGCGGCGGGCGGCCGGCCGGCTTCTGTTTGCGTTCGCAGCGGCTTCCTCCTCCCCCGCGCGCCCCCGCCCCGCGGCCGCCCTCCGGGTTCCCGCTCGCGGCTCCGCGGCGGCCTCTTCCCGAAATGAGAGGTCTGGAGTAAATGGCGTCCGAAGGAGACGACCCCCTCCCCTCCCGTCCCCTCCCGCTTGAGTTGGATGGGTTCATCAGAGCAGGGTCGGGGTGCCCAAAACACTGCGCCGCCCGCCGAGGGGAGAAGGTCAGGGGCCGCGGCGCGGGCGCGGGGTGCCGGGGTCGCGGCGGCCGCAGCGGCGCCTCGAGGGCCTCGGGCGCTGGGCCCCGGCAGCGCCCGCTCCCTTCCTCGCCCCGCAGCTGTAGCTGGCGCGCGCGGCCTCGCCGGTCCTCCTTCCTCCTCGCTCGCCGCCTTTGTTTTGGAGACACACGTGTGTTTAGGAGCCCAGCCCGGGTGGAGAGGTCACAGGCACTTCATTGCTCACGGGTGACAGCGAATCCCGCAGCCTCGGTGGGCGCACGGGAGCTCAGCCGTGCGGGCCAGCCGCTCAGCCAGGCCGCACCGGCCTGCTCCAGGCGGCCTGGTCCTCAATCTGTGACCTGGCGCTTGTGTGACAGGGACGCTTGGGCCGCGTACGCCAGCGTTGAGGCTGGAGGGTGTACGGAGTTGGTCAGGTTCGGTGGTTCTAAGTGCCCGCGACCCTCTGTATGTATCTGCTCCTCCCAGGCCTTGCGGCCCTGAGAACGCCTAGGCCGCAGCCAGCCCCGGGTCCAGTTTCAGGCGACCCAGGGAAACCTAGCTGTCCTCGAGCCCTGTCGCACTGCATCTGGTGGTGCTGGGGTGCAGCTGAGGAAGAAATGTCCTGGCCCCCAGAGGTGGCATTCTGCGGGTGTCCCTTGCGTTTCCTTTCTTGGGCCAGGCAGCTAGAGGAGCAGGTTTCTAGTGCGAGCTTGTGGCTCCTGAGAAGCCCCTCGTCTTGATCCCATACTGTCGGGAGGAGAGCTTCTTCCTCTTATGTTTGCAGGTTTGAAAAACTAAGACTGGAACATATGTCTAGGAAGGTGTTTGTATTATACGCACCTTGTTATTTTCTGCAAGGGTTGCCTCTGTAGCAGGTTCTGAGTCATGTGAGAGTTGATAGAGCTACTCATGGTTTTAAAAAAACAAAACACACATGTGTAATGTTTTCTATTGCCTATACATTTGCTTTTGAACACTCGTATCTGATTTAGGAGAAAGAAACTATTTCTGCCATTCTTTTTTTGACTTGGGATGGCTTATTTCTTAGTGGCATGTATGGTTGATTGGCAGTTTTTCCTGTAAAGTTTTGTGAGAAAGACTGCTTGATCGTTCACTGATCGCTAGCATATTTGGAAATTAGCCTCCTGGTGAACATGCCGGACTCAGGCGAGGAGTCCACTCATTTTGTAAACTGTCTCTGTAGAAATCGTTAGGATAGTATTTTGTCCCAAAAGGAGAAGCAGAACACATTTATTTTCTTAGTAATTCATAGGCAAGTGCCGGCGTGGTATGTGCCATGTAAAACCTTGCATTTGGCATGTTCCACATGTGGTAGGAACACGTGCTGTTTTCTGGGGTAGCGGAGTTAGCACGCCCTTTTCAACAGGCTGCCTGCAAACAGCCATGCATTTTGCAATTCATCATTTTACGCAGTTTGTGCCATTAATGATAGATACTTGCATAGTAGTACTGAGGCTCAATTGTACCCGTCCTCTGAAAGCTCTTGGCTGCTTTCTGCCGCAGGAGTGTCTTAAAATCCTTTTGGGCTTCCCTTAACTTTGAAAGGTGCTGAACATGGCACCTTCTTTTCCTCTCACCCTGGTAACTAGGGTGCTGGGAGACTCTGTCTTTAAGGCAGAGGGCCATTTGTTTTGTTCAAAGTGATATAAAACCCTTGAGGCCCCGAACTCCTCTGGTTAGGCCACCTGGCCAGTTAGCCCTAGCAGGCCAAAAGACACCCTTACTCACCAAGCTGCAGGTAGTCACACCTTGTCCTCCGAGCTGCTAGTAGCACCAAAAAAAGAATAGTTGGAGTGACAGGTTCCCTCTCGTCCCTTCCCCACATTTTGAATGACTGAGGAAAGCCTTTGAGTCCCTACTCAAACCCCGACCTTGGGATATGGAGTGAGCGGTGTTATAGGGCCTTCATTTTTGACTCCTGTCTACTCCTTTTAGGACTGGTTCATGAAGCCATTAGCTTTTCCCACCAGTGCATAAATAAATATCCTGTTAGAGGTAAGATTGATGATAGCTAAATCACAAAGCTGGCTGGGCAGAGCAGACTTACGATGTGGTGGGGGCCGTCGGCGAGATGAGGGCTGGGGAGGAAGGAACCAAGGAACAGAGGCCTTATCCCACTTCTTTGAGGACCAGGGGCAGAGAAAAGGGTTCCAAAGCCCGAGAGTTCTAAGGAAGTGAAATCTGATGTCTTCAGATATTCGGCAGGAAGAGAAACCCACAGAAATTTGCCAAAGGGACCGACCAATTGCCAGTTTCAGGAATTCTCCTGCCCCAGGATTCTCCTTTCTGGATTGATAATTCGGCCCATAGCTCCCCCACGCCCCACGCCCCTCTTTCTTGCTATTTGGGCTCTGCAGCCACAGCTGGAGCTTCTCTGGGCTGAATTCCTCACCCTTTTATTTCAGCGCCATCTTCTCTCCACACCATTTGATTCTATGTATTTATATGTCCGCGTTCTCTCGTCTCCCTCCGTTTCTCCTACCCTTCCTCCTTCACCAAAGAAAATCTTGGGATCCCCAGAGTCTCTGGGTGGAATGCCCCTGCTCCCAGGCTGCACCATCTCCGGTGGCCCCTCTGCTCACCCTCCACTATGTCTTTGGGGGTCGGGGGTGGGGATATGATCCTAGTTAGTGCCCAGGTATGGGATAGAGCTGGAGCCAGGAGAGCAGGGTAGGCAGGTGCTGCATCCAAGTCAGGTTAGAAAGGAACAATACTCAATTAAATGAGTTCCAGCTCCCAAACCCATTCAAGGCTCTCAACGTGATTAGGGGTGGAAAATTGAGCAAAATGTACCATGTCCATCTTATTGGAAACCAAAATAAGGCACAGAGAGCTCAACTTCAGACCTTCATTGCCGCCTCTTCTATCTTACCTTGCCTCCAAAGAAACTCTGTTTTATATTAGTTTTGTGTTATTTACTTGATTTTTTCCTTCACTGGTTTTAAATTTGTAGCATATTGAGCATATTACAGGCAATGCAGTAGGACCTGGAATTTCCTTGCACATATATACACAAGGGCTGGAGCTGTCCCCGAGAGGAGAGGTCTGCCTCCATGATTTGAGTGTTTCCAGCTCAGATTCTCTGGGCCTGCATTTGAGAGTGATTCAAAAAGTCATTGGGGCTCTTGTGTAGATTCTGTGCTCTCAGGATAACCTCTTCCTGTCTTCCTGAAAGGAGTATCTTTTTGCTCTACACTGCCCACATGCCTTTGTGCCTGCAGATAGTCTTGTAGTGCCGCCTTTGAACTAGTCTTTTCAACTTCTTCTTCCAGCTGCCCTTATAGGAGGCTCCTGAGAAAGGGGACGCCCTTTGCCCGTAAGTGAACATAACTGCCTATATGAGTGGGCACGGAAGAGAAAGTTGTGAGCTCAAGGCTGGCTGTAGGGGCTTTGCTACCCTAAATGTATAAAAGACTGAAGGCAGGTTCTTGGTTCCGGAATCCCTTGGGAAATGGGAGTGTTTAGAGGGCTTTGGGAATGATTTAAAGAGGGGAGAGAGACCCCACCCATTTTCTACCCTAGGGTAAATGCAGGAAAACCAACACATTTAGCGCCTTTAAATCTCAAGGCCTCTGAATTTCAGTCATTATCAAAAGCCAGGTCATTGTTCCCCTGCTGTGCAGGGATCCTTAATGGCCACAGGCCTCCAAGCCATCAGGGATACCTATGAGTTTAAGTGTGGTCACCACCTTTTTTTTTTTTTTTTTTTTTTTTTTTTTTTTTTTTTATCTGCTGGTAGAGGAGCTATGAAAACCTTTGAGTTAGGCAAAATCAGTGCAGGCTCCGGAGGAGTAGCTCAGAGGAGCCTTGGCAGGCCCGCCCAGGGGCACTGGTGTGAACAGCAGGTCCCAAAGTCAGGCTCAGTCCCTGCCTGAAGTTCTCAGGGCCCGGGAGCGTTTCTGGAGTTCCAGAAGCCAGAGGTTTCTTGGAGGCTCACTCTGTAAAAATGACTTTCTCATACTACCTTGGAAGGTCGCAAGAGAAGAGCACACTCCCTTTTAAGCGTACTGCAGAGAGCCTTGGGGAGAAGCCATTCTTGCAACAGGCAGGCTGGTTGCTAGATTTTTCTGAGAAAACTAGGTCTGACACTGAAAGCCCCTGAGCCCCAAGGGGCTCTCTGCTCCTTCTCCTTGACCCACACTCATGCTCAGCATCTAGACTATCCGGGAGGTGCGGGAAAATAATTTACAGCAAATGTATTTGGTGACAGTGGGAGAATGTGGCATTTCCTGTATTTGTCTGCTGGTTCCAGGGTAGGCCCTACCGGTCCAACAAACACGGTTACTACCCTGCGTGGTCTCAGGACCTCACAGGGAAAAGACGGCCCACCCCCCACCCCGGGGAGGGCAACCATGCTTCCCAAGCTGCGCTGCCAGGAGGGATGGGGGTGGGGGATAAAGTGGCACAACAGGAAAGCCAGAAGGCCCTTCCCAGTCAGCTTCCTCGCCATAAAAAGCCAGACTCCAGCCGAGGTCCTGACCCCTTCCAAATATACATTCCCTTGCCCGTGGCCCGCCACTGCAGTCCGACCTCGGGCTGCTCTGCTTCCTCTCTGGTCAGCCTGAGTCCAGTGCCTACTTTGGAGCAGTCTGGTTGGTGGAGCCTGGGTTTACAGTTGACTTCCCCGGCTTTTGTGATTCTCTCGGGGCTTCTGGGACAGGGTGCCTTTTGAAGGACAGCACTTTCTCACCTCACTGGGCCTTAGGGCTGTATCACTTGAGGACGGGTGATGGGTGAGGCTGGACAGGTGCATCCAAAGGAACTGAAGCGAATGGTGGTGATGGACCGGAGCTGGGCCATCTCTTGGCACCAGCTGGTCGTAGCTCTTCACCAGCAAATAAGTGGGAGCACACAGCGGTGCACGCTCTGGCAGCCACCTCGGCTCAGGAATTCAGAGGCAGCTGAGAATGCATCGGCTGGCAGTGTATGACCCCTTGACACGGATGATGGACAGGGACTGGGGCTTAGGCCACAGGGCAAGAGGTCAGGCCCAGACATTGGTTGTCTGCTCAGAGCAGACCTCTTGGTGAGGAAAAGTTAAAGACTTGAATGAGGGTGGGGTGGGGCCTTGGAAAGTTCCAGTGTCTCTAGGTGAGTCTACCCTGAATACATTTGGAGCAAGGAGCCTGTAGGCTTGGGTGGGGAGGTCTGGGCACAGTTCACCCCGTAAGGACAGCAGGCTTCAGGCCCTGTGGCTAAAGCCAGGTGCCCTCTTTGCATGCTTGTTCCATGTAGCCCAGACCTCAGAGCATGAGGCAGCCTGGCTACCTCCTACTCCCAGGGTAGGCTTCAGAAAGCACTGTGGAGCATGGGAAGGCAGGGTTATGGAGGTGGCCTAGCTTCCAGAACTACAATGTGTCTTAGATGTTATTGTTACTTGTGAAAGTTTTCAGTACTCTCTATGAGGAAAACCTCCAATTTTTGGAGAGGTGAGGATGTCATGTTGGGACATGTTGATCTCTTTATAAGACATGAAAACAGGAACACACAATCTTTGTGTAAAACCTGGGTGGAAGCTCTCCCCATGCTGTCTGCTGAGTGGTTTAGGTTACAGAAAGACCCTGGATGATATGAAAGACATAAAGTTGAAGTAATTGGAAGACAACTAAACAGACGGTTGAGTTTTAATTCCCAAATATGAAGGAGGTGCCTGGGTGCTTTTCCCATTTGTGGTGGGACCTAAAGGTTGTTTTTAAATGGTACATTTAGGGTCTTTTATTTATTTAGTGGTGTTTTGTATGAATTCACAGCCTGCCTATTAGACAAGCCTTCTAACCTGAAATATAGTTCCAGCACTCTGGGAATTATTCTAAAATAAAAATCTGAAGTGCTGCTTCCTGCTTCTACCTTGGACAACACAGGGAAGATGGCATTCGTGTGTAGCCTCCCATCTGACAGGCTTCTGTGGGGTTCTGGGACTGGCTGTGGTGATTACAGAAAATGAAAAGGAGCCCAAAGCAATTCTGCTGGCTGCCCTCACCTCACACACCTCTGGTTTAGGTTTCCTTCTGCTCCGTCTCCTATGGAAACAGTTCTCCCAACCGTCCCTTTGGATCGTCAGTCCCGGGTCTGAGCCTGTTCCTTATACAGCTGCAGAGGTAGACAGGCCTACCTCAGTATTCCAGAACTAAAGACAAAGGGCAGCAAATACGGACAGACGAGTTTGAGGGGTACCAAGCCAGTGGTGCCCTTAGTACCCGAGCAGTTGCCCTTTCTCCGACAAACAAATGCGGGCTTGTCTCTGACATAACTGAGAATACTAATGGCTTAACTATCTTAGTTTTTACAATATCAGGCCAGGAGAGGTGTTACAATATCTTAAGTATATACCCAATGTTTGCAGAGCAGAAAAAAAAATGTGAAGGACACATAAAAATCACTGAAATTAAGATGAGATTTATGAGGTGGGCAGTGGTGGTGCATGCCTTTAATTCCAGCACTTAGGAGGCAGAGGCAGAGGCAGAGGCAGAGGCAGAGGCAGAGGCAGAGGCAGAGGCAGAGGCAGAGGCAGAGGCAGAGGCAGAGGCAGAGGCAGAGGCAGAGGCAGAGGCAGAGGCAGAGGCAGAGGCAGAGGCAGAGGCAGAGGCAGAGGCAGAGGCAGAGGCAGAGGCAGAGGCAGGTGGATTTCTGATTTCAAGGTCAGCCTGGTCTGCAGACTGAGTTCCAGGACAGCCAGGGCTATACAGAGAAACCCTGTCTCGAAAAACCAAAAGGAGAGAGAGAGAGAGAGGAGAGAGAGGAGAGAGGAGAGAGGAGAGAGGAGAGAGAGAGAGAGAGAGAGAGAGAGAGAGAGAGAGAGAGAGAGAGAGAGAGAGTTTTATGAAGAAACCCTTCAATTGGGTCTTGAGGGTAGCCACATAAATTTCATCACAGTTAAGTTACATTCTGGAGTGTATCTGCTGTTTTTTTTTCCTTTTAAATACATACCATCAAGAATTCAGAGAGAGGCTAGAGAGATGGTTCAGCGGTTAAGAGCACTAACTGCTCTTCCAAAGGTTCTGAGTTCAAATCCTAGCAACCACATGGTGGCTCACAACCATCCATAATGAGATCTGATGCCCTCTTCTGGGGTGTCTGAAGACAGCTACAGTGTACTTACATATAATAAATAAATACATCTTAAAAAAAAAACAATCCAGAAGAGCCCAAACTGTGATCAGAGAGCATGAATAGTGACAAGGTTATGATTAGAAAAAGTACTTCCATCAGAAACCCACACACAGAACCCCTGCCCAGGATTTCTCCTGGTCCTCCCTAAGGAACTCATTATGGATTTGGGCTAGAAAGTCACAAAATATTGAGTTAAACAGCCTTCGCAGGCCTGCAGGTCTTCGGAATGGCTTTTCCTGAGTTTTGAATGAAGGACTTAGGTGGTCAGAGGAGAAGAAGGGCTTGTTCATCAGAGCTGAGACCAAGGAGCATGTTATTAGCTATAAGATTTGAGAGTATGTGCCAAGGGACAGTAGACTTTTGAGTCATGCTTGTAGGAATGTGTGTGTGCTAGCACGTGAGAGGGCATGCTGGCAGTGGATCTGTATATGATGTGTGTTTGAGGTCATGGGTGACAGTGTATGCCCAGGAGTGATGGATAAGAGCATCTGTCTATGTCCTCAGCCCGCCCAGTCCTACCAGCCCCACCTCCCAGAGACCATCTGCTTCCAATTAGCAGCATCCCATTTGGGAACAGAAACAGCAGGCTCCTCTTGGGGTGGCTTCCGAGAGCCGGGTGGGCCAGCCTGGCTACCCTAGTTCTATTCCATGAGAGCTGAGGCTGTCCCAACCAGCATGCTCTCACAGGATAGAAAGCCCCAGAAAGTGTCCCTCTGCACCAGCCCTAGCCCTCCCCCAGATCACAAGCCTGCCTGTGAAGACATTTGGAAATAGTTCACTCCCAGTCTCTTGCATGTGCAAAGACTGGAATGCCATTCTCTCAAGTTTTATTTTATTTTGCTTGGAAGGGGAGTGAGGGGGAGAAGAGTCCTGACCTAATTTGTTCTAGGCCAAAACACTATTTCATACAAGACTGTGTACCTCCATGCAGATCCTTGTTTGCTCTCGGGATGCGTTCTGTACACGAATGTATCACCCATAGCTACACAGTACACAGCTCAGGAACACAGTCCCATGGTTATAATTCTAGCACGTAAGTGACAGCTGGGTGGTGGTGATGCACGCCTTTAATCCCAACACTTGGGAGGCAGAGGCAGGCGGATTTCTGAGTTCGAGGCCAGCCTGGTCTACAGAGTGAGTTCCAGGACAGCCAGGGCTATACAGAGAAACTCTTGTCTCAAAAAACAAAACAAAACAAACAAACAAACAAAAAAACCCAAAACAACAACAACAACAAAAGTGATAAAGCCAGTGAAGCTGGAGCCTTGGTTCTAAGTCTCTTTACCATAACTTCTAATTAGTATTGATGTGTTTGAAGGATCAGCATGATGTCTGGTATACATTTGGTACTGGATGCAAGCAGACTGAACTGATGAGTCAACATTCAGTTTAAAATGTGACCTAGTACTGATGGTTAGATGTTGGAAGCAAATATTGTATGAAAGACTCTAGCCCACAGAAGGGGCATAGGGGGCTTTTGGGTAGCCCAGGGCTTTCACAGAATGTCCCAACAATATTTACTTACCATCAAAGTTTCTTCTTTTAACCCATGTTTCACGAGACTTTTTTTTTTTTTTTTTTGAGAGGGTGAGAGCTAGGTGGTTCTAATTAAAATTAGCAGAGACTAGAAGGGGTAGGAATGCTTCAGTTCATCAGGGGATAGGTATGTCCTAAGGCAGAGACTTAGCTGGGTGCTCTTCTGGGGTAGTTCAGGTTAGAGTCTTCTCAACAGGGGCCCTCCCAAAAGATCAAAGGACGATTTCACCCCCAGCTCTGGATTTGGGTGTTGTTTGGGGCCATAAACTACCTACATTATAACCCAGAGAAAACATTCACAGGTAACTCTGTTAGTGCTGGTTTATAGAAAGATTATTTAATAAGAAAAGAGAAAAACAATCTCAAGACTCCAAAATATAATTTGTCTAGTGACATAATTTCAAGTAAAATGAATATGTGATTAAAACTTCTTGATTTCCCAAAACCATTCGGAGGAGGCTTTGACAAAAGCAGTGTGGCCTTAGCTCTGGAGTGTCCTGTCCTGGGGTCTACAAACCTCTGTGGCCTAGCTCTGGATGCAGGGGTGACACAGGAGGTCTAGGGTCCATGGCTGGCAGGAGTGGCTGGACTCTGGTTCCCTGGCTCTGCACTGTCGCCATGCCTCCTGAGTCTCTGCAGTGGGGCTCAAGCGTTGGGGTTGGTCCTCATGAGCTCCACATCGGCCTGCACCATCTCTCTCACCAGCTCCTGTAACCCAAGATCCAGGGTGGACTGTAAGAGTGGGGTTTCTGTCACCCTCTCCCACACCTCCCCGAAAGGTCTCCTGTTTGACAGTAGCCTGCCGGCAAAAGCTTGCAGCTAGCAGCTCTGAGAACATGCACTGGAGACAAAACTCACGTCAAAGGCAACGCGGGGCTTCCAGTTTAGTTTCTGTTGAGCCTTGGAGCAGTCACCCTGCAGAAAGTCCTGTGGAGAGATGGCAGATAAGTTGTACACGCATGGGCTTGCCGCTGACCCCTTTCCCAATCTGTCTCATCAGGTCAGCTAGGACCTTGCAACTGCTCCCACTGCGAAGCCCCGCCTCGTCCTATTGACTCCGATGGCTGTTTTTTTTTTTTTTTTTTTTTTTTTTTTTTTTTTGTCAGGAGAACTACTGTAAGAACTGTTTCGAATTACTGCACTTCTCGGCAAGGCCAGGGGGTAAATCATGCCGGCATGTCCAAGACGTGGAACTCGACTGTAGAACAGTAATTCCAGGTCCTCTACCGCAGAATCCCGACTCATCTGCTGGGTCCCTAGAACCTACCCTTCCTCAGGTCCCACTCCTGGCGCCTGGATTCAGAGTAGCGGATCCCCACCTCCAGTCTCCCGGCTTTTGGGACAACCCAGGCAGGCAGGCAGGCAGGCAGGCAGGCGAGCAATCAGCACCATGGCGTGGTCAGCCGAGAGAGCACTGAGCTCTCACAGTAGCAGCCGCTGAGCTCTGGCTCTAATGAGGTAGAGACATCTCTCTTTCAGCCAGCAGCACACCTACAAGCTCCTAAACTGAAACCTCCTTTTTGCAGCCACAGTAAAGGGTCTGTTCTGCTCTTATCTTTCTTCCTTAGAATATGGGGATTTTCTTTCTCTACTCATGGGACAAATGTGCCAATCTCAGTTTGAAACTGCATCGGAGGCCATGTCCCCCTGCCGGTCTGTACCGGTTCTCTAGCTTCTTTCACCTCCCTCGCTGCAGAGGACCACTGACAGCCCAGGAGTGGGCCTTAACATACAGCACAGAGTCGAGCTAATCGGCTTGCTCAACTCTGACTTTACAGAGGGAAACACATGTGTACTCAGGCTTTCTGGAGAATTCTAGCAAGAGAAGTTCACAATTATTCATTTGAGAGGTATTTTTGGAAGGAAGACTGGCAACAAACAAGAAACAGAAGAGATGAAAATCCTATATTTTAGCCTTCACTCACAGTTCTTTATGGCAGGTCTCAAGACTAATGGGAATTTCTAGATGAGCTGAAAGGGACGAGAAGAAAGAAAGGAGGGAGGAAAGGAAAAAGCAGGAAACGTCAGTTAGGTCAATTCATATGAGTGTATCCAATGCATACGCCGTGACTCAAAATAACCAAGGACTGGGAAGGCAGGAGGGGGAAAGGTGATCTTTATAGTGATAAGTACTCCATTAAGACACTCTATTTTAGCAGTACACTATTGGACAACAAGTGAACCATCAGCTCTGAGTGACAGCTGCCGATAACCATGCTGCAGTAAAAGGCTTCTCCTGTTCGGAGTCCCCTGAACTTGACAGGCAAAGGCATTTATTCTGGGTTTCAGATGGAAGGCCGGGGCTTAGGCACAAGCTATCTGTGCTTGCCACACCCACGCGAGTGCTCACCTGGGCCTTCAGAGCAGAGGCGGTCTGATTTCATCTCCCTGCCTGCATCGTACTCTAGCAGGGGACATTCAGGGGCTCTCGTTCTCAATCATCCACCATTGCTTTTCAGGCTTGAATAAATAAAATTCCCAAAGGCTTTGCGTTTCACAATATGCTGAAGTACCCACTTCCTCCCCAGAGTGTTCACCAGAGTGAAGCAAGTTATTTCTGCTGGCCTAAAAGCCCATTTCCAGACTCCCCAGGAAGGGTAGGATACAAGAATTAGTAATTAGCATTTATAGCACAGTGCTACCTGGAGCTGCCAATGTAAGTGGAAAAAAAAAACCAAGTAATTTATTTCTCTTTACTCTCCCTAAATAATCTTGTATATCCTTTTACAATACTTCTTTTTTAGTGTAAAAGTCACACAAAGATATTCCTTCTTTTTCCCCAGAGAAAGGAAGCTGTGTAGCTTGGAGTCGTGAAGCAATGTCCTCCTGCCCCTCCCTCCCACGGCAACTTCAGGGGGAACATGTTACTGTTGAATAACCGCATGCGCTGTAAATCAACCAGCTCTGCATGGATGCAATCCATGACTGTGAACATACAGTTAAAAAAGCCTTAAAACCCTGTTTGGTTTCAAATGATCTCAGTGGGCTTGGGAAAGGGAACATTGTATTGTAATTATGTTTCCTGTATTTTTCTACAAGTAGCTCATAATATAAAAACAACCAGGCAACTACAATTAAGGAAAAAGAAAAATGGTTTTCAAAAGCTTAGCAACAGACACTACTAACACACACTGTAAAAGTATTTCATTGAAACCAGAGACAGGCCAGCTAAACTTCACAATTTAATTTTGAGCTCAGTCTTAGACTGTAGCCTCTAGCTTCCTTAGCTTTCTGCCGAAGCTCTGTCTCGCTGATTTAGTTAGATCAAGAAGCCTTGGGAAGAAAGAGCATGGGGTCCTATCAGAACAACACAGCGGCTCTTGTTGCTGGTTGCCACTGAATCAACACGCACGGCTGGGTGCATGGCCGGTCAGATATCTCTGTCCCACCAACTCTCTTGTGCCTGCCTAGGCACTGAGCTCTCTCCTTTGTCTCCATCAACTCAGTCCGCTTTGTACTTCATTTGTACTTCACCTGGCTAAGGAAACATCTTATTAAACCTGCGGTGGGGGAGGGTGAGCAGGTGGGTGGTACACACCTTTAATCCCAGCAACCAGGAGGCAGTTACAGGCAGATGATCTCTGAGAGCAAGGCCAGTCTGATTTACAGAGTTACTGGCCAGCCCAGGCTACACAGAGAAACCCCATCTAAAGAACAAACAAACAAAACCAAGAAAGAGAGGGAGAGGGAGAGAGGGAGAGAGGGAGAGAGAGAAAGGAAGAGAAAGAAACGATCTATCTACCAATAGCTCGTTTCATTTGCAAGTCTGCTTAGGCAGACTTCGGGGTGGCATGACAAGGTCAGTGTGTGAAGGTATATAGTGCTGGACAGGAGGGCAGACAGGAAATGCTCCCTTAAAGATCATTTCCTCTGACTTGCAGAGAAGTCAGGATGGGAGCTGGACTCCTACAGGGAAGCCAGGCAGTGCTGTGCTCACACATGGTGTGGAGAGGGACAAAGGCCACATGCACTTCTTTCATATTTATGTCTTTTAAGACTTTGAACTTGCACAAATGACTCCAATAGGGCCAAGCACCTCCTAACAACACATAAGAAGAATGAGCTAGTTTATCTATACTGATCTGCAGCTGAAATACTGGGTTCTTCATAGTTACCATATGACAGCAGAGGCAAAACTAGAATTAGAGTGATAATTTATATAGAGTTTCTAGAAAGAACTTCATGAACTGGGTGGTCTGGAGCTTTTCTGAGAACAACAAAAACAAAAACAAAAAACAAACAAACAAACAAAAAACAGGCAACAAAACTTGGAGGAAAATTTAAAGCATTTAAATGTGAATGTGACATTTCCTAAATCTGGCTTCTGGTGTCTTTGCCATTTTCACTACTATCCCTTAGGTGAACTATACAGTTTCAATGTGTAATTTATTATTATCAAATTCCATTAGGCTTAACTAAGCATTTTACAAGAGCCAAACAGCATGAGGAACAGGACAGTCTACAGACCAGCTCTCTCCTGCAGACCCAGCTTGCTCACCCCTCAGGAGTTGTGCTGCATCTGGAGTGCCCAGGCATGGTGGCTTACACAGCAATGCGGCTGCAGACATTCGCCTGAGAGAAGGGCATATTTTGTTGCAAAGAAATCTCAGGCTTTCCCGGCCCTATGCCTTGTTACAGTGGATAAAGTATCGACCAAGTCCCAGGAAGTCCTTAGGCTAGTTCCTGAGCCCACAGCAAAGGAGGGCTTGCCCTGCCATTATTGTCCCCTTTAATTAGAGGTCCCTTTTTCCAAGATCTCTGTGTTCTCATGCATTGTTGTCAAGATAACAAGACACCTTTCAGCCACACAGGTTACTTTTCTTCCCCTAATGTGATTTTGATTGTTCTTATACAAATTAAGTCCCTTCAGCAAACCCTCATCTACTTCCCTTAAAAATCCCAGTAAGGAAGGGAGGCAGGACTAACCTGGATCATGTAGGGGAACTACATATTCATGCCCTCATTTCTTTTTCTCCCTTTTCTCTAAGTTTGATTTGTGAAAATTATAACATTTAGATTGAATTACAAGTTGGGCTGGGTTTCCTCAGCAGGTTTGTGGTGTGGTATGGTTTGCAGGAACATCTGGTGGGGCAGAGAGACTTTGGGAGTGTGAGAGCTGACAGGATGTTGTTAAATTTCTAATGTACACATTGGAAGAAACTGACTTGCGAGTGCCATAAGCAAGAAGGTGCCCAGACGGGGATGCGACGGAGGAAATCCTAGCCCGACGGAAAGCTCGGCCAAACAGCTTCAGGAATGTAAGACTCGGAGCTGTGAGTGGCACAAAAATACTGGCTTTCCCTCACGCTTTCCTTAGAAAAGTGAAATTGAAGACCAGCTCAGGTTCCCAGGGAATAGAAGAATGCCAATGAGTTAGGTCCTTGATCTGACTTTATGCTAATGAGCGAGGAGGCAGGCTTCCCTCCTAGGGTAAAGCTTCTCTTGGGAAATGCAGAACTGCTTAAAACAAAACAAAACAACAGACCTTCAGGGAAGCCTTTGAAGTTGCACTTCATATCCCAGTCAAGATTCTGGACAGACAGGGAGGTCAGCACGGAGAAGAAAGAAGCCTAAAGAGCTCCCGCTCTCCACTGCAGCCTGCAACGCTCTGTTTGAGGACTTGTGTAGTTTTTTTGCCCTCATATGCTGGAATTTAACTGTGGCTTAATTCTACCCCAGGAGAGAGCTAACTTCAGAGCAGTGCGATGAGGAAGAGGCTGGGCATTTCCCTCTCCTACCCTGGATGGCTTTAGAAAGGCAAAGACTGAAGTGACCCCAGGCTGCTCCTTTAATGACAAGGGTTGATAGGGGACTAGGAGAAAGCTGCGGGCTGTCTCATCTGTTCAGGAAGCAGGCTCAGGGCACTGTCCATGCAGCTGGGCTGACAGAATGCTTCAGAGCTAAGCTTATGCCATGCCTGGGCAGCTTCACTGAGCACCATTCCAGACTGTAACACAGCATAAGACAGGAAGCAGAGAAGAGGGCCTATAAAAGCTGTTCCTAGCCTCTGTGCAAAGTACACTCTAAGCCCACTGGCTCTGGGAAGGTTAAACTGTCTACCCACCAGATCATCACATACACACACCTTTTCCATTATAATTTTAAAAATGTATAGTTAGCATAAGTAGAGAAACACAGTTAGGCAGCAAAGGCTCTACAAGTTATACAGATAACATACTTACGGGGTCCTCCAAATCGGTCGACCGTGCATACACAGTTTCAAGCAGCCACTGATCAAAGATAACAAAAAATAGACACCTGTACTGCAGGTGCACAGATCATGCTTGCCACTGCTGCATTGTAATCATAGCGCCTGCTAACAGCAGCTGCACGGTGTTAGACACTAAGTTTCCTAGGAATATTTACTGAGTGCAGGAAGACATGCATAGGCCTGCAAATCATCATATACAGGGTCTCTGAGGAGTTCAGGTCAGAGGGGGATCTGGGAACGAATTTTCTGAGGATACTGAGGGGTGGCAGTATTGGGAGGAGGTATGGGTTCTCAGACTATTAACTTCCCTTTAGAATGTTAATGAGTCTTTTTTGTTTGTTTTTGTTTTTGTTTTTGTTTTTTGTTTTTCAAGACAGGGTTTCTCTGTGTAGCCCTGTTTGTCCTGGAACTCACTCTGTAGACCAGGCTGGCGTCAAACTTAGAAATCTGACTGCCTCTACCTCCCAGGTACTGGGATTAAAGGTGTGTGCCACCACTGCCCAGCTGTTAATGAGTTTTAAGAAAGTTCTCTCAGGCCAACATACATGAGACATGGGCAGAGGTCCATTCACCTCTGTGGACTGGATCACACACACACCACACGCAACATTCATATTAACCAAATTGTAGCTTCTCCCGTAGCAACTTGGGAGCACCTTTGTAGCACCACTATTGCCTGTCTGCCCTTTATCCATCACCTGCCTACTATAGGGCTTTGACTGGAGCACTGAATAGCAACCAACCTAGGAACACTCTTGTATAACCTGTGGGACCCAGGCTGAGGCCACTCCGTCAGGCCCACTCCGAATGAGCAAGTGAAGGAAAGCACGTCTAAGGAGCATGCGGTGTCTGGGAGCCTGGAGAGCTGCATGCTCCTGGTGGATGTCTAACAGGTGCCAATGCCACTTTGTGGAGGTCACCTTTGCAACATACAGATTTATGACACCTCTGTACCTATCCTGTGTCCATAGTTGTAATTATGGAATTAACTTTTTTCCTGTTAGCATGGAGTTTTGAAGCCTAGTGCCTGTAGAAGTGTCAATACCAGAAAAGTGAATTGAATGACTTACTATAACTGCAGCCCGCTGGTCCTAATTCCTTCACTAACCATCCTAACCAGCTGATGTGGAGTGGTGGTGGTGACTCACTTATAATGTAAGGGCCACTTAATGACAGGGAGATAAGATTGTTAGTGACTTCAGCATTCCAGGCTTCAAAGTCAGCACCATCTTCTTTGAAAATTACTGGCTACTGTTAATAACTGGATCTGGGGTGTAAAGATTTGCCTATGCTAGTAGGAGGTGGCATAAACCCTGAGGAAAGGAGATAAAGCACCTTTAAGTGGACCGATTAGGGACTGTTGTGACATAATTGGCAAGTGGCGTTCTGGACATAAGATGCAGGCTGCATTTCTTTTGCCACTTAGCACTTTTCTGCCCTGAAAGCACTTTGCAGAGTTCAGCTAATTACGCTTGAAGACAGCCACACTCAAGATGCAACTCAGGAGATTCTGTATCTGCTCCAGAGGCCTCTTTCCTAGAGATGAAAGTTCTCTACAAAGTGACTGAGAGCTAAAAGCCAAACTGTTATCCTGCTTATCTTGAGCCTGTGCCCTCTTATCCAGGAAGGTGACTTAGGCCATGGGGCATCCCAGATTGCACAAGACAAAGGCAATTTTCCTTAAGCTTGCTTCCTTCTTGTTTGTTAGGCAATCTATCATTATTGCGGGCAAGCAATCTACTCTTATTTTGAACACAGGCACAAAAGAACATTGTAACTAATACAGATCTCCTTAAAGTATAAAAGTTGTAGTTTTTTTCTTTGGGTGTTTCCCAATGTATATGGCATATTAAGGTCTTCTAATTCAAGAAATCTCTCTTTAATAATGTAGCTCTCTACCCATGCTTTGCCTCTCCCATCTCCTTTCCCAAGCCAAATAGAAATGGCTTAATAGAGCCACATCCTCTTCCCTAGACTCTTGTGACAGGTATGGCTGCATAGATGAGAACACATCACATGTCACATAACACTGCAACAACAGACCCTGCATTGTGTGTGCTTCTTCAAGGAACTGCTTGAGGAAATACTAAAACAACTACCTGGCTGCTGTGAGTTTCCTGAGGGGCACAGAGGAAAGATGAACATTAATATGGATCCTTATGCTCTTCATAGTTTGAGTTCCTCTTTGGTTCTTTCCCCACTATTATGGCTAAGAAAAATTTAGCTGGCTGTGAGAATCTGTACATGGTTACCTGTTCTTTCATTTTTCCAGGAGAACAGAATCACTATGTCTATTTGTAAAGACATTTCAGCCAGATGTCATGAAGCCATCTAGTGGCAGGGGCTTGGACTAAAAGGCAGCATTTCTGATTTTTAGTCTAGTAGTCATAATGTCCATGGAACCAAGCCCTCCAAAGAAGACCTCGGGGGAAATTAAATGACAGTTCCCTCAGTGAACAGAAGTACGTTACAGGAGCCCATGCACTTGTCCGAACCAATCCAATTGCAGTTAACATCTGTACATCACTATAAATGATGTCTTAGACATGACTAAGAATCCAGAGATATCACTAGAAGGAACTGTATTCCTGTCTAGTGCTCAGTTAGCTTAGCTGTTTCTGAGAATTTCTGAGTATTAGGTTCTAAATCTATAAAACAGATAAACACTGTCTATGCTACTAGATGGTTGTAAGAATTCAAGGCTATACACAAATAGCTGGTGGTGCCAGATTTTTTCCTGTGAAGCACTAGAGAGCAAACCCAGGACCTCATTCATGCCAGGGAGGCAAGCATTCTATCCTAGAGACACTCAGTCCTGTATCATTTGTAGGCTCAGGTTTGCTGAACAGTTCTACCCAGGATTTTACGTCCTGCTTTTCTCCAAGTATTGCACACATTTTGCAACCTTGTGAACTGTTGCCAGACACTGATTCTATCAGGCATTAAGGAAGGCGAGGCATTGGCTACCATGGTACCTGTACTGGGTTAGAGAGATGACGGCAAGAGTGCACAGACATATGGAGAAGGAAGATATCAGCAATGGGGGAACATGGTGACAAGGCTGTAGAGGCTGGGACTTGATAAGAGTGGGACAATCCTGATGGCTAAGGGACATTCTAAAGAGTAGTATTTGATTACAGATGATCTCTTTGGGGACACCACTGATAGAGGGAGCAACACTTCATCTCTGAAGAGTAAACAGATCAGGCCATTGCTTGCAGACTCACGAACAAGGGAAAGGCACCCCACAGTGAGGCTAGACAAGGTTAAAAAGACTTCTCATGTATACCAGGCCTGTTTCTTCAGAAACCATGTTATATCAAGGCTTTATTCTCTGAACTATACCTCACTGTCTCTTAGGCCGCAGTTCAAAAGCTGGCTGACTTAAATGATTTAGGAGGAAGCCTGAATTGGGGAGGGGGAGGATGGGGAGCAACATGATTTTCCAAAGCACGACACTGATTTCTAGTTGGTCAGACTGATTTATGGAAGCATTTATTTTCCTCTCTGTACTAAACTTTTATGCCTGACCCGCTGCCTCCTGCAGTCAGCTACTCTTTGATGTTTTGGGTATATGATCTGAGTACTCTGTAGTGGTCAGGTCTAGGCAACTGCAGTGAAGATTCAGCATGATATACATATGACTCTGGGAGGCTAGGCACTTCCCTGTGTGCTCAAGTACTTACCAGAGTGTACGTTAGCAAGGCTGCCCTGTCCTTCTTCTCACCAATTGAGGACATCAAGAGCCTCTGAAGGCTACTGAGAGCCTCCACCCTTCACTTCCTTTCTGGAGCCTTGAACACCCCTAGCTGGCTAGGGAGCCATCTCCCTGACAAGCTCTCAGGGTGGGACCCATCACTGGAACCCACTTTCCTTTAATGGGTTGTCACCAAGTTGTATATATGTTTGTGTGAGTATGTGTGTAGCTGAAAGGCCATCCTAGCACTCAAAGTAATGATTCTAGGCTTTGTTCTGGGTCCTGGAGAGTTTAAGCACTAGAAGTTTTCAGAGACCTCTGTGCACGCTGTCCCAGATCAGAGGGGTCAAGACCAGATCAGAGGGGTCAAGAGGAGACCAGTTAAGATGTCCAGGACACATTGGGGGAAATATGGGGGTTCCTAGACAACGGTGGCAGTAGACTTGTGGTCATGGAATGATAACTGGAGAAGTAGAACACAGAAAGATTTATGGATTGATAGGATGTGGATGTGGGGAATAAGGATCCTGATCCTGGCTTAAATGAGAAACCTCCCATTCTCTCAAAGGCATTTAAGAATTTATAATGCTCTGAGAAATTCCATTATAGCCTCACTAGCTTTATGAGTTTCTCTGCTTCAAGGCAACTTCTTATTACCAACATTATAAACAAGGCTCTCTAAAGGCTACTTTTGTTAGTGCTGATAATCCTTTCCGTCACACTCCATGGGAGGCACCTGATATGATGCCAATGCCCTTGAGTCTACTTATTACCCAGAGAGCAACTCTGTCTTTATGAATCCTGGCTAGTCATGTGACCTGAGTTGGTGGCCGAGTGAGGAAAGGGTTAAGCTAAGCTGTGTCTACTGTGCTCTACCAACACATCCTACTTTTATTCTCCACTTGCGGCCAGAGGAAGTCCGAGAGGTGGCCTTTCACATGACATCATAAAAGCCTGATTTATCGCCAGCCACCAAACATCTAGAAAATCATAACATCCTTTCAGGAAAATGCAGTGGAAAATAATCAGGCTGGCTTTGATGAAAGCTTTGGTAGGGACTCCAAGTGTGACACCCTGCACAGTCGCCCTTGGCAGGTGCTTTGTTTGCCCTCAGTGCTGGCCTTGCTGACAAGGCCGAGGGTCTGATCTAAGAGACGGCCTGTGATGGAGTGCGGCTTCCTGTCCACAGACCAAATAAGTTGGGATCACAGTCTGCCAGCCTGATGAAAACAGCACTTCAGTGTATGTGAATATGCTTTGGGAATGACAGCTTGGTCCAGATGTGAAAAATTATTGACTATGAGAGTATTAAAAAAAAAATGCCTTGTTACATAATCCATTGCCACCTCTGAGGAGCATGGCTGCCACACATCCTGTATTGTACCATGATCTGTCCTCTGCTTCTGTCTTTACTGAATGATTTAATTAATTATGATTATTATTTTCCACTGTGCTAGGGAGGATGCATGCTATACAAAAGCTCTACTGTAGAAACACTAAGCTCTAAGCCTGTCTTTAGGAAGCAACTCTTCATCTAGGCCTTTTCATCTTAAGACACTCTACCCACAGAGTATTTCCAGACCAGTGTGCCACTGCATCGTGATCCCAGTGACAAAGGGGGGAGGGTAAGAGGTGATAAAGCAGAGATCTCTCCCTGCCAAATGTTAGAAGACATAAAGGGACAAACGCGTTCCTCAAAATACAAGCGCTACATCCAAGGAAGAGCTGCCTCCATAGTGAGTCTCTTGCTTAGTCAGTGGGCAAAACTACTAAGTAAGAGCTTATTGTCTCAGATGCACATGTTGTGCTCTGCAAATAGACCCAGGAAAAAAGATCAGGGTAGCTGAGAGCCTAGCATGGTTCTTGAATTCTGGCCATAACCATTTTTCAGAGGCCTGTTCGTGGAAAAAGTTGGCCTATCTACACAGAGCAAGATAAGCTATGGAAATCTTGGGATCTTTAATTTTGGGAAAGAAAGCTGATGAAATGATTTATCCAGGCTGAAAAAAGCTGGTTTAGAATTGAAGGTGGTACAGCTGTTGCTTTCAGTGCTAAGTCAGTAACTGCTGTGACATAAAGACCATGCCCAGATTTAAGGACTCAGAAGGACATCTCTCTAGCCACCCTAAACATTCCTAAAGGCTGGGGGTCCTCAGTGCCCACTACTACACCTTTGCAAGTCAAGTTTTCCTAACTGCTCCACCAAGCCTACAGTGGGCCTGCCCAGACCATCCACACCTACCCAGGGCCACATAAGGAATAGTAATGACCCTCAACTGCATACTTGTAGCCTGCTTTCCACATACAGCCTGCTCCTAGAGGCTGCTCCAATACATGGGACTGGTGCTGATCCCTGTCATCTGTTGTCTGTCATGGTCCCTTAGTGACTGTGGCAGCCATGCACCAGGCCTTGTTTTCTTCCATCTGAGATGGACTGGTCAGTTTCCAGCACTGAGCCTGAGTCAAGCAGGGTGATCAGGGAAGCTGGGTACCTTAGAACCTGTCTGTAAACAGAGGGTGGTGGCTCAAGAAGGACTCTCACCTGCTTTAGTAAGGAAATCAGGAACCATTCAGAGTCAGCACTTATTTGTTGGGCTTCTTCTTGGTCCTATTTATCTAACCCACTGCACACTCTATGTTGTTTATCCCTGCTAATAGTCCTATATGCTAGGCAAGGATACCTAGGCCCAGCAATTAGATAACTTGTTCTTTGCCAGTTGGAATGGGGCCTAGCTCAAATCCAGGCTTGAATAACTGCAAGCGTTGTGTCTGCTAGCCTGTATCACTTCTTTGAGCAAACTTCTCTTTTAGTTGGACAGTTAAGAACATTATACAAAGTCATGTGTTCACCCCCCACATAGAGGCTGTGAGGACAATTTGTGTACCCAGGAAAAGAACTTACTAAAGATGCAGACAGGGCTGCTGTGGGGCTATATACCTATAATCCCAGAACTTAGAAAGTAGAGGTAGAAAGACCATAAGAGTGTGATGTTAAAATGGGTTATATAGAGAATTATAGGTAAGCTTGGGTCATACAGTAAGCCCCTGTCTCAGAAAAGTAAGGTCTGAGGATATAGCCCAGGGGGTAGAGAGCTTGCTTAGGAAGTAGAAGTGTAAATTCTCAGCACTAAAAGCAAAAAGACGAAAAAAATCAAACGAATATGTTTTTAGTCTACAGAGGTCCAGAAAAAGCATGGCTGCTAGTATCAATAAGAATAGGTCCCATATGGATGTGGGATCTAAGGGCAAGAAAGAAAGGCTGGGCTATTATGACATACAGGGCTGAAATCAGTGCTCTGCAGAAAAAGAGCTTGAAGAAAGTTTGGGATGTCAAAAGCAAAAATATTTTTTTTCTTTAATATCCAGAGATTTGTAGAGGTAGAAGAGCAAACATCTGGATTATTACAGATTCCTTAGGCACCCTCAGGAATGGTTGTGATCTTCAATTTTATATTTAAAGTAAACAAAGACCAAGACACTTTCCCATGGAAGGGCATTTTTCTCCCTAGCAACCCGAGTGCTCTAAGGCTAAAATGCTCCCAGTGGACTTTCTTCAGTAGTACTAGATTCTGGAGACAGATTCTTCATGGACCTGCTTGCTTTCTAGGACCACAAAATATACTAAGATCTGCTTGCAATGAAAACTTAAAGGGCTTGGGAAATGCTTGGAATCTGACTCCATCATGAATGGTTATGATCCTTGATTCATGACCATTCCTTTCAGAAATAAATCGCTCATGAGGATGCAGGCTTCTACAGTTTTCAGGGTCTACAGAATGAAGGGCTGCGTTGTCAGGGTCTGTATAGCTATGGCAGTACAGCAAGTCTGGAGAATGCAAGATAGATGAAGGCATCAGACAGAGCAACTTGATTTTGAGTCTGGCTGCTTAGAGTTCAAATTCAGCAAGAAAAGGTTGCCTCAAATTATCACTACAATATAGTGGTAGCAACAGTTACTACAAAGGACCTCCCAATCTATTTACCATTCAGTCCTGGTGGCGTTCATGACAGGCACTTGATGGCCATTGAGCTAAGAGCTCAAAATCAATGGTGGAGACTAACACGCACATGGTAATAAGCTACAGGTGTCCTTCTTGGGGCAAGGGGAGGAGCAAGGTGACAAGGCCACCAGAATGTCTCTGGCATGCAGACCAAGGCTACAACTTGGAAAGGGTACTTGAGGAGTAAGGAAAATGGCCATGGTAGTTAACAATAATGTGATAAAGAAGCACAAGTGAAAATAAACAATGGGATAACCTGTCAAGAACTCCCCCTGGAACACACAGGGGGCACACAGACTAAGGGTGCACAGTGAGGGGACACATAAAACATTTTCTGGGTCTCAAGAGGGTAGTGAGGACTGGGCACAAGTTAGGAGGACAAGGAGCAAAGGTAAGTTATCTAAATACAGAAAGGTAGTTGAGGCCTAAGGAGGGTCTGAGAACTGTTTAGGTGCTATAAGGACTGGGGAGGCACAGAAGGGAGTGGAGTTCTCCACTCTTGTGGGGTGAGTCTCAGATGCACAAAAAATTAGCAGCAGCTCAGCAGGAACTCTGTTGACAGATCTTTCTAAGCCGAATTCCAGTTCTTTCTAGTATTTTCTGGATGACCTGATTCTCAATGGGCCTATAATACAGTAGCTGCTGTTGATAAAGAGGCAAGATAACACACATGGCTGATGTGAGCAGATTCTCATAGCAGCTCCTGTATGCATATGTCTTCATGGCTTTACTAGAGCCAAGAGAACCAAACTAGCTCGCTTGGAAAGACGCTCAGGCTTTCTATGCTGGTTCTGGGATGTTGGCCTCAAATGCCTCTTTATATAAGCTCTGTAGCTCTAGTAAGCTGCAGCCCCCTCTTTCTCTTCACATACAGAGGATTTCCCATAAGTTGGAAAATTTCTCTTCCTACTCATATCTTAACATCATTAAAGCCTGCTGAATTTGGGTTAGAATTTCAGCTGAAATTCTAGATTCACCTCCACTGTAGATTTAGCTCATTTGTTCAACTATCTGATTCATGGCACAAATATGACTTGTGGAGTACTTACCGGTGTGAGATCACATAACCAGTGACATCCCCATCCCAGCCTCAGTCATCTCCCATGCCTAGACCCACCTCCTTTCCTGGTATATACACACCACACAGGACGCCAAGTCAGACAGGGCTAAACCTGTGGGCAACTATGTAGTCAGCATACTTGTTGACAGCTGCAGGGTGGGCTGTCTCGGGGTCTGGTGTAGTCTACTAGTACCTCATGGCACTAAGCCACTTAGCCAGCAGGTGGCTCATGCCCCTTAGAGCAGCAGTTTCTGCTGCTCACAAGGAAAAAGAAACTAGGCAGGACTAAGTACTGGAAGGAAAGCTAAATAATGGTGGTCAGGAATGCTGCCAAAGCAATGAGGAGTAGAGGCTTGCCTCACAGGACTGCAGAACTGCAGTGGAAGAACTACAGACATGCACCAAGGGAGGGGCCTTGGGTCTGGTCCAGGGGTGAGGCCCGATAACCAGAAGCCTTGGATTTCAGTGCCGAGACTCTGATGAGGGAGCAGTCATGGGCAATGTGTACTCCAGGGGAAGGTATGATTTATGGCTTTGCCAAGAAAGCTCTGTGAGCTGCTGTGGTACTACAAGCCTGCCACCCCAACACTTAGGAGGCAGAGGCAGGAAGATGGTGAGCTCGATGCCAGCCTAGTCTACAGAGCAAGTTCTTGGTCAGCTTGAGCCACACAGGGAGAATGTGTCAACAACAACAACAACAACAACAACAACAACAACAACAGCAACACAAATGAAAACACAGGCTGAGGGAATGGCTCAGTGGGAAAAGTGCTTGGGACACAAGATTCAGGTTCAGAGTTCAGATCCCCAGATAGCTGGAAAAGCCATGACAGACGGTGAGCTCTAGGTTCAGTGAGAGACTGTTTCAAAAAGACAGTGGAGAGCAATAGAGGAAGATACCTGATATCAACTTCTGGCCTACATATACATATGAATGGGTGAACATACCCTACACACCCCAAATAAAATTTTCTCCCCAAAGACCTTGGAATAAGTTCCTTTCTCCAGACAGTGGTGATAGTCTGCTTGTAGTTGTCTGGGGGGCCAACTGAGGGATGCTTGCAGTTGGAATCATCTTAGGAGGCCCTGGGCCCCAAGACAGTATTCTTTGTGCAAGGAAGTCCAAATCTGGAAGAACTGAGGAGTCATAGTCCTCAACCAACTGGATCGTGTCTGTGTATCCCATAATTCCTTAGGAGCACAAGTCAGGAGGCGATGTTCCTCAGGGACAACCCATTCCATGTCTTTAGCAAAGGAAAACGAAGGGAATGTGCTCAGCTAACTTGATGGCATGCATGAAGTGCCATAGCGATCACACCCAGGCCACCGATGGAGCAGCTCTTTGAAGAAAAAGATTTATCTTTTGTTATAGGAAGGAAATACCTCTTAGAAGGTCAGAGTGTTGACTGGCACAGAAAGGACCTGCTGGACCTGGGCAGTGGCAGAACCTGAAGATCCACTTTGATCCTTACCAGATGACTCAACTTCCAATGGGTAAAGATGGAGCTTTTAAGTAGGTACAGAAGGTGAGTGTGAGAACACTCTTACCCTTCCAGGTAGGTGAGCCACTCTGAGCTCCACGCTTGAGCAGCCAATATCTTATGGCTTGTTTCCCTTGGACAGTGTTCCTTTGTCTCCTATATCTCCTTTTGCTTTTTAAGTTTTAATTAAAAAATTTATTACAAATTTTTATTTTTAAGTATTATTAACTTAATTATAAAAAAACCTTGCAGATAAATAAAAACAGACTTATTCTAAATGTATAAATGTTTACTAAGTTATATAAGTTTTGTGTCTGGTTAATTTTGGTGTGATTTTTTTAAATCTAATATGTATTATTTATAATTTATTTAAATCAGCATTCAAAGTATTAGATTTCATTATGGTATTTTTTTCTTTTTTCTGAGAGAAGGTGTGATGGTTTGTATATGATTGGCTCAGTGAGTGGCACTAATAGGACTTATAGCTTTGTTGTAGTAAGTGTGTCACTGTAGGTGTGGGCTTTAATACCCTTGGCCTAGGTACCTGGAAGTCAGTATTTTCCTAACAGCCTCCAGAAGAAGATGTAGAACTCTCAGCTCCTCCTGCACCATGCCTGCCTGGACACTGCCATGCTCCCACCTTGATGATACTGGACTGAACCTGTAAGCCAGCCCCAATTAAATGTTGTCTTTATAAGAGTTGCCTTGGTTATAGTGTCTGTTTACAGCAGTAAAATCCTAACTAAGAAAGTCTCACAATGTAGCCGTCACTGGTCTGAAACTTGCTATGTAGACCAGGCTGGTCTCAAACTCACAGATTATCTACAAACCTCTACTTCCCAAGTGCTAGAAAGAAGGCAGTATAGTCGATAAAAGTTGCTGGCAAAACTAGGTATACACCTGCAGAAGAATGAAATTAAACTCATGTGTCTCACCCTGCACAATAATCAACTCAAAGAAAAGATCTTAATTTCAAATCTGAAATACTAGTCAGACAGATGTGGTGGCATACACCTTTAACCCCAACACTCTGAGGCGGAGGCAGGAATGTCTATGAATTCAAGGCTAGTCTGGTCCATACAGTGAGTTCCATGCCAGCCAAAAGCCAGACTCTTTCTCAAAGAACAAAGCAAAGTAATAAGATCCAGAAATACTGTTAAAATAGAGGGAAACAGAAAATATAATACAGGCAAGAACATTCTGAATGGAACCTTAATAGCATAGGATATAGCTTCAAAACTCAACAAGTAGAATGTAATGATACTTAACAGGGTATGGACAGCGAAAAAAAACGACTATCAGAGTCAACAGGTAGACTACAGAAAATCTTTGCAAGTCATACTTTAGCTAGGGAGTTAATATCTACAATAGGTAAAGTTGTGTAAAAACTAGATACCAAAACCCACAAAACTGCTAACCAACAGAAGGGCTAATGAAATGGAACATGTCTTAGTCAGGGTTTCTATTCCTGCACAAACACCATGACCAAGAAGCAAGTTGGGGAGGAAAGGGTTTATTGAGCTTACACTTCCACACAGCTGTTCATCACCAAAGGAAGTCAGGACTGGAACTCAAGCAGATCAGGAAGCAGGAGCTGATGCAGAGGCCATGGAGGGATGTTACTTACTGGCTTGCTTCCCCTGGCTTGCTTAGCCTGCTCTCTAATAGAACGCAAGAATACCAACTTAGAGATGGTACCACCCACAAGGGGCCTTCCCCCACTTGATCACTAATTGAGAAAATTCCCCACAGCTGGATCTCATGGAGGCACTTCCCCAACTGAAGCTCCTTTTCCTATGATAACTCCAGCCTGTGTCAAGTTGACACACAAAACTAGCCAGTACAGAACAGCTATCCAAAGAAGAAAAGGAAATGGTCAATAAATATTTTAAAAGGTGTTCATGATCCTTAGCTATCAGGAGAATGCAAATCAGAGTATCCAGCCAGAATGGCAACCACTAAGAAACAACAAATGCTGGTGAGCAGGTGGAGGGGAAAAAGTTATCCTTGTTAACCTCTAGTGGAAATACAAACTAGCACAGTCGTTATGGAAGCCAGCATGTCCTCAAAAATTAAAGACAGAACTACCATCTGATCCAGCTCTTCCATTTGCTTTTGCAGGACTCAGTTTAAAGGGAAAGCAATTATTCACATGTCAGACTGCCAACTCTGTGCATACTATTGGAGGCTCTACCTTACATCATGGGCCCACTTTCATGCAAGGGGAAGTAAGAATGGAGCACACTGCTCTCCCTCTCACAGTGGGAACATATCAGGATGTATTTTCATTTATCTCCTCTTTGGGGGTGTCCCTGGCCTTTCCTGTTCCCTACACAGCCCCTCTCTTTTGTACTTTTCCTCTCTGTTTAGCAAATCACACCTCAGACATTGGTGGACAGGACAGACTTCATTTCAGGTGAAGTCTGGCTAATCTCTGATAATATCTGGTAACCATGATCTACAAATAATATCCCATGATATGACATGATATGTGATATGATATATTTTATACCAAGAAATCCTGGCAGCTGCTGGCAGTGGGGGTAGATTAGCCAGTTTGAATGAATTGGGGTCTTTGAGGGCATTAGGAGGAGCATTCTTAGGCTAGCTGCTTTATGAGGGTAGGATAGCACCTTACTCAGCTTTGAGCCTAATTTGGGGTACACATTTGTGTTATAGGGAAAACAAGTCCCTCTTTAAAATGAAATCCAGTGCTTAGCATTGAGAGCACTGGCTTTTCTTTCATAGTACCTGAGGTTCAGTTCCCAGCACCCATATAGTGGCTCTTGGCCATTTAATTCCAGTTCCAGAGGATCTCACACCCTCTTCTGGCCTACTTGGACACAAGGTATGCACATTATACAAGGATATAAAACACATAAAATAAAAATTAAAATGAAATCCATGTGTCCCGATGTAAATGGAGACCTTGCCACAGCTTAGTTCCTCCCTCACATCAAAGTCTCTTGTTCAGTAGTCCCTCCTTCCAGGGACTCCTGCATTGCTCACTCCTGTTGGTCTCCTTGACATAATTGAAGAAAATTTCAAAATTCTTTTAAAGTATCACCTGGAGGTAAGACTAGAAACACTGGTAGAAAGCACTCTTGGGAGATGGCGCTCAGAGGACCAGCTCTCTAGGCTCCCACTCAGGAGCCTCTGAGGCTCGTCCCTGGGATTAGGTTTCCTGCTCCTCCAGCCCAGCTCCTGTGTCTGGATATAGTCTCTAGTCAGTTATCATTTCCCAGGGAGCTGCCGGGAAGGTCCCCATCACACCTGAGACGAGGTAGACTAGCTGTGGGCTGTGGCCACTTGGTTCTGGTAGCCACTGCTGTGCTGTGCCTCCATGTCCTTGGCAGCTGCTCCTCGGGACCTCTGTGTGCATCCAGACCTGCTCCTTCATGGCCCCAGCCTTGCTGTGTTCACCTTTTTGCAAACAGGACTGATATACAACATAGGGCAGCCAAGCTAGGTGGGCTTGGGGACACTGCCACTATCTGCCCTTTGCACTTGCCTTTCTGACCATCTTGCATTTCTGCCCTGTTTTCCAGGTTCCTGTTTACACTCTCCCCCTCCTAGGAGGTAAAGTTCATGCTGGAATCAATCCTGATAATCTCCTGTGTGGTGACAGGAGCTGGATCCTTCTGTCTACTACTTTACCCCAATGTCCCAGTTAGGAGTTCTGAGGCCCCATGTGCCCTGAGGGGGAGCAGTCCTGGGAGCTACAGCATTTGCTGACATTTACAGATTGAAGGCTGAAGGCAACCATGGCTGTCTTTCTGTGGCCCTCTCCCAGGCCCCTCACCATAGTCCCACCACTGTCATTTCCATGCCTATATCCTATGCTCCATATCTCTGCTTCAGTTAATTTTTCCAACTGTCTGTGACACTGGGTGTTACCTCATTGCTGTAGACGAGGGAGGTGAAGTTGGAGTGGAAACAAGCAGTGACATTGATACTTCACTACCCTCTTCTGCCTTGGTTCTGTTTCCTCAAAGGGACAGGGAGCTCAGGAGGGCAGAATGTGCAGTTGAGTTTTTAGGTGGTGTCTGTCTCCACATCCTGTAAGCAGCAGTTCTAGAAGTCACCGAGCAAGCTCCAGGCACTCTGCAAGTGGGCACCTTCTCATTCCTTGTTCAGCCTTGGTGCCAGGATCCCAGGTGGGCTGTGATCCCTAAGCTTCCTGACTTCCCAGTATGCCTTGAATTGCTCTGACTGGTGCCCTCAGCTTTCTCATGGCTCCCCTTTTCACTTATTCTCCAACCCCAAAGCTTTGCTCCTGGCTGTTGGAAAGTCTCCTGGGGACTCCTTTATATCGATGGCTTCAGCTGTTACATCTCCTGGGAACATCACCATTCTACCTGCAGCTTGTTTCTCCCAGTGACAGGTCTGCATTCTTTTCTTGTTTCTAAGGTGCATTCAGAGACATGGTACTACAATGTCCCAGTGTCTGCAGTGGCTTTCGTTCTCTGAGTGGCCCCTATCTCCAGAAGGCTTTTGTCATGCTGGAATCATTTTGTCAGTTACTTGCTGCTTTATAATTGGCCAGCCCAGACTGTAAACTCTGTGAAGCCACAGCTGTCTTGTTTTGTGGCCCTCTATTCTTAGGCAGGGCCTCATGCACAGCAGGTACTTAACTAAGATTTGCTGACTAGATACAGGGATGACAGTATTAAAACTGATGACAGTGTTTCCTCTAACCAAACACACCAGCTCTTTTCCCTAATGCTTTGTTGCCACTTATGCCCACACCCAACACCTACTTGTAAACCCAACTTTAGCTTCTCTTGTGTCTTGTTATCATCCTTTCTCAGCATCTTTTGCACTCAGACACCTCCTTGTTGTCAGAGGGGCCCAAGCCTTCAGGAGCTCTCACAGCAATACTATGTTCTCTTTCATACCCACACCCCTGTTTGAGGTCCTGACTGTCTGAGACCTTGTCTATATCTAGTCTTTCTGATTCCCTACCCAGGAGCCTCAACTTCCTGGCAAATACAATCTAGACTCTTAACCCTGACTTTAATGTTTCTGACAACTTGATCCCAAACTTCTTTCCCTGGTTTATTTTCAGTTCCTTTCACACCACATCCTGCATTCCTGAGCAGATGGGTTAATCAGGAACTAGCATCTGCATAGCCTCCAATGCTTAGGCACTCACTGGAGCAGCATTAATGCCCACTGCGATCCAGGCTAGAGGAGCTCAACACACCTAGGCAACTGTAGTGGGGCAGTGTGGAGAGATTGGTTCAAACAGGGTCTGAGAAGCCCTCTGGCCTCAGCTTCTCTGCGGCTCCCATGGGCTGGAGAGGCTAGGCCTTCTCTGGTATGGCTGGACAGGAGGCTAAGGAAGAATGTACTGAACTACTCTATGTAAAGGTGACAAGAGCTGGTCAGAAAGCTGGGCAGATGGTAGAGGAAGATCCGTATTCTTCAAGTAACACTAAACAGGGAACTTCCTGAATAGGCCTGCTCAACCAGGACATGCTCAGATGTAACTCCTCAGCCAAACTTTCACTTTCCAGAGTGTGGGCAACATGGGAAATGGAAGACGCAGAGCAAGGGCAGCACATGAGAGAACCAGCAATTCTCAGGTTTTGGAAAGACATGCATGTCTGGATGCATGTGAAGACAGGAATTCAAGCAGAGTTTCATCCAAACTTCAGAAACAGCAATATAAAAATAAGCTTCAGAAAATACTGTCCTAAGCAGGCTGAAGGCTGAAATTCATCAAGAACAATATTTCCAGATATGCAGAGCAGGGAGAAGACACATGTCAACCACAACAGTCCAGTGCAATGAGATGCTGATGAGAGGTGGCTGAAGAGACTGGGGGCAGCACAGTGCGGAGGGAGAGTGCTGCGGGGCAGGTGTCCTTACAGTGCGGAGGGAGAGTGCTGCTGGACGGTGTCCTTACAGAGGGGGTTATTTTGGCCAAGTGTTGATAAGGTCTGGAAACTCTCTTAGGCCAGTATGGACAGGGATGTACTCTTAGACCCTCTCCATCTACACCTACCCCCACGGCTCTGTCTCTCCAGGGGCAGCCTGATGCTACCATCTCCTAGCGTATACTACAGCCTATGTGTCCTGGGTTCCCATGCTCGGCTTTCCTTCTTACCTTCATAGGGCGGGTGGTCTAAACTGCAGGGGTTCCAATGATAGGAGCCCTCTGTTGCATTTATTACACATTCAGAGATAGGCCTTTGCTTCCTAAAGGGGGCCCTATACATATTCTTTTCTTGTGGTTATGCGGCCTGTGGTTCCATGATTTGGGCAATGGTTTGTGGCACCTCCTTTTCAAGATCTCCCACTGTTGTTCTTGGAAGGAACGACTTAAGTATTGTGATGCTCTATGTGACATTCAACACTGACCTCATTAGGAAGGAACCTTTTCTAGTGTCCCATGACCTTAGTTGTCCACTTATTTGGACTGGAGTATTTTTACATTGCTTCTAGTGCCATCCCATGAGGCATGACTTAATTCCACAACTAGCATCAGTGTCATACAACTGTGTGCGAAAGACCAACACAGCTGAGCTCTGCCAGCCATAGTTCTGTGCTTTGCTTTCACTCTGAGGCATGGTAGAACACATGGTAGAAATTAACAATTATGTTTTTCTGTAAACAAGGAAAAGCCTACTTTCTTCCAGTCCAATAAAACACAAAGTAGTTTTGTCCAGAAAACTGTCAGATATGTTAAGTTTCATAATATTTCAACTCACAGGTCAGTTAGATAATTGCAACTCCCAAATAATAAAATGTAACTATGAACAATTTTAAATTAAATCCTTTTTGTAAAATAGCTATGTTTTACTGGTCTCAGTGTAGAGCCAATGTGGTCCTGGGCCTGCACTGTGCTTGCTGGCTTTTCTGCTGGATGTTGTAGAGGATGTCTTGACAATGAATCTAAAAAGCAGCAAGTCTCTAATTCCTATCACAATTTGTACTGCTCTTTATTTCATGATACAGTAGCTGTGAATGTGACATTGCACAGAACCCGAAAGAACAGCATGAGATTATTAAGAAAAAAATTAAAACTATGAACGTATATATTAAAAAATTTTATTTTAAAGAAGGTGGCTATGATAGTTTCCTTAGAACACTCTTCATATGTGAGGTTTCAGATTGCACAGCAAACAGCTGTCATAGTCTGGGTTCATGGGTCTGTGCCACATTAACCCTTTCTAGCTCTTCTGAGTAGTCTTGCTGTGTACTCTCAGAAGTAAACAAGAAACATTTCTTCTTGGGGATCAAGAAGAAATGAGCTGACTCTTGTTGGAGGGTTCTAGGTAGCTTTGCTACAACTCATCAAAGCACATTTCATGTCACCTCAGAAACTTAAAACATATGGGACAAGTCCATTGATACCTGTGGTCTGAATCTAGGAGGTCAGCATATATAATAACTAAATTTAATATATTTTATGCATGCTAAGAGCATTAAAAGTGTGGGTCTAGCCTTCTCAGAGGACATTCAATGCAAGCTTTAGATTTCTAGTTACACACACATGAAACTTGGTCCCTGCAGAACCTAATGCACCTTACAATAGAAAGCATGTCACAGATTAAGTTCACAGGTCCAAATGTCCCTGCTCTAATTACTGGGTCTTTCTTACAGACCCTTCAGTCCTCTTGTTACATTCCAACTCATTCTCAAACCCAAAGCCAGTTCCCTAGGTTGTTTCAAAATAGCCTCAAAACAGTTTTATTGTGCTTCAAAGGTGTCTCCCAGATTTCATGTTCCCAAAAACCCCTTAAAAAGTTTAACATGCCTTGTTTCTTTGGATGGGTGCTTGGTACCAAGGGACACAGAATTTTCTAAATCTACTTGACAGAGTACCCTGAATGCAGCAGAATAGAACTTTACAGCATGTCTCCCAGACGATGACTCTATTCTTCCCTTTCTGAAGGTAATTTCCTGAGTGACCACATATCTGGTCAACTGTGGACAATTCAGACTCTCTGGGTCTCTTTGGCTTCATCTACAGAGTGGCATAGTTGAGTTTAATACCTGAGGCCTCTCCTAGCAATGCTGCTCTGAGATGAGACCCCTTCCCTCCTCCTCTGTCTCTGCAGCCTGTTCTCAAAAATGGCAGCAACCGTTGATAGCCACAAGCCTGGCAAATGCTGGAGGTACCTACTCTGCACAGAGCTCCATCAGACCCTTGACCTGGATATGAGCCAAGGGAACCAGCCAGGACTTCTATGCCATTTCACTTCTTTAAAAGAGTGACCTATCAGGTAGCCTGTTGGAGTGGTACCCATTTAAAATCACGGCATGAGCCATGCCACAGCCCACTAGTGACCAGGCAGTACTAGCAGTGCTCCAAGATCTTCTTACCAGTTCCCCTTCCAATGTGATCAGCAAGCACACAGAAGAGAAAATCTTCTTTTACTGTGTCTTGATAAAAACGCATTGGATAACAATGGCAGTTCTTATTAGATAAAACCACAGAGCAATGCATGGATGAATTGGAGTGATGCCTGCAATACTGCTGTGGCCTGAGGGAATGCTGGCCAGTTCTAGGCCTAAGACTGCTAGTGGTTTTCTTGGGCTTTTCATAAGATGAAAACTAGGCTTGGCATTTAGCAGGCACACCATCCTCCTTTAAGAGCAAAGCTGGTCTCATTGTTTGTTTTGCAGTGTTCAGGATCCAACCCAGGAATCTGGACATACTAAGTGATTTGACTATTGAACTTGACTGCTAGCCTTCGAGCAATATATCTGAATGGTGACAATTATCTGGATCTCTTGGCCATCATTAGTGCATTGTAATACAGAGGTCCATGCAGATTGAATGCACAAGACAGTAGCTGCTACAGGGCAAATACTACATTTATTTTTTTACATGACCAATGATGATGCTATGCTTACAACAGGACGTCAAAACCACACTTAAGAGAAAGATCTAAGTACTAAGACATCATGTGTTTATGGATAGAAAGGCTTACTACTGTTGGGAGTGGGAGGATCACACGCCAGGTAATCTATGGATTCAGCACATCCCTATCTAAAACCCTGGAAGTAAACAAAATTCATCTAAATTTTATGTCTAATTCCAAATCCAAACAGAGGCTGGAGAGGGGTATGAGGTGGGGGTTGATCAGGATCAGGTATGGAGATAGGAAAGATGGCCAGATGGCTTTGAGAATGAATGGAAATCTGTAACTGGTGAGGGTGCATGCATCTCAAGGACTTGCCAGAGACCTGGGATAGGGGAGGCTCCTAAAATTAAGGGGAGTGACTTTAATTAAGACTCACAACAGTAGGGATATAGAATCTGAAGAGGTCACCTCCTGTAGGCAGGCAGGAAGCCCAGTGGACTGATAGGGACACCAATCCACCCACAAAACTTTTGACCCAAAATTTATCCTTTTTATAAGAAATGCAGGCACAGGGGATGGAGCAGAGACTGAGGGAATGGCCAAGAAACAATCGGTCCAACTATAGACCTACCCCATGGGCAAGCACCAGTCCCTGACACTCTTAATGATACTCTGTTGTGCTTGCAGACAGGAGTCTAGCATGGCTGTCCTCTAAGAAGCTCCACCTAGCAGCTGACTCAGATGCAGAGACCCACAGCCAAACAGTGGATGGAGCTTGGGGACTCTTATAGAAGGTTTTGGGGAAGGATTGAGGGCCTCTGAACTCCATAGGAAGATCAACTTGAACCCTTGGGGCTTCTCAGAGACTGAACCATCAAGGAGCATACATGGGCTGCACCTAGGCTCCCTCGCACATATGCAGCAGATGTGCAGCTTAGTCTTCAAGTGGGTCCCCCAACAACTGGAGCAGGGGTTATTCCTAAAGCTGTTGCCTGTCTGTGGAATATTTTCTTTTACCTGGGGTCCCTTGTCTAGCCTCAGTGGGAGAGGATGCACCTGCAGACTTGATGTGCCATAGTGAGGGGATACTCTAGGGTGGGGGATGGGAGGGAATCTCCATCCTCTCAGAGGAGAAGGGGAAAGGGGAAGGGGAAGGATTATGAGAGGGGGCACTGGGAGGGGGCAGCAATCGGGACAGAAAGTGAATGAATGAATGAACGAATAAATGAATGAATGAATGAATGAATGAATAAATAAATAAAAAGTAAATAAATGAAAAAATTAGAATAAACTTGAATGCCTCAAACATCCTGATTTTCAAAGAGGGCAGCATTGGCTGAAAGACAGATAGACACGGACAGAATAGGGAGCTTGATGAAACCTCATGAATGGAGCTACTGATTTAGATCAGAGCACAAGACCATTTAGTGGGAGAAAGGTCAGCATTTCTAGCAAATGGTGCTGGGATATCTATCTGCATAAGAATGAAGTTGGCTGCTTCCTTATACCAGCTGTAAAGTCAAAGAGGATCAAAGTGGCTGGATATAAAATTAACTCAAACGAATCAGTAGCCTTCCTATACTCAAAAGATAAAGAGGCTCAGAAAGAAATTAGGGAAATAACCAAATAACCCTATCAAAAAAATGGGGTACTGAGCTAAACAAAGAATTTTCACCTGAAGAAATTCGGATGGCTGAGAAGCATCCTAAGAAATGTTCAACATCAATAGTCATTAGGGAAATGTAAATCAAAACAACCCTGAGATTTCACCTCACACTAGTCAGAATGGCTAAGATTAAAAACTCAGGAGACATCAGGTATTGGCGAGGATGTGAAGAAAGAGGAACACTCCTCCACTGCTGGTGGGATTGCAAGCTGGTACAACCACTCTGGAAATTAGTCTGGCAGTTCCTCAGAAAACTGGGCATGACACTTCTGGAGGACCCTTTATACCACTCCTGGGCATATACCCAGAGGATTCCCTAGCATGTAATAAGGATACATGTTCCACTATGTTCATAGCAGCCCTATTTATAATAGCCAGAAGCTGGAAAGAACCCAGATGTCCCTCAATGGAGGAATGGATACAAAAAATATGGTATATATACACAATGTAGTACAATTCAGCCATTAGAAACAATGAATTCATGAACTTCTTAGACATCATCTTAAGTGAGGTAACCCAATTGCAAAAGAACACTCATGGTATGCACTCACTGATAAGCGGATATTAGCCTAGAAAACTGGAATACCTAAGACACAATCCACATATCAAATGATGTCCAAGAAGAAGGAAGGAGTGGCACCTGACTCTGGAAGGGCTCAGAGCAGCAGTGTAGGGAAATATCAGAACAGGGAAGAGGGAAGGGGTGGATGGGGGAACGAGGGAGGGAAGAGGGCTTATGGAACTTTCGGGGAGGGGGGAGGCAGGAAATGGGGAAATCATATGAAATGTAAATTAAGAATATAGAAAATAAAATAAAAAAAGAAAGATAAAAAAAGAGCAAGCATATAGAAATGAATGCTTGGATTCTGGCTATTTAAAAAATAGTGTGTGTGTGTGTGTGTGTGTGTGTGTGTGTGTATGTGTATGAAGGGGGTGCATGTGCTCATCGTGTAGGCATCTGTAAAGGCCAGAAGGTAGCCCTAGTAGTAGCATGAGGTTGTGAGCTGCCCAATTTGCTAGATACCAAACTTGGGTTCTTTGTAAGAGGAGTACATGCTTTTAACTGCTGCAATACTTCTCCAGCCTATTCTGACTATTGTTTCTTAAATTTATAAGGCTACTCAAATGCATATTTTACTTTTTATTGAAAAATCCCTTATTTATATAATATATTTACATTTTTTGGCATAGGTTGAAATCCTGTGATTTTAATTAAAAGTTTTTATTTTGTCTTTTAATTATATCTGTTACCACTTGTTAGCCGAGTGCCTAGGGGGATGGCATCAGACCTCCTAGGAGTGGAAATACAGATGGCTGTGTGCTTCCAAGTGAGTGTTGGAAGAGAAGTCTGTACTCCTCACTACTGAGCCATCTCTTCAGCTCCGAAATCCTCTATTTTTTTGCATAAAACAAGAAGATTGTTATTACCTCTGCATAATTCTCAATGTAACTAGCCAGTTTTTTTTTTTTAATATCCATAGTGTAACAGTTATGTCAATGACAGTGTTCTCAGAGGCAACTCTTCATGTCATGTGCATTGTACTCCCATGGTGTAGATCCAAAAACCAAGAGACCGGTTACTTGGTCCAAGTTACAGAGATAGCAGATAGAGGGACTGGCTAGACCCACTCAGCTCTAGCGCAGTGTCCTTGATCTTGCATACTGAATCTCTCCTTCCATTTACTCATGCAGTTAGCTTCTGTCCTTAGTGAAATCATTCTTCCGGACTACTTAGGTGTTTCTAGTTGAGGTTCAGTAAAACTTTCTGTAATAGAAACACATATTTGGAAGTTTGTGGTCTCAGCTGTTGTTCCTCTACACTCTAGAAGAGTAGGTATTATTTTCTCTGGGAACTTAGTTTTGCTCTTGAGCCTTGGCTCTGGAGGTAAGTACCAAGACATGTGTGGTTCAATAGCAAAAGAATTGTACAACTGTACAATTCGGAGGAGAGCTGTGAGTGCTAGAACAACTTACTGTATCACTTGCTAAATTATACCCCAACTCTCTCTCCCTCTAATTTACTCATTATGGAAAGTGTTTAAAGTATCACCACTTTCTTTTACTTTACTCCCCAGCTAGATTTACTGCCTCGAATCACACTCAGACTCAAAAGGGGTGTCATTTGCAAATAACTTTGCAGATAGTGAGCCATTACAGGTTGTAAGAAGGAATGATTTAATCATTGGAAGGTTTACTCTTCCAGATCTAGATAGGGTTCCCAGATACACACTGGACAAATGAGATATTCTATGAGGAAAAGGACTGAATGTACATCCTGTGCATTGTGTCGGAGCAGGGCTGAAGAGGCCTTTAAGGAAGCAATCTTTACAGTCATCTACAGAAGTCACAAAGAGACTGAAGTGTGGCTTCCCACTGGCTCATGCTAAAGCCTTTCTCTCTCTCTCTCTCTCTCTCTCTCTCTCTCTCTGTGTGTGTGTGTGTGTGTGTGTGTGTGTGTGTGTGTAGGAGTGGAAAAGGAGGATCAGATGCAGCACCCCAAAAGCCCTAGCTCCCTTCTGCTGCAGAGGTGCCCTCAGTGAGGGGATACCTAAGAAGGTTTGCTTTCAATAGGATGGATGTCAGTTACCTGGGAGTCTGGGTCTCTTGAGTGATTCATGGTTTCTGAAACAGAGATCTTTGAAGCCACCAGATTTCTGATGGGCATGAAACCCGTAATACTGGGTCTCAAGGATAGAGCTGAATATCTGGTTCATGGATGTTTCGTAGAGCTGAGACTGAGAAGGATATAGCACAGGTGTGTGTGTGTGTGTGTGTGTGTCTTACACACACACAGCCTATTAGTTTCAGCACTGAGTGTGATGCTCACACACTTAGGCAGGTGCTGAAGTGAGAGGCTGAGCTTGTGCGTGCCGTGGTTGGTGGGATCTGCATGACAGCTACCTCAGGGATCATAAAAACCAGATGAGCTAGTAGATAACTGCTGTACGGCAACTTATGCCACAATAAAGATGTCAGTTTTCTCTATTATTTTATAACATTGACTAGCTAGGAATGCTTTCAAGCAGGACACTGATACCCTCCACCGTTAAAAACAGACTTAGGCATTTATTAACTGGTATTCACACGGCTTCTCACTGCCCAGGTTTGTGAAGCGAGACCAGATTTCCTGTCCTCAGAATTCCTTCAGCACATGGTGAGGGAGGTGAGGCATTTCCATCCCAGATGACAGCCAGGCAGGCTGCACTCACACATTCCTATCCCCCCTCTGTCTTTCTCCTGGGAGAGGTAAGAAAATTCTTGCCCATTAATTTTATTCATTATGTCTAAAGAAAGAAATCCCTGTAACAAAAGGAATTCTAGATCCTTCCTCAAATCCTGGACACTGCTGTTTTAGTGGTGAGTCCTGGGGACAGCAGAGTTAAACAGGCTGGGCTTCTTCTCTATCAGGGCCTGCCCTTTCAGGGGCCCAGCGATTTTGGAGCATTCTCACAGAATGACTCAGAGTGAGGACTTTGAGGGCTGTGTGTGTGGATAAATTTCAGAATGATTATCTAGGAAACGTGCCCCTGAATGCTAAAAGAAAAGACTCTGAGAGTTATTTGCCGCTCTTCTGTTTGTTCAGTCCATCTCGAACTAACTGTATACACCCTGTGATCCTTCATGATGAAAATGTGTATGGTGCTATCTCCTTGTAGGGGGGGTTTGAGTGAAACACCGATTTTTATCTGGCAGTTGCTTCTTTAATGACAGCCCTTTAATGACATTGTTTCTAAGATGAAACTACCAGTTGTCAAGTCACATTTCACTCAAGTGTTCACTAAAGCTCAAAGTCTCACCAAATGCTGGCCACTGAGCCCAGCAGAGCCCAGACACAGGTGCCTGCAAAAAGGGGAGACATGGCATCATGGGACAGGTGGGTGGTGAGCTCCCTGTTTTTATCCAATACATCAACTGTTCATGATATATTCATCCAGATGACAGATGACAATGAGCAACAATAGCAACTTCTCTTTAAGAAAATATTTGTTAAGGCCTGGGGATAAATCTTAGTGGTAGATGTGTTCAGCATGTATGAGGTAGGTGGGTCTCTGAGTTTGAGGCTAGCCTGGTTTACAGAGTGAGTTCCAGGACAGCCAGGGTTACAAAGAGAAACCCTATCTTGAAAACAAACAAACAAAGAACAACAAAACCCCAAACAAAACCAAAACAGAATAAAATACCCAAGAAACAGGGAGTTATAGGTTTGTTTAGAGAATTGGCCCCTAGGTAGGTTAGGTAAGGGTGTGGCAATGGGCTAGCTTCAGGTAGGTAAATGCAGAGAGCACATGATTTGTTTTAGTTTAATAGAAAGCCCAAGCAGTCTCTAAAAACAGCTGTTTGAGGGTTTGAAGGGCCACTTGGTGAGCTAGTAAGGAATTCCTCATTCCTGGGGGCAATCAGACTCTGGTTGTAGAGATGTGCAAGCATTCTTGTGTCAGTGCAGGGGCCTGGGAATGGTTCCTGCTTGTTGGAAGGACTGGAAATGATTCTACCCCAACTTCATTGTTGAATGTTTTATGTACTATATAGCTCATGCAGACAGTCATGCAATTTAATAGTCTTTGGTAATTGTTTTGCAACCATTGTAAGTTAATTTTAAAACACCCTTCTAAAATATTTAGTAAATTAATCTTAGAACATCCACCACACTAAGATACTTGAACAAAGTGTCCTAGCTAAATAACTCTTGGGCCATGGCTTTCTTGGGAAGGGCCAACTCCTGAGGGTCAGTTTGACAGCCCTTCCCATTGCAGACTGGTCCCTGGCTCTGAATGTGAGGACCATAGGGGTACATGACAGCTCCAGACAGTGGGAACAAGATGGCTGATGCCAAGGGGTGGTCAAATGGGAGCTGCTCCTAGTGACAAGAGCAGGTTCCTCTCTCCTTGACTCCCTCCAATCACACCAATGTCCTTCTACTCACAACAAAGGGATGTAAGGTGGCAGACATATTTTACTCCCACAATTATTACAATAAAATTCCAGTTACCTTAAAACAATTAAATGACAGAAAACTTGCAAAAAAAAAAAAAACCTTTCAGTTTCTAGCAAAAAGATCATAATAATTGTTATATAACCTGAATTTTCATTAAAAAGTATAACACACATTTAAAACAAGTTTATTTTCCTAACGAGTTACCATGTTGCCCAGAAAAGGAAGTTTTTAAACTAGTGCTCCATGGTGCTCTACGAGAGGGCGTCTGTCAGGCTCGGCCGATCTGGAGTGAGTTAGCCTAGTTGCAAGCTCTGCGTGTGCACCCATTGCTCCCCATTTCAAAGGACTTGCCATGCTCAAAGCAGGGGCCAGGGCACCTTGAAGAAAATGATGTGTCTGACCTGACTGTTCCACACATATCTCCCTTGCTGGAGAGTGCCGGGACAATAAGCCTCTGCTAATCACTTCCGGATGAGAAGCATGGGCCTCCACCAGCCTCCCATGCATGTGCTGATTACATCCCCAAAGGTCCAAACTGGAGAAGCCTTTTAAGGTAAAACCAGGACTGGAGCAGCTGCTACAGGAGTCTATTTTAGGACTAAAGTTTTTCATTTTTATTATTTATTTCTTTTTTTCAGTTTATATTTTCTTTTTTTTCTTTTTCTTTTTTAAATTTTATTTTCTATATTCTTTGTTTATATTCCAAAGGCTTTCCCCTTTCCCAGTTCCCCCCCACCATACGTCCCATAAGTCCTCTCCCCCCCAACTATTATTTCTAAGTCCTTTGTGTGTGTGTGTGTGTGTGTGTGTGTGTGTGTGTGTAGGCCAGAGGACAACTTTATGAAGTTGGTTGCCTTTTTCTGGGTTCTCAGGCAAGCAACTTTGCCCACTGAACCATCCTGTAGGCCCCACTGATAATTCTTAATATAAAACCTTTGAGCATAGGGTTCATAACACCATTAGGTTTAAAACATCAAATGTCCAAGAGCTACTAAAGTAGAGAAACCATTTTAGCTTTATGAAACTGAAAATATTTTCAATACACATTTCTCCAGAGATGCCAGAGGAAAAGAAAGAAGGGTATCTCCTTCAGTAAGTAAGTACTTAAACTTGGGTGGCTCTGCATCTCTAAAGCCCTTAACATTCACTAACATACACACCACCCACAGTCCCGCAGAATAGAAATGAAAATGTTGCCACTGAGAAGAATGTCTAAGGACCATGCCTTTGGTTAGGTTCATAAGACAAAGTGTGATCAAATGTGCCAAAGCAGAGGCTTTTGATTTCGATCCCTTCCTAGACTACATGAGTAATACCCCAAACTCTAAAAACATTTGGGAACGGATCCTTTTTATTCTGGTCATTAGCTATCTAGTACCTGAATCCAAACTATTTACTTGCTTTGTGAAATATGGGCAGTGTGACATTGTAGAGGATGTTGCTCTACATCTAAAATCCAAACCAAACGCTGCTCTGAAGGCTTCTGAAGACAGATATGGCCACACAGGAGGAGTGGTCAAGAATATTCACACTCAGCACCTGGAATCTTTCAGAGAGCTGTCTAGAAGACAATCACATTAAGGACTTTCATTCTTTCTAGCAGATTTCATATATTTGTATATAAATCAGTGCTGGTCACACCATATGGCCTCCATTTTCCTCCACTGTGACCTTGAGATATGGCCTGAGGAGACCACAAGTCCCAGCAAGCAGTTTTCAATCTCTGAGTAGCACCACATAAAAGATGAAAGCAATTACAATGAGCACCATTTACAGCCAGTGCCTCTATGCAGTCCTCCTGGCTTCTGGAAAATTGCTAGCAAGCCCCATAACTGGCTCAGAGTTCGGGCACAGGCTGAACAACATCTTTTTCAAATTATAAATCCATTTAGGTTCAAATCTCAGGGGTAATGCTGTAGAGCCCTTAGTGGATTGCACAGCAGGTGCTATTAGATCCTGGTTGTAATCGTTGAGTGATGGTCCAGGAACCTGGGAAGGCTCTAATCATAAGCAAGGACTATCATCAGAATACTTAAACACTTAGGCAGCTCCGCGTCTTCAAAGCCCTTTACAAACATTAATTAATTAATATACACTACACCCCTGTGATGTCGTTAAGTATTATTATCTCTATTTGACATATAAGGAAGCAGACAGGTTAAGTGGCTTGCTTGAGGCCACACAACAAACCCAGAGTGGGTCTGGGAATGTAAATTAGAAGCACCTGATCCACTGCATGCAGGGTTGTGTGATGGTTGGGTCAGCAGGCTTACTTGCTCAGCTGCCCAGAACAGGTGAGCCTGTGGCCGCAGGCAGGACACTCACTGGCATGCTGTGGGAGGGGGTAAGTCCTCGGGTGCTAGCAGGCCTTGTCCCACTCCACCTTAGTCTTAGCTCAACCTGGAAGAACTGGCATGAGGATCATGAGAGACAGCACCCATGTCAGCAAAGTACCTCTACAACCAAGCTATGAAGTGTTTGTACCCCAGCTTTTGTACTTTGGGTTCTGGAAACCCAAAGTCACATATTAGTGGTATTTGGAGGTAGGACCTTTGGGAGGTGACTCAGTTATGCAGAATACTTATAAGTAGATCACCCCAGTCATAGATTACTGTATTGATCCGCAGTCAAGGGAGTGTGGATGTAAGAGCACGAGCTTGCTAAGACACTTGCAATCTTCAGACTGGGCAGAGCTTCCCCACAAGAAGACACTCAGAAGGGGCCTCCCTAAGGAGTTGGATGTCCCACCTCCAGCCATGTAAAGAGTAAAACTCTATCCTTTATATAAGGACAAGGCTCAGGTAGGCTGTTTCAGAGGCGAAAGCATTCAAAGATCACTTGCCTGCTATGGCAGAGAGCTCAGACTGATTGTTAGCATTGCTTGGGCCTGAAGTCATTATGGCTGGCTAGAAGAACAAACAGGTCCAGCAGCTGGATTACCAGATATTAGACCTAAAGTGTGGAGTGAGGAAAGAGAAAATGTAGGAAAGGAGGAAACGTGGGCTAGGGAAGTTCATTATCTGAGAGTCATCAAAGCCAAAGCAAACCACAACCAAACCAGCAGAAACCCACACTGAGGAACTGAAGACAATGCTAAGAGGGGGCCTCCGTGGGAGTGTGAGCTGGGGGACTGGGGGTGGGGGTGGTGACCTGGGTAGCTGGAAGGGACCTGGGAGAGCAGGAGAGGGAAAGGAGAGAAGTAGCACCTTGGGGGCGTTCTGTGTAGCAGGCACTTGACAAGGGCTCCACTGGAGAATGCCACCATAGATTTGTCTTAGACTTGAGCAACAATGGTGGTCAATGCTAACATAGCATTAGAATCAAGTCTAGGTGTCCCGGCTCATTCCCGTGGAGACAGGGAGGAGAGAGTTTAAAGGTGTGAACTTAGGAGCAGATGAAAGAATGGTGGCAACTGTGGCTGTGGGTGACTGGCAAGCTGGCATTCAGGGGTTAAAACTCTTTAAAATCACCAGTGTCGGTCTGAGAACAGAGTTGGGATGGGGCAGGGCTGTGGGAGGGATAAGGGTATCTGTATCTGGTGTGTTTATTCTTAGGACTAGTCAAATGCTCTCAGTATAACTCAATGAAATTTTCAAGGAGTAGTGATATGGATGGTGACTTCACAACTACTAGTTTACATTAATGTATTCAGACTGTCTCAATCCGGGAAAATGTCTAGACTTTTTATCCCAGTGTTCCACTACTGGTTACACTGGGAAGGGGGGCAGGTAGCACAGGGCTTGTTAGAATCAACACATACTCTGACCAGTTTTGAGGGCCTCATGAGAGGGAGGTGTTTTTTTTTTTAATTAATTCATAGGAAGCTTGTATAAATCCTTCTGAAGAAGCTGTCAGAAAGAGGATACTGGTTTCCATTTCTTTTACTGTAAATCTTCCTATTGCCCCCTTTACCTGGATAGTGTAAGAAAGCTTTAATGTTGTCTTCTTAAACATTGGCCTTTCTCTGAAGATGTCAAACTAAAGAATTTGTATTCAGAGTTTACTGCTCAGAGCTGGGCATGGTGGCATAAGTCTTTGATCCTAGCACAGGCAGGTGGATCTCTGAATTCGAGGCCAGCCTGGTCTACAGAGAGTTATGGCTATGATGAAACCTTGTCTTGACAAACAACAACAACAACAACAACAACAACAACAACAACAACAAAGAAATTACTGCTTACATAGGAATCTGAAATCAGAGTACAGCTTGGCTTAACATCTCACAGAAAGGATGGGAAAGAATTTCAACTTCAGCAACTTTGAAATATTTCCTGGGCTTCTGGGAAACCCTGGCCAAGGAGGAGGTTGTGAGAATTCTACAGCTGGAGCACTAGGAAGTGGGCTGAGGGTGCCAGCTCCAGAGGCTGTTGCTGCTTCTCTTGACTGGTTTTCATCAGCCTAAACTGTGGGCCTCTGCAGGTTAACATCATCTTCCCAACCCTACTGCCTTCTGTTCTGATCAACTCAGAGGAAGTTTCCTAAAGTACCCTCAAAAGAAGCTGAACTATCATCTCTTCACTGCGCAGCAAGCAGCTTCCTGAGGTGGCGCTCCCACCTTACCCAGCAACATTGCCCAGACTATACACATTCTGGGGTTTAGGGCAACAAGGCAAGCATGTGTCCTTCTCTATCACATTGCCTGTCGCATCAACAGTACGTGACCAACAGTGAGAGGAAGGGAAGTCCTACCTACTGGCAAAGTTTCCTCAAACACTGCCTTATACTCACTATTACCAGTAAGGAATCTTGGCAAATACTTAATAATGCCACCTAAGCCTTTGTTGGCCTGTACACTAACAAAGAAGGACTGTCTCTACTCTTAAATGAATATTTTACTCTTATTTTCAGTATTACCTAAAGTTATTCATTTTGTGCCATTAAACACATGCAGAACCTTATACAGCAGTCAAAGATAAACTGCCAGCTGCCCGCTTCATGAATCGGGCCTATCCAAGGGTGTTAGAAACGTGCAAAGCCAACTGTGTGTACAGAGGGATATACATATATTTACATAGCACATGGATCATGGGTACAGGATTGTGATGCATACTACTGAAGTAAAATGTGCTAATTCCATATTCAAGACAATTTTAACTTCAGTTTAAAAATGTTTTTACTGTCTTATACCCTTGCTATCAATGAGATCATGAAAATCTCTTCCTGCCTGTGAAGTCTTTATTGCTATAAAATAACTAGGATCTTCCAAATTAAATATTATCTTTAAACATTTGGCATTAGCATCCCCCAAACCAATAGTGAGCCTGAAACCATAGTAGCAAAGGGAATAATTTACTCAAGGCTCAAATGCTCAAACATGGCAGCGCTGGAAAGCAGATGAAGGTTTTTAGATGACTTTTTATTATTTATTATATTTATATGTGTGGGGAGGTGGGGCACGGACATGTAAGTCAGAAGACCACTTGCAGGAGTCTGTTCTCTCGTTTTCCCAGGCGAGTGCTAGAGACCGTCTGTCTTGGCAGCAAGCACCTTAACGTGCCGAGCCACCTCGCCTGCCTGCAGACTGCTTCTTATCAAGCAGGCTAAAGCTGTAGTGGGTGTCTCACGTACAGACATGGTCACTCCTCTCACTCTTCTCAGTTCTCATGGGAGTGAATGTCGCATAAGACCCCCACCCCCATGGTTGGTCACACAGGACAGTAAGATCAAAGGTGAGCAAGTGGTTGAAAAAGGAACCCTGAGGGTCAAGGAAACCCATGATGATCAAAAATCTCATGGCCAAACCAATGCAGACTTTATTGGTTTTCCCTGAGTAGACTCTTATCCTGGAAAAATTTCTGAAGCTCCTTTAAGTTGTTTTGGGGAAAAAGAATAAATAACATTTCACAATTAATTTGATAAATTAATTATCATTTATGTAAAATTAACCGAGTTACTTTCTTTTCTTTTTTGGTATTTTTAAAACTTGGTATAAAAAACAATGGGTTCCATTATGCTGCTTTCAAACATAACAAGCATGCTTTGCTCAGGCTTGCCCCCCTACTTTCCCCTTCCTTTTCTCATCCTTCTTACTCATCCCTCCCCACAAACCCGTTTTTATGACTCTACAGACAGACAGACAGATAGACAGATAGACATACTGACAGAAAGACAGATAGATGAATGGTGATATTTTCTCATTCTTGCCTCTGTGAAAAAGTTCTTTCTAAATAGTATCTTAGACTATGGCTATACATCCCCAAATATGTCTCATCTAAATAGCTTGGTATGCTTGGATTTAGTCCAGTTAGTTTTAGGCCCACAATAGGGAGAATGTTTCTGTATGGAGACAACATTTACAGCTCTGCTCGCTTGGAGGCGTTAATGATCTGTGATATGCTGACAGTCACATGGACTATCAATGGGGCAGCTGTACTAACACCATGCAGGCAGGGCATCAGACCTATGGAAGGCTTTCACATATATCTTCACTATTGTCTCTCCTACCCACAGGGACAAGAATATAGTTGTCATACAGACTGAGCACCTACCTACCTGTTGTAATAGGTATAAGAACAAATGCCCTGTGAATCCTCAAAGGATAGAAAGTTGTTAGGTACCAGAGAGGACATTCAATGTTTATCTCAAGGTCCTCACAACCTCAGTACAATGCCCTCTGTCCTTCTCTCCTCTGCATCATTTCTATTTCACATGAAGCTCAGGCAGGTGGGGCTCCTCTCCTGTCTGGAGAAATAAGGTACATGCTCAGAATTAGAGAATGGGTCCATCTTTGCATGCTGTTATGGTTTGAATCTGAAGTCCCTCACGTGTTTATGTTTTGAATACATGTTCCAGAGTTGGTGGTGCTTTTCTGGGATGCCATGGAGCCTTTAGGAGGTGAGGACTAACTGGCGGTGATGAATTGTTAAAAGCATTGCTTTGATGTGAACAGTCTCCACCATATGCCTGACTACATGAACTGAACTGCTGTGTTCTGTTTTTCCATCCTTGGACTGAAACTTTCTGAAACTGTGAACCCAAATAAATCTTTCCTCCCTCAAGTTGCTTCTGTTGGGTACTGTGGCATGGTGGCAAAAGCAGTAACTAATTTATTTGTCTATTTCTTTATTTTACAAGAATGTTCTTGCAGACTTCAAAAGTTATGCAGACACTCAATGACTCAAAGGTAAAGAATTCTTTAAACATCTAGAGAAGATTTATGGCATATTTATTCACATTTTTAGTTCTTGAGACCAGAGTGTCCTTGTATTCCTGGCAACCAGTGGTTGACATTGGGAGCTAACTTTTAAGCTTCTTTTCCTTAACAACATGAACACATAGATACTATCTATTCATCTTCTGTCTAGCATTCTATGTAATCAACTTTCCCTGCTGGTCAATGATATTTATAGAGTATCCTAAGGTGCAAGGCTGTGTCTTCCACTGAGCATACATAACCTTGGAGTCCCTAAGGAGCCATGAGGCAAAGCTCAGCCACACATCTGGCATGAAGGAGGAGTCTGAATAGGATAGTAAGAGCAGGGTGGCAGTTATACCCACACCAGCCCTGCCCCTGTCCTGGCAGGGATGCTGGCTGTCTTCAAGGATGGAGGTGGAGCTGAAGACACACATCTCATCAACAGACTGCTCCATGGCCAGACCTGGGTGGATCAAAGTCTTCTGTTTTGCCTTTTCTATCTGGAACCATAACTCAAGAATAAAATTGCCTTAGGTTTCCCCCCTCACCATTAAATTCCCTTCAATCATGGCAGGCAAAACACAGTCAAACTCAAGCAGCCAGATGTTATCATTACAGACCTCTTCTTATAAACCCATGCCGAAACCTGAGTGGTTGATGAGACCAGCTAAGCAGTTGTACCTTTGACCCAATTGCATTAAACTTGCCCTATCAATTTGAGCTTAGTATAAACACCATTTCCCAGAGCCCCTCATGTAGTCAGCAGCAAGAAGAAGCTGACTAAGCCTAAACATTTTTTAACAGCAATCTTGTCTTACAACACCAAGGGGATTTGCTGGGCATCTGGGGCTTTATAAAACCATATGAACATGCTGAAAGAATTAGAATCCTTTAAAAATGAAAAATTGATGGTGACAGTTCTTTCTGGGGACTAGTTGGTATAATGGCAACCTACAAGTGGGCAGAAGGTGGTCTGAAATACGTTTTCATTTTTAAAAATACATTTTAAATTATTTTCTTTTTTTCTCTAATGTGTACTCTAAGGTAGCTATTAAACATGTAACTGGGACATGTAGAAGAATGAAAAATATTCAGTCCTTGTTAAGCTTCTTTGTAATGAAGACTGGAACTCTTCTCTATTTATGCATTTTAAATAAAGCCACCATACTTTTCCCACAGTGCATGGGACTAACTATAGTGTCTGGTCTACACACACACTCTGGGATAGATGAAGGCAGTGAGTGACTGGTATTTATTTGTTAATATTTATCTTTTTTTTCTCTTTGGTAATAGCACCAAATTCAGGGCCTGATGCATGCTAGGTTAACATTTTACCACCGAGCTGTACTCCTAGCCCACAAAGCTGTTTAAGTAATAAGAAACTTAGGTGTTCTACCATTTTTTAGAATGTATTAATGATGTATAAATTAATATACTTCAATGGGGAGCTGGGGAGCTGGGGAGCTGGGTCAGTACTTCACCAAGTACTTCAAGTGCTTGATGCAACAGCATTAGGACCTAAATTTAAATTTCAAGCACCCACAAAAAGCTGAGCATGGCCTCGGATGCTTATAATTCCAGAATTGGAAGGCAAAGACAGGATCCCAGAGGCTCACAGCCCAGACAGTCAAGCGATCTAGTAAACTCAAGGTTTAGTAAGAGACCTCATCACATGTAACAAGGTAGAAACAACAATTCATAATGCAGAGAACAAGTAATTGTGGGGTGCCTAGCCTCAAAAGGGACATTCATAACACAACCCCTATATCTAAGTCTTAGGGATCAGTAGAAGAATGCGCTCTCAGAAGCATGGCTGCCAACAAAGACCACAGGCTCCATCTTTCAATGAAAAGCTACAGACAATCAATGGTGGCTGAGAGAGGGGAACCAGTTTTCTTTCCTTCTTTCCTTCCTTCTTTCTTTCCTTCCTTCCTTGCTTCCTTCCTTCCTTCCTTCCTTCCTTCCTTCTTTCCTTCTTTCCTTCCTTTCTTTTTTTTCCCTTCAGGAATGAAACCCCAATTCTAAGAGATCAGTTCTAAATTCATCTAAATAAAAACAATACATTTTGTATATTTTGTATGTTTGTTTATAACAGAAATAAATATAGGTAGTGACACGTCTTTAATCCCAGCACTCAGGAGGCAGAGCCATGGGGATCTCTTCAAGTTCAAGGGCAGCCTGATCTACAAAGTGAGTTCCAGACTACACTGTGAGACCCTGTTTCATAATCTCCCAGTCAGGGGAGTGAGGGGCGGAACCCAGAAAAACAAAGCCAGTGAGTTGCCAAGAGGGATACTGTCAAACCTTAGACACAGTGGAGTCAGAGTCACAGACTTGGGAGAGAGAGAGAGAGAGTCCTAATTCAAGTCAATGTTGTTCTAATTTGTGAATAACTTTCTACTCCTTAACATGGTCTAAGAAACTGTCAGTGTCTTGCTGCCCTGGTAGAAATGCTGTAAATTAGCTATAGTTGCACGTACCTATACTCGCAACACTTGTGGGGCTGAGGTAGGTTTAAGGACAACCTGGGCTACCTAAGTGATACCTTGTTTCAAAAAACAAAACAGTTATTCTAATCTCTGAGGACGGAGGAGATATCTATTTCGGCCTGCTCAATGGAAAATTGGGCTCTAGGCATGGCTTCCAGGGTTTGTGGGGATTCTGTCACCTCTCTGGAGTGAGGTCTCCTTACCTCTGTGAATTTAGAGGAGAAAAATATCCTAGGTTTTTTCAGGATTGCAATTCTGATTCCATGACACCATTACATAATTTCTCTCTTGATGGACTTTACAACTGATAATTTTTACAGCTCTGATTTTGACAGACTCTAATTTAATAAGCATCTGAACCATTTGTTTAGAGGAAAATGCATTTTTTGAATAAAACAAAGACACACACACACACACACACACACACACACGTGCGCGCCACACACACGTGCGTGTGTTCATGAGTACTGAGAATGAGTCCTGGCATTCTACAGCATATTCTAGGCTCTCTAAAGCCTTCATGTGGAATTGAAGGTGTGCCCTTAAGATCTGTCAACTGCTCTCCAGTGGCTGTGTGGTATAAAAGCACACAGGGGCCTCCCAGGGATGGAGGATGGTGGACTGGGAGCTGGTGGGCTTCAGAAATACAACTTTGGTGTCAAAAAAGAGTTGACCTTGCCTGTCTCCTGGAAGAATCAAGTAAGAGCTGCACTCTATATTTCATCTCAGGATTGGACTGGGCAGTCTAATGTGGCCCAGAGAAGGATGGGGATTCTCTCTGCTGCACAGTTGGGTGCTGTTGAGATGAGGAAAGAAAGAATTCCCTGACAATAGGCACTTCACACACTTTTCAGGAATAACAAATGAACAGTATTTTTCTTGTCTTGATTTGAAAGAGCTATTTCAAAATTAAGTGTTTTTATTTGACACATTTTATTTTGTGTAGCCTAGGCTGGCATGGTACCTGAGACCCCCCTGAATGTTTATATGATAGGCATATATAGTGACTATATGAACAATACTGTTTTAATTTGTTTTATGTAGTCTAACATGGAGAATATTGCATATACAGACTTCTGGTAAGAAGATAAAGCGTTAATACTGAAGAGTGATTCAAGCCAGAATATGGGATTTGTATTTTTAAGGCATAGCAATAAAGGCCTTTTTTTTTTCTTTTGGGTACTTTTGGGAATGGAGCCCAGCTCTTTGCACATGATAGACAAATGATCTACCCTAAACAATTCCCTCAGCTTAGGTCTCCCTTTCTTTTTCCTTTCTCTCCCTCTCTCCCCCTTTCTTCCTCTCTCTCCCCCTTCCTTTTTGTGTATTTATGTTCATGCATGAGCACACATGAGCACAACATGTCTGCACTCACACAAATGTACACTTGTGCAATGTAGAGGCCAGAGGTCGTCATTCCTCAGGGGCCTTCCTCTTTGTGTTTGGAAACAAGGTCTTTCACTTGGCTTGGACCTGATCCATCAGACTAGGCTACCTGGACAGTGAACCTCATGGATATGCCTGTCTCTGCCTCGCCAGTGCTGTGCCTACAAAGGTGTCCCACCATGCCTGGACTTTTTTCATGGGTTCTGAGGATGGAATCCAGGTCCTCATCATCCCAGCCCAAGAACATTTTCAATTAACATTTTTTTTTATTTTCTATATTCTTTGTTTACATTCCAAACGCTTTCCCCTTTCCCAGTTCCCCCCCTCACCATATGTCCCATAAGCCCTCTTCCCTCCATTCAATGAAGTCAGTTTCTTTACATTGGAATAAGGGAGAAAAATTATATTAACATAAAAATTTAGGATATCTTCTAGGTGATATGATAAGGAATATACTTACAATAAGGAAGAGCTAATAAAGTTATCCTGCAAGCATAGTTTTCTCTGGGAAAGAGCAGTTCACTAGTACTGGAGATAACCATCTCTCGAGTCTTTTGTCTACAGCTATATTTTTAGTTTTCATTCTGCATTCCACAATTCCAAAAGCTGAAGTCATCTGCAGGTCACGCCAATGCCTGGGGTAAGTACCTAGTACATCTTAAAACAATGCATCTTTACTCTGAAAACATGAAGACTCTTGCTCTGAGGCAGGATACAATGAGCCACGCCTCTTACAAGTTGTTCATCTTTCCCTCGTGTTGCCTGCCTGGGCGGGCTCTCGCTCAGAGCTCTGCTGTCACCTCCTAGCTCCAGGGCTTTTTGAAATTCTAGTCAATGCAGCTCATTTCCATGTTGCTCACCTCTCAGCAGTGGTGGAACATGAGTGGGGGAGAGAGGGGTTTCATAAGGCAAAGCTCTGCCGTCCTACAAACCAGAGGAGCCCGTGAAGACGCCCCAAGCATCACAACTGCTCTAAGGTGTCAATCAGCCACCCTGAGCTTGCCTTCCTTAGCAACCTGTGACCAACAGACCTGCCAGCCTGCCCGAGCCTGATGGAAGGCATGCTTGTCACTCTGTATGGAGGTTACAGAGATATGCATGTTGGCACATGTGTTTAAAAGGCTGATTTTACTCACGCACTGTTGGGAGTAAGCAAGCAAGTGCAGGCAGCTTTCCTGTGGGGCCATTCATCTACCTGAAGTACCACAATGACCAGAAAGTGAATGCCTTCCCTGTGGAATCAAGCCTGGGACAGTAGCACCACTCACCAACCTACTACCAGAGGGAACTGATGAAGGGCACATCATCACAAATATATGTAAGTGAATTCCACAAGAAAATATATGAAAGCGCTGATTTACTGCTTTCAACCATTTTGGCAATTCCTAAATGTGTATATGATAAATGAACACAATTGGCAAGGTCACAGCTCTAACATCATATACTCCTTTGTTTTTCTACAGAAACAAAGTTTTTTCCTACACTAGAGCCCTCCATATCACCATGCTTGACAGTGACCTGTATGAGCTAATTTGCATAGTATTAGCCAGCCTGAAGCCACTGTTGTACTGGGTTTTCCTAGATAATAAATGGGTTCAGTGGCCAAATTGTGATGCATGGAGGACAAGGAAGGGAGGACAACAAAAGATAGGGGAGGACTGGGAGGCAAAGGAGGGGGAACTGAGGGATGAAAATGGAGGGACAATGAAGGGAAAGTAGCAAAGGCGGGTGGCTGTGATGGACGGCAGTTTGTGAGCAGCTTATAAAGGTGTGGGCAGGCACACGGAAACATAAGCAGTGCTCTGTGTAGTTTCTGAAGCAGTGGTAATTCTAATTCCACGCCAGACATTCTCTTCCACAATATCCATCCTATAGGTAAAGTGTAAAAGGAGTCATTTCATAATGGCTGGTGAGGAGAGAATACATTGACTCTGCTTTGGGTTACTGGATTTATATAATAGCTTTGACCCCAGTTACTCCATTTTAAGAGCAAGTGCCAAAAAAGAATGCTGCATCTGGTTTACCCAAGTAAACAACCACCATCTGTCAGCACAACAGGAGGCACACACCGATAATTTCTTGTGCCGACACCTATGACTATATCAAGTCATATTAAAAGCATGAGTGTATCGATCACACCAGCTGTAACACTCTCACCTGGCATTATAAACAAACATCAAGACAGATGTGGCAAGCACCCTGACCTGCCACCTGGTCACTTATCATGAGCCTTCATCAGCAAAATTGCCACAGTGAAGGCCCTATGTCTTTGTCTTTAGGCTCTAGCTTGTGAACAGTTTCTCACACCTGTGTACTCAGCTTACTTCAGACTGACACTTGAAACTGCTGGTCATAGAGGCAACTATGTGACAACTCCACCTTGAATAGCTCTGTGCCTATAGTTTGTAAAACTTATTCTCTGGTCCTCTGCAACTCTAGGGAGTGAACTTCTGACTTCAAGACAGCCCACCTAAAATCTGAAGCCTCTTTAATCCTTCCTTAGATATTCGGTAACACACACACACACACACACACACACACACACATTGTGTGGATGTAATGTTTAATCTGAGAATATTAGTAATTAAGACTGAAATGAAAAAAAAAAAGGAACTATTGATTGCCAATGCCCATGTCTATCAAGCAAAATCAGCAGTACTTGGTGATTTAGAGCCAATGAATTGATGAAGTTTGTATGCTTATTGCTACTGTTATAAAGTCTGACCATGTATAAAATTGTCTGCCTACCATTTCTGACACAGTACATTCATGCTCTCCTTAGTAGATCTGTGAGGGTACTTGGGGTTAGAGACAGGAACAAATTCACTGACAGTCAGTGAAGCAGCATATTCCTAGAAGACAGGGTCCCTTCTACTAAAATGGCACCCCTAGTAGTTTAGTACATAAACATTGGTGGCACATATCTTGGGCCTGCATTTTTAGATTATGTGGCTTGCTTCATGCTTCCCTCTTATTGATCCTTTTTAAGGAAACTGTCTGTGATGCTGTCTGTGACATGTTGGATAGAAGGTGAAGCTGGCACTAGGCTGCAGAGGATTCCTTCTATCCACTCTGTATGCATAAGGAAAGACAACATTGCCTGCTCTGATTACCTAGTAACCCCATTTCAGCAGGGATTCGTAAGTCCCACCCAACCCCTCAGTCCATGTTTTTACATGCAGCCATTCCTCAGCCAACTGCAGCTGGCAGAAGATCAAGCAGACCTACCACCAGCGTGAACTTCGGTGAAAACAAATGAATTTGAGGATTCGGCAAGGAGGGGACTCTCCTGTTTCACTAACAGTGACTCTAGTTTTCTTCTCAGGCCAACCAGTCTGCTAACCGTTGGCATAATGAGGCCTCTACAGACTCACACCCACTGCATCCCCAGAAATGATGATGCTAGGTGGTCTCATAAGACCCACTTTCCCCTTTCTACTACTTCACTGTCAAGATGATTCTTTCTCTTTGTAATCTTTCTTCATTTATCCTATCACAGTGATTAATCATTTTTAAAAGCATGCCTAAATCTTGAGCTTTATAAAAGAATTACCACAGAGAACAAAGGGCCAGCAAAATGATTCAGTGACAATGCTTGACATGTAAGTCTGTCAACCTGAGTTTGATTCCCAGAATTCTCTTAAAGGTGGTGAAGAGGAATGACTCAATGAAACTGTCCCTCATCTCTACATAGGTGGTGAGATACCTGCCCCCCACACACAGAGGCACACCCCCATATAATAGAAATAAAAATTTAAAACAATTACATCAAAAGCACATTTCTTGCACATCCCTTCCCCCTTGTCCCGGCACAATTCCTAGTATAATTAACATCTTGAATTGTAGCATGCTTGCTACAATTGCTGAGCCAAGGTTAATGCATTCTTTTAACTGAGTTCATGGCTTATATGGGTTCACTCTTCTGCACAATTCTGTGCACAATTCTGAGAGTTTTGATATATGATGCCACATCTCACATAGAAAAGTGCCACTGCCTCCCTCAAAAAGCCCTGTGCTGCATGTTCATTTTGTCCTTCCTACCCTGGATCTGGGCAACCATTAATTGTTAATTTTCTCTTGTTTTGCCTTGTCATACAGTTGGCATCATACAGTACAGCCTTCTTAGACCAGTTTCTCTTAGTAATTCTCTTAGTAATGTTCTCCCATAGTTTCTTCTTATTTAAAAAAAACAGTTGACAACTCAATCAATTAATGTAGTAATCACATTAGTAGTGTAAAGAATTGTGAACAAACAATGTACACAAAACATTTGACAAAAACTCACTTGTAATATTTAAAATAGTCTCAGGAAATTTAAAAACCATCAACAAAACAGTTTCTGCTAATATTATACTTAATAATACTAAGAAACAAGGTTTTGTTTGTTTGTTTGAGGCAGGGTATTACCATATAACCCAAATTGGCTTCAAACTTGTGATCCTTCTGTCTCTGCCTCCAACGTGCTGGGATTACATGCTAGGTTATATTGCCTTGCCTTGATCTTATTTGTTTATCAATGACTTGCATTCCTTTTTAGGAACATAGTTTATCCACTTAGTCATAGAAGGTGACCCTCAAGTGCATTTACCAGTACTTGTCAATTTTAAATAAAGTTGCTATAAAGCTCATGTATAGGTTTTTTTTTTTTGTTTTTTGTTTTTTGTTTTTGTTTTTTCAAGACCGGGTTTCTCTGTGTAGCCCTGGCTGTCCTGGAACTCACTCTGTAGACCAGGCTGGCCTTGAACTCAGAATTCCGCCTGCCTCTACCTCCCAAGTGCTGGGATTAAAGGTGTGCGCCACCACTGTCTAGCATGTATAGGTTTTTACATGGAGATTAGTTTTAATATAATTGGGCATCTATCTACCTATTAGCACAATTGTGTTTTGGAAGATAAAGCATTTACCCTTTTTTTTTTTTTTTTTAAACAAAGTGGCTGTCAACAGCAGTGGCTGAGTTCTTCCTGTCCCATAGCTCACCCCAGATTTGGTGGTATTAAGTATCCTGGCTTTTTAAACTCCTGTATTACCTCCTAGAAGCTTCTTAGCTGCTGTGTTTAGACCTATGATACATTTTCAGTTTGTTTCATAAACAACATAAGAATTGTGTCTATTCATCATTTGCATGTGAATGTGCAACTGGTCCAGTACAACTCATTCAAATGATTGCCCACTCTTTTCCTATTCAGTGACCTTTCCTCCTATGTCAAAGTTCAGCTGAGTGGATGTGTATGAATATAAGTTTCTCTTTATTTTTTATTTGTGCTTTTACCAGTACTGACTTGTCCTGATCATCTTAGTTTTATGATAAGTCTTAACGTCAGGTAGTCCTAGTTTCTGATTTTGCTATATAGTATTGTGTTAATTATTTTGGGACTTATGCTTTTCTACTGAAACTGTTATCAGTCAATAAAATCCATGTTATTCTCATGACTTTGATTGGTATTTAATTAATCTATAACTCAAGTTTAGAAAAGTCTCAACAATATGTTATCAACACTGAGTTTTTTTGTCATTATTATGGAATTTCCCTTCTTTCATTTAGGCCATCTTTAACTCTATTAGAGCACTGTATATTTCCTTATATATACCTTATACATATATCAACTTAAGATATAAATATTTCTCCACTTACATTGCTAATGTAACTTATATTTTAAATATTAAGTTGTACTTGTTACTTGAATATATGAAAATAAATGATGTTTATATATTAACCCTGCATCCTGAAGCCTTGTTAAAATTTCCTATGAATTCCAAGAATTCCTTATGATTTTCTATAAAGACCATTGTGCCATCCATGAACAAAGACAGTGTTATTTCTTCCATCCCAGTCTGTATGATGTTTATTCCTTTTTCTTATGCTACTATGTTACCAATGATGTCTACTGCAACGTTGTATACTAGTGGTGAAAAAGGATACCCCTGGCTATTCTTCATCTTTTTACATTTATGTTTAATTTTTCTATACTGCTATATATGCACATGGGCATGTGTTCTGGAAATTGAAATCAGGCTGTCAGGCTTGGCTGCAAGTGTTAGCTGTATTTTAGTAAATACATCTATAGAATGTTAAGGGAAGTATCCTATATTCCTAACTCACTGAGACTTAAACAATTATCATTAGATATTTGACTTAGTCAAATGTTTTGCATATTCTCTTTGCATATGATTATTCTTCTTTAACCTACTGACCTATTTCCTAAAGTGGGCCTATATAACTTGAAATCCTGCTATGTTATGGTATATAATATTTTTCTTATATATAGTTGTATTGATTTGCTAAATTTGACTTGAAAAATTTACACCTATGTTTTTGATAGAAATTTCCTTTCTTTGGTTTAGTACTAGGTCACAATGACTTAGAAAGTTTCCAACCATTTCTATTTTCTGACAGAGATGGTAGAAAATGTGTATAACTTCTTCAAAGACCTGGTAGAATTCAGCAGTGAATTCATTTAGCCTATTGTTTTCTGTGGTAGAAGGTTATTCATTCTCAATTCAATATATACAGGCTCATTCAAATGATCTATTTCCTATGTGGCTTTTGACAGAACATGGTCTGTTCCTTTTGCAGTATCCCATATATTTTGACTAGTTTAGTTTAAAATATTGTAGAAACTGATCTCTCTTGATACTCCTCTGATCATGCTATTTAATCAACAATCATTTTAAAGTGTCCAGCTATATTTCTTTTATTGATTTGTAAGTTATTCTACGGTTGTCTGATAGCATAGATCAGCTGATTTCTAGTATTTTAAATTCTTTTTGGCCCAGAATGTCATCTTTCCTGGTGAAAATTTCATGTGAGCTTGAAGAGAATGCATTTTTCACTTTGTTGATGGAACTATTCTACAAATGTCACATACAGTCCCCTTCAATGATTGTTGGTATTCTACATCCTTATTCATATTACACCTAATGGATGAATTTGTTCATTTCTGGTTTAATGTACAATTGTAATAGAGGATTTATGCACTTCTCATGTGGTCCTATGCATTTTTCCCTTGTGTACTTTGTGGAATAACTGTTATGTGTTCATGGTAAATTTACTTCTTTATCACCATGTAATTTTCATCTTTTCATTTAATATTTTTTGCTATAAAGTCTGCCCTGTTAAAATGAACTATTTCAGTTTTCTTTTGATGAGTGTTAGTGTCTATGTATACAATTCTCTTTACCCCTTTACTATTCATTTTTCTATGCATTTAATTTAAAGTGAGTTTCCTTAGACAATCCTGAGAAGGAAAAGTAGACACAAAGTCCCACTCCTAACTAAGAAGGTATTTGCTGTTGATACCTGCAAGGAAAGGAAAATCTGTTTTCACTAGTACAGTGCCACATGGTATACCAACCACACTCTAGGAGAGGCCCCATGCCCAGGAGCAGCTGATCAATACAAAATGAACTCCGTCATTTTTTGTGTCCCTTTTGTTTTGTTCTTTGTTTTACTATTTTTTTCATTTCTAGTTTGCCTATTTGATTTTTGTTGTTTTCTTATATTTTGATAATTGGGAAGGAAGGTTATGAAGTTGGGTGGGGAGGATCTGGGAGGACCCAGGGAAGGGGAAAGAATATAACAAATATATTCATTTTATGAAAAGAGACCAGCTGGGCATTGTGGCACATGCCTTTAATCTCACCACTTGGGAGTCAGAGGTATTCAGATCTGAGTTTGAATTGGTCTACACAGAGAAACCTTATCTCAGAAAACCAAAAGAAAAAGGAAGTTTTAAAAACAAAACAAAACAAAAAGTGAATTTCTTATAAACAACACATGGTTAAAAATATCTCCAGTACTTTCTTTCCCCCTTTATTATTTTTCCCATTTCCTTCTCTGTTCAGTCTGGTATTTCTACTGTGAATGTGTTACACCTTTTGTAAGTCTTCTCCTCTCTTAGAGCTTTGTTGTCGCTGTTCTCGCCCTTCTTCTGTTTGCTTTGAAATACTAGACATTTCTACTCACGAGCCTCCAGTCACCACATTTTTGGCAGTGTGTGTTGTCCTCATGAGCTCACCTAGGGCATTTTTCATTTTTTTTGCAATGTTTGTTATTTGTGATATCACCTTTTGAGTTCCCACTTTCTGCCTACTTACACACCTGTTCTTAATATTGTCCCCATTTTGGAGGGAAAAGGGCATGTGGGACCTTTGGGGGGGTGGGGAACCAGAAAAAGGGAAATGAATTGTAAATATAGAATATATCCAATAAAAAATATTGTCCCCATTTCCTTCTTCACGGAACTTATATAATCATTAACAATTTTAAAGTCTAGATTTATGATCCTTTTATAGGGGAATCTGCTTTTTGCCTCTTCACATTGTGTTTACTGCCTTTTAGCATGCCCCATAGTTAGAAGCCAGTGTGATGTATTTGGATTGAGACACTGAGGCAAATAGGTCAGTTCCTGTGAGGTCCAGGAGTTAGGCTGTGTGTACTCTGGTGCAGCCCTGACAGAGGTTGCACTTTCCTACAGTGTCTTTGTTTTTGTTTTGCCCCTTTTTTTCAACAGTCAGGAATACAGATAAAGCTGATGTTTGCCTTCCATCAGGTCAGTTACGCTGTGGTAGATCTCTCCTTTAGGGAAAGCTGTTAAGGAGTTCTATGTATGTGTGTGTGTGTGTATATATATATATATATATATATGATTACTTTCCTTCTCTTCTTGCCACAAGCATGAGTTTTTTTCCTGTGATCTTTACCTTGAGATACTGGTAAGAAGCAGGTGCAAGTGAAGGCCAACCTGCGAGAGCTGCACTTCCTCAGTTCACAGCCGCTGGCCTTCAGGGCTCCTGCTGGCTTCCGGATATGCTTCTGCCTTGGGGAAGATCTAACTCTCTGGGCCATGCATTTCTCCAGCTGGAGTGGTGGTTTGCTGTATAACCTTGATTTTCTAGTATATCTTGGAAGGGTTGTGACTTTCAGTTGTTTCTCTTTCTTCTTTTGCTGAGGGGAAAGTGATGCTTCCATGTATGTTGGTTTGAAGCCTGAAGCATACTGAGGACTTTTGGTATTATTTTGTCCTTAACTTACTGCAACTTGGACAAATGCATGTGCATACAAAGTATTCTTTCTCTAACACACTGTGCTGATAAAGGAATGCATCATTTTCCTGTGAATGAACAGTAACACACAAGACAGGGATGGAACAGAAAACAGGCACAGTTTATATTTTAACTTCAGTTTCAGTTAAAGATGAAGAACTAAAATGAGTTTTCTAGTTATTTTTCCATAAGATTCTTTTATAATCTCTATAAGGAAGAATTTTCCTGTGTCAAAATATTTTCTCAGATATTTCTTCTGTTTGTGTAGAACCTATCATTAACAATACAAGACGTGGGCTAGCTAGATGGCTGTGCAGGTAAAGGTGCTTGCTGCTAACACTGACGACTTGAATTCTATCACTAGACCCCACACAGTGGAAGGACAGAACTGACACCCACAAATTGTCCTCCAACCTAGAGATACATGCACACCACAAACAAGCCCCTAAGTCTTTTTATTTATACACACAATGGAACATGGCACAGCTGTGCAGCTAACACTATGAAGTCAGGCATTATTTATTTATTTATTTATTTATTTTTTATTGGATATATTCTATATTTACAATTCATTTCCCTTTTTCTGGTTCCCCACCCCCCAAAGGTCCCACATGTCCTTTTCCTATTTTTTAAGGAAAGTATGCATCATGACACATTTGTATACCTGGATACGATATCAATGAAAAGACACTGATTAAATGAGTGCCATTTGCTAAAATGGCCCTCACTGAAAAGTGCTTCTCAGAAGACTTGTGTGACATAAAACACACATCCACACACACACATACATACAAAGTATTCTCTTTCTAACACACTGTGCTGATAAAGGAAGACATCATTTTGCTGGGACTCTAATGTAGAAAGCTTAAGATGGTAGTTCCCAAACACTTCTGCTGTGAGAGCACCGTACCATAGAGAAGTCTCAGCTCATATGAAGCCCCTTGTTAGCTCTGGCTCCACACTGGCGAGTACAGGCCTCTGACACCTGTTCTACTGTGGTACCTGAACTGTTCCAGGCTGTGGGGGTGGATGGGAAAGAGTTTTAAAATATAAATAGAGAGCAGGACAATGACTATATTTATTTAGAGGTGACAACATCATTAAATAATTTAGGTCAGCTGATGCAAGAGAAGCCAAACCTTTAGAACAACTGGCATGGTACTCTCTCATAATTATCAGGCTAGGTAAGTGTGCCCTGGCTAATGCCACTTTTCAGATTTGTTCTCAGCTCCCATACTATATGGCACTGACCTCTGAGAGGCTCAGATCCATGAAAGGCTCACAGTGAGGATTATACTCTAAATGAACATGGAGAAATCATATCTTTCTGTGTGGCAGGCTCCACTCATGGTAGAATTCAGTCACTGTGAGTTGCTACAGCTCAATGTGCACCATATGTTGATAACACAGAGAGTGTTTTATTGCAGTCAAATAATATTTTGAGCTCTCACAACAGCAAACTGCTGGGACTTCAAAGGGATTCCAGTCCAACTGGAACCGTCATTACAAAACAAATTTTAGCTTTATTGTCAGCCAGACCACAAAGGGACATAGACTGTGCCAAAGTAAATGCTCTTGAAATCTCTGTATATTACCTTTGAACAATTAATTGGTCTCCTGGAGACAAGAGAGAGAAAAAAAGAAAGAAAACAAAATAAAAGATTGACAATAGAATATATTGTTCTTAGATGACATAGCATAGACAACCAATAGCCATATTGCACAAAATCCTGCTACACTGATCATTAATTTCAACTAGTCTATAATTTCACACATTAGGCTCAGTATGCTGAAATTATGTCTACCCTTATAGATTATGTTTTTAGTCTGTCACAGAGAGAGGATTCTGCTGCCTTGGACAATATTCTATATTTAACATCAGGGGTCCACCATCACCAGGCCTCAGAGGCAACTTCCCCTGATTCTTGGAAGCTATCAGCCATCTTTGCATCCTTTATCAATCAATCCCCTTTTGGTATCTTCCAAAAAAAAAGTTAAGACATGGTTCTGATACTACAGATAGTGGGCAGAGCAGGTGGGCAGGTTTCAGTGAATATGGTCTGAAGTGTACCACGAATGAAATGTCATCAAGTTCCAACCACAACTACCAGCACCCCTGCGCCTGGATTGCTACATTCCCTCTCAGACCTCCCACCTTTTCAGTACTGTAGGACTCAAGCTGGTGGCTGGAGACAATTTCTGACCCCGTCCTGTGCCAGATGCTTGCTTCCACTCCACCTCTCTTGGAAGGTGGCTCAGCTCAAGCAATGTTGCACTGATCTGGTGTGACTCTTGTATTAAATAAAGGGGCTCTAGGGGTAAGGGGTCAATGATGTTACAAATTCATATGCTAGAGCCACACAATGACTTCTCTAACAACTATTTTTTTTCCTTAGGATATCAGGCAAATTTCAGAAGGCGTGTTGGCCTTGACACTGATGGAATGACCCCCTGGACAGGATTCATGCTATGACCAATTACCCTTAATAATGTTTCCTAAAGAAAAGTACATGTGCAGTTCATAGATAATCTAATTCTTGGTCTGTTCTGGCATTCAATAATTCTCATGTGTCCTTAGAATGAGAAAAAACACACATACTCATATATATATAGACTTACACACATGTACACAGTTTTCACACGTATGTATACAATGGGCATGAGTGTGTCTGTGAAGGAGGGAATGTGTCTGAGCTTCTGCCTCTTGGCAGTTTCCTGCCACCCAGACATGCTGGTACCTGTTAGACTGGCAAAAGCTTCTGCCTGGCTGGATTGTATGACATCACACTGCAAATCCTGTCACATGGCTGGGTAACTTTTCAATCTGCTGTTTTTGCACACATAGATCCAAAAGTGCCACAGGAATAAAGCAGCCATTGAGTTTAGAACTGAAGGTGTTATAAGTGATGGAAGATCTTCTGTTCAGGACAAGGCGGGAAAAGTTTGTGTCAGGTGAGAGGCACAGATGGCAGCAGGGGCACACACAGGAGGGGTCTGTCACTACCAGAGAGGCAGTGAGCAGACAATGGGTAGTACCAAGCCCTCTAGCAAACCAGAGTACAGAAGGAACATCACATCCTACCAATCTTTCTGATCTGAACCATCACAGTAAAGCCCTTAAAGGTAAATATAGAAGATGCTGTGAATTTCTAAAAGCAAACATACTAACCAACAGCCGAATCACTCAGCCAACCGGTCACTCAGTTAGCACGTCTGTGTGGAAACATGTCACCAAGCCATGGCTCTTTCACCTACAAGCTTCTCAGCTTTTGGGTTTTGTTCACTCACGTTTAATGTTCTTTCTTCCAAATCTTTTATGTTTGCTAAAAACGTATGTCTTAACTTCCCAAGTAGATGCAACTGTAATTTGATCAGATTCATTAATTTTAGTTTATAATTTATTCCTTTTCTTAACTGCTACTTTATATGGGTTTTAAAATTTTGTTATTTGTGTGTGTGTGTGTGTGTGTGTGTGTGTGTGTGTGTGTGTATAAGGAAATATACAGGCAGATAACAACTTGCTGGCGTCAGTTTTTTCCTTCCTCTGTGGTCCCAGGGATTGAACTTAGTTCATCAGGCCAAGTACCTTTACTGGCTAAGCCATATCCCTTGCCCTAGTCTACAGTTTTATTCTAAGACAAGCATGAAGCAGAAAGGACGAGGCGCTGGCCCAGCAGACCTTCTCACACTCTGCACCATGCCACCACACCTTTAGCACTTCTTAGAGCCAAGCAGTTATCACCTTCCCCTTTCCCCATCTTTCACGTTAACTTGGGCTCACTGGCACTGCTGGCCGAGCATACAAACACCGACGAGCTTCCACCGGGTGCCCTTTAGCTGCTTTGGTCACTTTGCCAGCTGTCAATCTACGCTGACCCAGGCCAGTCAGCAGACACCTCAACCAGGAAATGTGGGCCCAGTGTTGAAAGGCTTGTTTCACAGAAACAAAATCTGAATAATGGAATGTGTTTCAAATTTGTAGGCACTTAAATTTAATCAAAGGAAGCTCTTCTATTGTCCAAGGTGGTTCTGGAACTCCCCAAGATGGGGCTCTGCATGGACTTTCAAAAAGGAGAAAACACCCATATAAGTGTGTGGCACTGTTGAAGTGACCATGCCTGGAGTTGCCTGTATCAGTTTCCTGTGGCTTCTAAACTGGCTCCCATAGCCCACATCTGTCACAATGGGGTCAAGGCTTATGGATCTGGCCCTTAAGCCCCCTTCATACTAGAACTCAATTTAGTAACTTTGTTGATGTTAGAAGCCCAGGTCAGGTATCTGGCTCTGGCGCTGGATTTTCTCCTAAATTTAGCAATTAGAATGTGGTTGTTTGCTTTAATTGCTTTTAAGGAGGAGGGCTGTGATAATTTAGAAATGACATGATGTGCTGATTCACAGCATAAAGCCTGAAGATTGGAGAGGTTATTTCCTTTCCTTGTCTTACCTCTAAACTTAACATTTTGGTTCCTTTGTGTATGTTCAGATTGGAACCTACACTTCATGAGATGAGGTTAGTAGTTTCTTGTTTTTTTTTTACATGTAACCAATCAAGTTATATCTAAAATCTTCTAGATTATTGATAAAAGTGTTCTATATTGAAGTGTAGTAATTTTGGTCCTCAAAATAATGGGGTTTTGCCATTAGTAAAACTGACTTTACCATCTCTTAGGTCGGAATTCCACAATAGTCACTGATTCTTTAATTTCCTTGTCTGCAAAACGGGAACACTAACAACAGGCCTGGACTTAGTGCTGCTATAAGGACTCCTGCATAACATGAACATCCCAGATGTGGCAGCTGAAGATCCCATGCTGCTGGTGGCAGTGGGAAAGGGCAGAACCAATTTGGGAAATGTCTTGGAAGACTCTTCCTACCATATCCATCCTCAAAGAGCAATCCCATCCCCAAGTATCCACACCGGAGGAATGAAAACACATTTAGCAATAAGACTTGCATGTAAGTATTCACAGCACCAATGCTCAGATAACAAAAGGAAACAGCCTCCCCCAAACCTCCAGGCTGTGACTGGGTGAACAGCATTTAACTACGCCATGAAAATGCAAGGTGGCTCTCAAAGAAATGGTGCTGCATGAAAGACAGAAGACAGACCAGATGGCACACTCAGGTGGCTGAGCTGGGAAGACACGTCAGCAGGGGAGGAAGGTCTTCCTGTCAGAAATGCTGTTTCACAGGGGTGAGGACAGAAAGGGGTGTGCATGAGGTTAGGCAAATATAACTTTGTTAAACTTCAAAAGTATGCTCGGAAAGTGGATAATTTTAAGTTAGTTACATTGAAAGAGCTGGGCATTAAATCATCGAGTGTACCTGGTGCCAAGTGATACACTCGGTAACCTGCCAATCATCTTCTAGCTCGTGTTAACTGAGATCATGGGCCTGTTACAATCACCTGTTACTGAAGCCACACTGTCTGTATGGTGCTTATGTTTTATAAGCACTTGACACAAAACTGCCCTATAACAAAAATAAAAAAAACTACCTTAAAACAAAAATAACCTCTACCCAAATCAGGGTCATGAGGCCCTGCAAGGTCCACCCCCAGACACTTAGATAAAGGGACATATAGGAATGCCAAGTTTTGCTATTACTCTTTGGTTTCAGTTATATAAACAATGTGTTTATTAAGTGATTTTAATAAAGCAAAACAGCCTTCTCATTATTAAAATATATTAAAATGCTATTTGATAGTATATTCTTTTTTTGCTTGTTTTTTGTTTTTGTTTTTGTTTTTGTTTTGTTTTGTTTTGTTTTCCGAGACAGGGTTTTTCTGTATAGCCCTGGCTGTCCTGGAATTCACTCTGTAGACCAGGCTGGCCTTGAACTCAGAAATCTGCCTGCCTCTGCCTCCCAGAGTGCTGGGATTACAGGCATGTGCCACCACCACCCAGTGATAGTATATTCTTTATCTCCTTTATGTTGACATTACAAAGATGTTGAAATTTCTAGACTTAAATGGAGTCTATAGACTGAGATATTATACACTCATATTTGTGTGTGCCTGCATGTTCATGCCACAGTGCACAGATATCCACACTTTGATCTGCAGAGGCAGTGGGATTGAGGTGTGACATTTACCTGGGTGAACTGTATAAAGTACAGGAAAAGCACCTGGGAAGGCCAGGTGGCAATTTCAGACACTAAATCTCAAGAGGAAAGAAGAGAGCCATTCCACACAATACTTCTTGGCTTTGGTGATTTCTTTAGTGCTAAGAAGTAATGACAGTCTGCTTAAGTCTTCAGCACACTACTGAGTACCACATACTGCAGTCGTTCTTTTGGCACAGGGATAGAATGAACCTAGATTTCTCTATCCTGCTCAGTGACAATGCCTTAAGGCAGAGGACATAGTCATTTTAATCCACAAAGCCAATCTATACTGGAAACTCTGGAGGGTCTGGCCTGCCTTGGTGTTGTGTGGAGGTAGTGGGGGAAGGGGTGTCAGTCACTCTTATTATCAAGCCTCTCCAGGCTGCAGCCAGGAGCTGCAAGCTAAGGGCTGAGTTGAGTTTCTCAAGCTCTGTACTCTGAAACCCGAGACGACGCAGCCTCCTTCCTGCACAATAGTGTAGAGTGTTCATAGCGTTATGACTTGTCTAGTTCCCACAGAGGGAAGAATCATGCCAAATATTTGTAATCTGCGCTTAAGTATGCAATCAGGGAAGCCACACCCAGAAGCAAGTGTGTGGCTGCATAATTACAATGCTCTTGCTGGAAGGTCAGCTGGGATGGCTTCTGGAGTAGAGGCTGATGAATGGGTGTCAACAGGCTCTGTGACACTCTGCCTCTTTTTCTCTGCAAAATGTTTTTCTTTGGACTCTGGTAGACACAAAACTTCCTCCTGCCCCACTGATGAGACACTACCTCTATGTGTACATGCAGCTACTTAATAAGGTATTTGTACATAAAGGTTGTAGATAAACAGATCTCCACAGTGCTTTGTATTTGTGTTATAAAACTAATGGATGGGCTAGTGCCAATGACAGCCTCTCTCCCTGTAAGAAAAGCACTTTGGCATGTTTGCTATGGCAGTTCCAGGTAAGACCACACAACATGCTGACAAAGGTTGTGCTAACATCAATTTGACCAAGGTTTCCAGGCTGGCCCTCCTAGGGTTATCCTGAGGTGCTAGAAAAGTAAAGGAATGAATAAATGAGTGTTATCATCACAGGATGCATTAAACACTTTTAAAAAATGAGATTACACGCTGAGCATGGTGGCCCATACCTTTAATCTTAGTACTTGGGAGGCAGAAGTAGGAGGGTCTCTGTGAGTTTGAAGCCAGCCTGTTCTATGTAGTGAGTTCCAGGACAGTCAAGGCTATGTAGAGAGACATACAAGACATTTTTGTCTTAAAACAAAAAAAAATGACATTATTATGTTGTATGCATAAGTGAATTTTTCAGTTAATAAAATTATATTTTATATAATAGAAAAACACTGTATTTTCAGATTACCGAAATTAGCAGTATTTAAATTTGTTTTAGAGCTATGGGCAGTGCCACCTGTTGGATTAAGACATTTCATTTTTGCAAATATTTAAGTACTGAAAGATTAAAAGTCTGGAATCACAGGCAGGTCGGGAACTATGTCCCCATTTTTAGCAGTGTAGCTACAGCATTCTGTAGAAAGGAGGCTGCCCCACTTGCAGGCTCCAGAGGCCCCTGTGAGCCCCTAATTTTCTCACAGGTAGGAAATTCCTCCATTAACAGAAAACTAAACAGCTCATGCTATCAAGTCCTACCTCATTCCCAGGTGGTGAACAGCTAGCTACCATATGCCACAGACTCTCCTGCCTTTTATAGCTCAATGCATTTCTGTGCCAGGCTCCATCTGTAGGGAGGGAGAACAAGTCTACTTACTAGGTCTTGGTGTTGTCTAAGGTCAAACAGGTGCTAAGTATCAAGGTCAGGGCTTGGATTCAACCACAGGTGTTGTGAATTTTAGCCCTGAACCTTCCCACTGAATTCCAGACCTCTTTCCCAGTAGTGTGTAGTGTCAATGTTAACCCTGACAGGGTGAAGCACTATTGTATCCCAGGAACAAACCCAGCTCTTAGGAACACAGTAGACAGGGTGTTGACATGCAGCAGACACCCTCTTAGAAAGGAGATGCCCATGATGGATACAGGTATGACACAGGGAGACTGTCCCATTGAGGCTCTGACATGCTGAGATGTGAGAACAGCAGCTTGTTTTCTGGAGGAAAACCATGTCACTCCCCTGAGGCAAGTGGATGTGTCAGAGTAGGTGGAGAGAGGCCAGTTGTGTGAGAGAACAGGAGCTAAACTCATCCTAGTGGCTAGATAGCCTTAGCAACACTGACCTCTATGGGATTCCTTCTGGGAGAGATAGGAAGCCACAAGAAGGTGTGCAGCAAGAGATTCTGAAGTTGTTGCCTTAAGAATGAGCTGTTACATGGTTCCAGCCAAAAGTATGGCAGAGGAATGCTTTGTCAGGCATCCTTGGGAGGAGAGATCCTTGGTCCTATGAAGGCTCCATAGAGGCCCCAGCATGGGGAAATCGAGGGAGGGGGTAGGTGGGAATGGGTTGGGTGGAGGGGCATATTCTTGGAGGCAGGTGGTGGGAGGATGGGTTGGGGGTTTTCTGGGAGGGGGGAAACCAGGAAAGGGTATAACATTTGAAATGTAAATGAAGAATATATTCAATAATAAAAAAAAGAATGAGCAGTTACAGGGCAGGATAGAAGAGGGACGCTCCAGAGAAGCTCAGGTAGATGGGAAGACAGCTCTATCTGGCAAGGCTGGAGGAGGAAGAAAAAGCCTGGTTCTGGATTTGTCTCTACAAGAGAGACAGGAGAGTTTGCTGATGGATAACCTGAGAGTATTAAAGAAAGGAAATGGACTTAAATGGACTCTGGTTCAATAGGAGACAATCCCATGTTCTGTGAACTTGCTACTACTCAGCTCTACTGTCTCTAATAGTCTCAGATACTTAGCAAGGTTTGTCTTACCCCATAGTGCAGATATGATCTGACACAGGCCTGTTTACAAAGCTCTTGAACTCTGCCACACTTGGACATTATCTGTAGCAATTAAGTACACCAGTTTCCTGTACCATCTAGGTTTATGTTTTTCATGGCACCTATGTGAATCCTTACTGAAACCTACCTCATTCAAAGCACACATGGGGCTGCTGAGCTACAAGTCCATAGAGCCTGTTGACCATCTCCTAAACACAGGCTGTGGTCGGACTTTACATCATGACAGCCTATCGGTCTCACTGGCACACTATTAGGAATGAAGATAGGAAAAGTGAAATTTGTATAAACACAGCCACTAATACTTTTAGGATAGGTGTAGATTTCTGAAGTGGCACCTTTGGCACCATATGGCTTTTTTTTTCTTCAAGAAATAGAGTTTTTCATGAAAACAAGTCACTTCTCATATTCAGACACATTTTGGAAGGAAAGAAATAAATGACAAGAAGTTAAAGTGCTGTCATTTACCTGAGAGACTGCATGAATCATGTTAGAGAGTGCATTCATGTGTGCATGGACTGTATCTTGACTATGGTCTTGCTAGAAGGTTTGCATGAATAACATTTCTGTCCATTGGCTCCAACAGCAAACTATGTGGACAGGAAGATGTTTTGTTTTGTTTTGTTTTTTTGTTTTTGTCAGCCCATCATATCAACTGCAATAAGGAGGAGGACTCTTCAAAGCAGTGCTTCTCAATCTTCCTAATGCCTCGACCCTTCAATACAGTGAGTGCCTCACTCATGTTGTCAGGATTCTCAACCATAAAATTATTTTCGTTGCTACTTCTTAATTTTCATTGTTACTATTATGAATATCTGTGTTTTCTGATAGTCTTAGATGACCACAAAGGGGTTGTAAGCCAGAGACTGAGAACACTGCTTTAAAGAATGTAACAGTATCCCCTCATACTGCAGATGAGCAGAGTAAATGCAAAAGTACTATGACTATGCCATCTGAACTGGTGTGCATGCATGTGTGTGTGTGTGTGTGTGTGTGTGTGTGTATGTGCGTGCGCTTGTGTGTCTGTGTATTTTGTGGGAAGCTGGTAGGGTGCATTCAGTGCCTTGCATGAATCAAGCAAGTGTTTTTGAGCTACTGTTGTGGCAGACACATTTTTAGCCCATGGAGAGAGAGGAGGCGTGGCTGGTGAAGCAGCCAGTATTTCATTCCTGATTGGACATGATCAAAGAAGGACTCATGACCGCTTGATCTTCTTCATCAGCTCACTTTGTCCACACCCAATACTACAAACTAAGCCGAGTGCTCATAAAATTACTTAAGTGCAGGCCTTTAAAACTACCTCTCAATGCACACCTGAAAGCTTTCACTAGCTATTATAACTTTATTTTCTGAATGATGTACCTTATGACTAATACCATTTAGCAATGGAGCAATTGAGGGACACTCCTCCCTGAATTAAAACCCAGGCAGAACTGAAATGCAGAGCTATATATAAGCAACTGGGTATTTAGGGTGGATTTGTTCTGGGCATCCCTGAACTGTGAACCCAAAGATCCCTAGGTGCAGTCATCACATGACACAAGTCTTTTCCATCTGCTTTTGTTTCCTCTATGGTTTCTCTTCCCAGGGTTTTTGCCCAAGTTTCCATTCTGTCATTCATAAATCTGATACAATTTTCTAATAGCTGGACTTCCTAGAGAACAGTTCATCTATATAGTAGAATCAAAGAAGTAGGCTCTTCATAAATGTTACCTAACAAATTCTAATAAGAAAGAACCATGATTTTCTTGAGTCAAATGGACCATATACTTGGTTTATTTTTAAATGAATATTCAAATGAGCTTTCATTAGAATAGACACCAAGTCGAAATACTTGTAGGTATAATCAAAGCCTGACCACAAATAATAAGACTGTTCTTGTTACAGAAAATAAAACTGGGCACATTTTTATTCATACAAATGAACTGTAAAATCATCTTGGAAGTCTAAGATTATACCAGTCCTGGTTCCAGATATTTCTGGACTATCCCCTTGGCAACTGCTTTAATGGTGAGTCTATAAGTAACCCAGAAAATTAGGTTTAGGAAAAGGGGTGTACTTAGTGTAGTTTACTTGGCTCATGCAAGGTCCTGGGTGTATCCTAGTACCCCTAAACACGGAAACAGTTTACATAGTTAAATAGCTGGAGTGATTTTAAGTTTGTTCTGCTTATCATCTTTACTCTGGTGTACTGTTACATGCATGAAGGAGTCCTCTTTCTTACTGCAGTTTGAATGTTGAATACTGGATCTTTTCAATCTGGCTGCCTTTAGTATTTCTCTCTTTATTTTTGTTTAATCATAACGCAGTTTTCCTCATGTTGCTTGGGCTTAAGTTTGTTTGGTTTTTCTCTCCTTTTTCTTCTTGAATCTTTGTGTTTATACTTTCCATAAAATTTGAAAACCCTTAGTCATTATTTCTTAAAATATCTTACATTGTCTCCCATCATTTTTGGGTACTGTAACTATGTGTGCATTAAAAGTATCAGGAGCTATTCCCCAGAGCTCATTCTGTTGCCAATTCATTAGTGTTTCCTTTGTGCTGTTTAATATGGCCTGACTACCTCCTTACAGAGTTTTTTGTTAGTTTTAAGTTCATTCTCCCTTGTATTGACTTTAACATATACACTAGGGCTCCAGAAAACTGGTTCAAAACCACTGCAGGTCATTCTAGCATCTGTGTCAGTTCTAGGTTAATTTTGATTGGTCCCTTTCCCATTTATTACAGAATATATTTCCTACATTTTGGACACACACACACACACACACACACACACATATGTGTGTGTATGTATATGTATGTATGTATGTCCTGGGATTACAAGCGTCTGCCACTATGTCTGAGTAAGCACAGTGGTTTTGGTTAGACATTATAAATTATAAACTTTGTATACTGGGTGCTATGCATTCTTGCATTCCTATATCCTTGAATTTTGTTTTGGGAAACAGTGATGTTATTAGAAAGGTAGGTCCTTTTGATGCTTCTTTTCATGATTTGTTAAGAAAATAAAGAGCTGTGCCCAGCCTTAGTTAAAAATCCTTACTATGGAATAGAGACCCTATCTATCCTTTTCTCCCTCTGTGCAAGACCCTAGCTTTCCCAATCTGGCTGGTAGGATCAGGATCAGATAGCCCCCCCCTACCCCCGCTCCATGTAAACACTCTGTCCTTCTTTGGTAATCCCTTTGGGTGTGTCTCCTCAGCCTCAGATTGGTCCTTACATTCCCATGCTGCTCAGCAAACTCTGTAGAAGTGAGGGGGTCTGCGGAGTTTAACAGTTGTTCACAGCAAAGCCCTTTTATTCTCCTATTTGTCCTGCATCTCTCCTCCTTGTTCTCCTTCCTGAACGTTTCCTCTGACCTTTCAATTTAGGAGACCTGCTGACACTATCCAATTCTTACCCTAGGATGATACATCTTAGAACTCTCCCACAGTGGGACTAGGGCAAAAGAAGCACTCACCTAATTTGTTCCACATTTTTTTTAGAGAACCCATGCTCTGAAGTGTAACATATAATATAAAGAAGCCAATTTTCTCATATGTTTTGTATGGTTTGCCCTTTTTCTTCAAGCAGTAGATAAACCAGTCCCCATTACCCATCTTAGTGTAACCATGGCTAACACTCAATAGGATCATCAATTTGGCAAGTGTTGACTTTAGATTGTGTCTGTTTCTTTCAGGGAAATTAAATTAAAATAAATGGCAAAGGATACTTCTCTGTTACTAGCAAGTATGTTTACTAGATGTGTTCCTATGACTTACTGAGCATCTACCACCTCTCAATGGTGCTGTTTTACATATGCTACATCAGTTTGTTAGAACAGCTTTGCAAAACAAATGCTAATAAGGACATATAACTTGATCAAAATTATAAAGATTGAGAGTAGAACCTCAATCCTGGTTTGTCAGATTCCAAAGCCTATGTTCCCATTTCCTGTACCTCTTAATGCACAAAAGAAAGTATCTTGGGTACACATGTACATAGTGCACATCTGCACACATGCGCACACACATAGAGTTATTAGAAAAACAGCATATTGTCATCACTTAATTGTATGGAACCTTCTCAAATGACAAGATAGAATGGTGATCTCTATTCATTCAACTCTTAGCTGCCACTGACTTTCAGAGGTAATATTATTTCATTATTTACCCCAAAGGTAGGGGAAACCTGTCCATTAAACTATGATACAACACTTTCAACGTTTATAAGGGTCTCAATTTTAGGGTTGTTAAGAAGAAAATATTTGCATGTTAATAAACATTTGTGCCAAGCATTTGATGCAGCATATTAACCTCTGTGTGGACACATGTAAATATGAGTGCACATATGTGCTTCTGAGAGTGTTCTAGGAGTTAGGAACGCTGGATATTGCTTTACATAATTTCTCTTTTGCCTCTGATCTAGTGAATAAACATCATGCCATGAGTATTATCTGAACTGTCATAAATGTTATAAGATCTTTTAAAAACTGAGCCTATCTTCTTTTTAAAAGATTTATTTAGCTTTATGTGCATGAGTGTTTTGTCTACATGTATGTGTATCACGTGCATGCTTGGAGCCATCAGAGGTCAGAAGAGGGCATCAGGCAAAGGACACTGTCAAAAGGACAAAACAGCAAACAACAAATTGGGAAAAGATCTTCACCAACCCTACGTCCGACAGAGAGCTAATATCCAAGATATACAAAGAACTCAAGCCGGTAGACTCCAGGGAGCTAAATAACCCTATTAAAAATGGGGTACAGAGCTAAACAAAGAATTTTCACCTGAAGAATTTCACCTTAAGAAATGTTCAACATCATTAATCATTAGGGAAATGCAAATCAAAACAACCCTGAGATTTCACCTCACACCAGTCAGAATGGCTAAGATTAAAAACTCAGGAGACAGTGTTAGTGAGGATGTGGAGAAAGAGGAACACTCCTCTGCTGGTGGGATTGCAAGCTGATACAACCACTCTGGAAATCAGTCTGGTGGTTCCTCAGAAAACTGGGCATGACACTTCTGGAGGACCCTGCTGTACCACTCCTGGGCATATATACCCAGAGGATTCCCTGGCATGCAATAAGGACACATTCTCCACTATGTTCATAGCAACCTTATTTATAATAGCTAGAAGCAGGAAAGAATCCAGATGTCCCTCAATGGAGGAATGGATACAGAAAATGTGGTATATTTATACAATGGAATACTACTCAGCAATTAAAAACAAAGAATTCATGAAATTTGTAGGCAAATGGTTGGAACTGGAAAATATCCTAAGTGAGGTAACCCAATCACAAAAGAACACATATGGAATGCAGTCACTGTTAAGTGGATATTAATTAGCCCAGAAGCTCTAAATACTCAAGACACAATTAACATTTCAAATGATTCCCAAGAAGAAGGAAGGAGAGGGCCCTGGTCCTGGAAAGGCTTCATGCAGCCTTGTAGGGGATTGCCAGGACAGAGGAGTAGGAGGGGGTTGATTGGGGAATGGGCGGAGGGAAGAGGGAAAGGGGAAAACATTTGGAATGTAAACAAAGAATATAAAAAATGAAAAAAAGTCAAATGAAGAACTCAATCAGATAAAAAAAAAAAAGTGGCTTTGAGCTTCTAGGTGAGTACGTGGAACCAAACCTGGGTCTTCTTTCAGAGTTGTATATGCTTTTAACTTTTTCATTCTTAACTACTGTTTTTCTAGGTTTCTACTTAGGTTAAGTATGCAGGCCAGATCTGCTTCAAAGGTGTAATTAATGCTTCTGCAATACAGAATGTCTCCATAGCACTATGGAAGAAGAGACTGCTTCAAATAGAATTTCTTTTGTTGTTGTTGTTGGCAAATATTCTGTCCCTTACATATAAAGTATGAATAGATTTATAGTTTTTCAATGAGCAGATTTTTAAAAATCAAATTTTCCTTGGAGGTCATTCACTGGGATTAAAGACAATAAAGCTTCTAGATCAGCTCATCACCCAGTGCCCTAAGAAAGGAGATATAGAAGACTGACTACTAGTTGTGGCCTTGACTTCTGAGACAGATTGTAAATTTCCAAGAGTTCATGTGAATTTCTGACCCTTCTGTAAAATTTCCAAGCAAATAGTTTTGAAATGATGAAATGTTAGTTTGTTGGTAATTTCGCTCTGTAGAGTGATCGATGTCTTAATGCAAAGTGTGCTTTGACCAGGTCTAGCAAGGCACTATATGAACACAAATGTTTTGCTTATGCAGTTTTTTTTTTAGAAGAGTAAATGGTCACAGGGATAACTGTGACATGAGAACACGCTCAGAAGGCTAGACGTTGGTGATTATAGACGATGCCCAACAGACCTTTCTTGACATGAGCACCCACATATGTGCCCATGACAAATGGAGGGGAGTAGCTCTTAGGAGAACCTCTGAGGACTTTCTGTTGCTTGGAGACTTGCACCTCCCATCCTGGGACCCACATTTGCTCTGGTTCATATTTAGTGCCTTATTGTGGAGACAGACAGTGCTGAGGCAGCCTATGGCCTGGAAGTAGGCTGAATGTGACTGTAAGATAAAACATACTTTTCATACTGAAGCTTTTTTGAGAAAACTAGTGCTAAGTGGGCAGCAGGGGTGTGTTTAGTGTGGGTGCAGGCTGCTAAGACAACATACAGAGAGAAAATAGAAGACAGAAAAGCTGGAGAGGCAGAAAGAAAATAAATCATGCAGGAAGGTGGCTTTGTCCTGTGATCTTAGTCTGGTGTTCTAGGGTTCCCAATGTTTTTATCATAAAAGAAAATGAGTGTTAACAAATGTGTTAAGACTTGTGTTTCCAAGGAAGCGCAGGCCTTGCTTTTGCTACATACCTCTAACCTTTGTGCTATAAGGGAACACTGCAAAGCCAGCCACTCTCCCTGCAAAGCTGAGCCTGACCTGTTGTGCTATTTGAGGATATGTAAAGTAACTTTTATTTGCCTGGTATAATTGTCTCTGAGGCTTACTGCCTCAGTCTGCTAACCTAGGCCTAGTCCTGGAAGCTTTTAGCCTTTGTACAATATTATCTAGGCCTAGAATGTTTTCAGCCTCTGAGACTTACTGCTGAATAAACTTACCTTTTCTTGTTCTTTCTGAACTCTGGAGGGCTGGTTCAACTCAACTATTCTGGCTCCAAACTCCTTTCCAAGCGGATTGATTGAATCTTTTCTTTTCTTTTTTCTTTTCTTTCTTTCTTTTTCTTCTCTTCTCTTCTCTCCCCTCCCCTCCCCTTCCCTCCCGTCCCTTCCCCTTCTCTGCCTCTGACTAAATTGCTTTGCTTGTCTTCAAGCTAACTCTTGACAATCTCCATTCTTATGGCTCCTCATTCTTTGGCCTGTTCGGTCGTCATCTGTGTCTAGCTTGTTCTCTCTTCCACCTGTCTTTGTAAAACTCTTCCAGTAAAACTGCCCCCTTCTCCCCCCCCCCCCGCTCCTGCCATGTTCCCTCTTATGTTGCCTCTCTTTCTCTCCTAGTGAGAGTTGGGCGGATCCTAGTCTGTCAAATATTTCTCTGATTTGTCACTTTGCCTGCCACTCAATTAGAAATCACTTTCAAACATGGGTGTGTCTTTCTACAAACTAACTTTACCTTCACTGTTTTGGACTAAAGGTGTGAACTAAGGGTATATCTATATTCCTTCTAGAGGATTAAAAGTATGTGTTAAGGGCTGAACCACACCACAACTAGAAACATGTTTTTCCAGTAAACAACACAATCTCAGGGTTCACATGTGGTCAAATATCCTGCAACAGCGATGGGCCACACGAGTGCTGGATTCTTAAGAATAGTTAAAGGGCCATCTCCCTCCTTGAGAAGTTTCTTCTGTTCTTTGATAATTCTGGCTACTTTGACTATGGTTTTTTTTTCCTTCCACTTAAGCCAAACCTTCCCTTGGGGATAGCCAAAGTATTAATAACAGCAATGGTATATTGCTTTGTTAGGTTACTGAGAACTTCACATTCCACACTTCCACTCTCCCATAAGGTAAGCCACGGCATAAAATGTTGCTGTGCTCATTTCACAGATGAGGAGAGTGAGCACTGAAGTAAAAGTAAAAATATAGCTCAGTAGTAGAATACATCATTAGCATATCCAAGCTGTTGTCCAAATTCCAGCTCATATAGAAAGGTGGCTGTAAGTATGCTCTACAGTTAGCAGCTGGAAGTAGCAGGACCAAAGCCCAGGCATACTGATGCTAAGTCTGCTACATTCTGTTCCAGAATGCTTTTCTGTCCATTAAAGAATGGCAGTGGTTTGAAGAACAAGCATTTAAAAATATTAATATATAAAGATTTAGATTAGGACCAAGATATTCCCTAATATAGAAAAATGCAAAACCCTTGTACTTGTGTACCCCAAGTTTTAAAACTTGTGGATTTAAATGTGGTCACCAGCCCTGTCAACTGCAGAAGCATCACCTAAATCATTAGGAAAATGAGAGTTGGGGAGCTTCATGATCCAAAGGCTGTGGGTATATGGGTTGTTCAAGTTCAGAAGTGCTGATGTGGAGTAGAAGTAGAAACCAGAACAGTCACCAAGTAGTCTCCACCCATGCTCAGACCCACTTGTAGCAAACAACCAGCATATTCTGGTCCCCTTCTTCCCTAGAAATCCAGAATGACTTAGGAAGTATCAAGTGTAAAATATCTACAAGAAGTAACTACCAACAATAAAGGCATCGAAGGGGAGCAAGACATGAATGTTATATTGTCTATGGCCACATGTGAACATTATTTATGTATGTGATCTAAGAGGGGAGACAGAAGGGGAAGAGAGGCTTCTCCTTGCCTGATACAGAATCGGGGTTCCTTTCTTCAGCTGGTGCTTGGCTTGCTCCCTGCTGGGGAGATTAAAGCTTTGGCAAGCAGTTTATCTTGGCTAATGTATACTTTAGTTCTGTGTATATAGAGACACATATATACACACTGCAGTGTTTATATAGGCTATGCATGTGAAATATTCCTGAAGATGAGGCCTGGAATGATCAGTGACACTAGGAAGTTAAAACCCAAATCCTTTAACTGCAAGCTGGTTTCTCTGAGAGCCCCTGCCCCTATGCACTAAAAACACATAGGCAGGGACACGAGGAATGGCCACTTCTTTGCTGCATGTAAGTTTAGCAGGGTCTGTTTTCTATTTCCAGGAGGAATGGAACATTTTGTGGTGGCATCCTTTCATCTCTGGGGACTTTAAGGACATGAATATAGATATGAGAAATTATGGACATAGCTTATTCAGGCTTCTGCTCTAAATCAAGTCCAGAGAGTTGAGATGGAAGAAAAAAAGCACTTGGTGCCAGGAGTCTTGGACCAAGACAGGTGGCAGTGAGGCCGTGGCTTTGTGTACGCATGACCCCATACATTCAGACATAGGTCAGCAGTGGCTGGACATGCCTGTTAGGACACCCTGGGTCTGGTTTCTTTCTCCCCCCTTCTCTTCCCTTTCTTTCTCTTTGTTGGTAGAGACAAGTATTTCCTTGGCAAGGAACAGATAATTGGATTTTAGAATTATAAATGCCAAAGGAGATTCTGAAAGTATTTTGGACATGTAGCCATAAAGTTTCTATGTATATGTTCATAACAACACATAAAAACAGTATCCTGAAGATAACTTACATGGAAATAGAAAAGGTGGCTCAATCATTAGAAATGTTACAAAATTAGAGGAAGACAGCTTGGTTAGCAAAGTGCTTGGCATATCCAGCACCCATGTTTAAAAAAACCAAAACATTGCATAGTACCACATCCTTGTAATCCCAGCACTAGAGAGTCAGGGAAGGATGGATCCCTGGAGCTTATCAGCTGGTAAATTCAGCCTAAGCAGCAAGATGCAGGTCTAAGTGGGAGACCTTATCTCTGTGTCTATGTCTGTCTCTCTGTCTGACTCTCTCAAGAAATGTTACAAAGGTAGAAATATGTGATAGGTTTTGGTTGTATGTCTGATGTGACCTACTAGTCTGTGTACAGATTAACCAGTATGTGCTTAGACTGGTTAAATAGTTAAATGGTTGAGTGTGGTATTCTGAACAGCTTTTATACCTAGTAATTGGTCAGAGAAGAAAGAAGGTGAAGAGGGAGAAGACAGTGTCTTGGGCTGTAAAATGAGCTAAGAGAAGATAAGAACATCAAAGAGGAGCTAGAAAGATGGGTCAGTGGTTACTAGCACTTGCTGCTTGTGTAGAGGACAAGAGCTTGGTTCTTAGCACCCACATCAGGTGGCTGTAGGCTTATATTTTTTAGTACTTATTTTTAATAAGGGTTTTTTAAGTGTTTTACCTCTCTTTTAGCTCACCACCCACCAGAGGCACTAGAAATGAAAGGTTAATAGGGCAAAGGAGGATGTTGATCTGTTTAGAAATAGTTTTTTTGGATTGAATCCAATCTGCATTTTTAGGCTATCAGCAGTTCAGTTTACACAAATTAGCAGTGGCAGCTTGTCATAAACACCATTCACAAATCAGCAACAACAGTTTGATCCAGAAGCAACCACAAATCAGCCTCAGTCTGCGGAAATGGCAAGAAGCTACAGGAACACCACCAGAAGTTCTTTGATGGAGTTTCTCTCTAGAGGAATGGTGGATGGAATTGAGTCCTATACTTTCTAAGCTTTTCCTACTCATGTGTATCAATGACAAAGCTTGTTTTCATTTCTATTTTATTTTTTGAGGCATGGTATCAGCTTATGCTATCCTCAAGCTCATGATCTTCCTGCCTCTAACTCTTGAATGCTGGGATTACACCTGTGAAGGAGAACAACAACCTAATAATGCAGCAGAACAGTGGTTTATTTCTCTAGTTTTCCATTTAATAATTTTGGATTATGGGTAACAAAAACAGGGTTTTTTTTTGTCTAATTTAAAATTAGACAAAAAGTTGGGGCTGCATTATAACCATTTCCTATCCCAAGATCCTTCGTAAGATCCCGTGCAGAAGCTGTCTGCTGTCCGCCATGCAAGGCAGCACCAGGGCTCTCAGATTAGGGTGGAGATGACTATAGGGTGGGGCACCATGCTCACCACAGAGACCTGGTGCAGCTCCTGATAGGTACAGTTTCTTCTCCAGTGTGGCTCTGGAGCAGATGATGTCCTCACACACAGAGGTAGCAGGCCTAAGGCCACCAGGCACATAAGCTTTTGTCAGACAGCTATGAGAGTCAGATAATTTCTCTTCCTATGGCAACTCTCTCCCTAACGACATGTGCACCCAGAAAGGACTGCTGTTTCTTTGAAACACTGTATAATTATTTATGACAGAACTACCAAGAAAAGAAGTTCTTAAATGAAAAGTCTGAAAACTCTAACTTATTTGTATAAGAAAAAATTTTAAAAATATTATTTTAAAAATTTATCATTTGTATATTAAACTACTTTTATGGGAGATTCTTTTTGTTTGCAAATTACATTATTCTCTTTACTGGAAAAAAAATCCTGCAGTGCCTTAATTCCATTTCTATAGTCATAAAAGGCATCACAAGAAACTGATTTTAGACTTAACTCAAATGACCTCCTTATACCCTTTTAAGGAAGAGGGAAAGGGAGAGACTGTAGCAAGCTTCATGGAATCCAAATCATGAGTTTACCCTTGGTGGGCAGCAAAGCTACAATTTTTGAATCCTGGTGACTCTGAGCAGAGTCGGAAGCCACCCAGGGAGGACTCCATTCTGCCCATTAAATACTGTGGTTGGCTAGCAGAGGATGGGATTAGAGATGACCTATGAGGGTATGGGAGACCAGACTGCGGGGAAGGTGGGTGCTAGGACAATAGTTCATGCTTCTGGTTGACTGCAGACTTGAGCTGTGTTGTGTGATGTAAGTACCACACACAGGATAGACAAAGATGGCTGGGAGGGGAGGCAAAGGAGCCAGACATTGTGAAGTTCCTCATCTCTCCTGGGGCTATAATGCCAACCTGAGTAACATTTTACCAGGCACAGAAATGTAAGATTCAAAGATCCATCTCAGATTACATTCTGGAAACCCGAGACTCTAACTGTACTTTGAACGATAATTGATGGAAGGTAGAAGGAGTCAAGAGGGGTCAGTGGTAATTTACTCCATTCATAAATCAGAATAGCAAAGTGTATAAAACCTCAGCTCAGGCTGGGGCCAGTGCTATAGCCAAGACCTGGTACTCCTCAGAAGTCTGCTGAAGAAGCATCAGTAATTCCCTGCCAATGGCTGGAGGTCTGTCTGTACCACAAACACCATCCTATCCCTGCTGGATCTTCTCCCTCCCCCTCACTGTTTCTGCCATCCCTTCTCTCCACAGGAGGACACCCTATTCTCAAAGGTGCAAACTGATCTTGTGATGGGCTTGATTTATAATTAACCAATTGGCTCTTATTTGCCATATAATGTATATTTATAATTAAAACTACACCTGCATTTCTTGGCTGTTTTACTGTATATAATGTTCTCTTCTCAAAGCAAATGAAATGGAAACCACATAATCTCTGTCCTATCCTGGTGTTCATCTGTCTCATCTTCCTCTATGGCCTGGTTATACACTTCCAGGATAGAAGGCCCACCTGTCTTAACAGTCTCTCTCATTTATCTAAAGAATTAAATGCAAATTTAAATACAAGTCTGCACAATTTTAAAGGAGACATATCCCTATTGTTGATAAATAACTATGATTGTTGAACATGGAATAAAAAATGAACTAATTAATTATATTTTATTTTGTCATATTAAGGCATCAAGCCTAAGGCTCCTAGAGTTGTTATTTTCATATTACATATAAATAAAGAGGAACAGACTTTCCAATGTGGGGCTACAAGTTGACTCATGACAGGCAGACTGAATTTAGATCTATTACACATTCAAGTTCTCTGAACATAGTTGTGGGAAGACCTGAATCCCCAGTGACACTTCCAGAGAAGATTCTGAAGCAAGTAGCCACAGCAGCACATGGTCAAACTGGCCTACGTCGAAGCAAAACCCCATACAATCTGACTTTGCTAACAGTAGCACAAGACTGACTTTCTGTAAATCAGGTGCTGCTCATTCCTACCTGTTCAAGAATAAAAAGAAGCCTTGTGAGCAGCGGGACTCTTCAGCATGGCTTAGTTTTAGAGTCAGAGTAAAGCTTAAAGAAACACAGCAACATTGGAGGAGCCAAGACTGTTATTAAACAGTATCTGCTCTTCTATATCATACTTGATTAAAAACTCTGCCTACTCAAGAGCCCAGTACATTACACCTGCACCTGGGTATGTTGGTGAATACTGAGGAACCTTAAATTTTTCTGGAGTAAAGTTTTTACAGTCATTTAAGTGCTTAAGGGCCTTTGGGCATCAACACTGAGGTCCAGAGAACTAGTTTCTCTCCTGCCTGGGGAATTGGCTTTATCTCAAGGACAACTCTGCCCTAGTCCACACTAAGAAGAGAGACAATCCATTGTACTGATTTATGACTGCAGGTTTTTGTGCTCCAGATTAATATCCAAAGAAGATTTCATAATGCAGTTGGATCTAAGCCCATATATGCAAGGAGGAGCTCACGGCCAATTGACGCCTTCATGGAGATGCAGCCATACACCTTGGGTGAGGATGCTGAGCTCTCTCTTAAGCTCAAGGTGGCTGGTATAGTGCAGTGGGTTCCCTAGCTGGGCAATGCCCTATGAAATGACAGAGCTGGGGTGGAGAGCACACAGGCATAGGAAGGTTCAATTTACCCTGTTCTCTACTTCCCTACCTCTGTCTCACATGCTTCTCCTGGGAAAGCCAATGCTTTAGTTGTTTATAAATATTCTTTCTGAGTTCATCTTTTTAATCTTTACCAGCTCCTCTTCTGAATATAACACAGTATATCCAGACATAACTCCAAAGGAGCTGGCAGCTAATATTGTGATTTTCATTGTAGGAAAAAAAAAAGGAAGGAAGGAAGGAAGGAAGGAAGGAAGGAAGGAAGGAAGAAAGGAGGAATGATTAAAAGTTGCTTTTGCGAGCTGGTTTTTCTGTTTTAAGTGGAGTTTAATTAAAAACTATTTTGGGAACTAGGATTATAGGTCTATGAGAGTATATGCTTAGTATGCACAAGATCTTTAGTTCAATTCACAGCCCATGTGCATTTTTTTTGAAAAGATACTCCCCCAGTATTTTATATGAACACAGAAAATACTCTTCCTTACTCGATAGTGAAGTTGTGTGGTACCATGCTGGGCACCAGAGATGTTGAGATGTTCTCAACATCTCTGCCAGCCTACAATACCAGAATCATGGCCTGCGTCTGAGCATCATAATGCTATGGAAAATAGCCTAAGGTTTATCTCTACTTTGGGAAACATCAGTAAGCACCTGGGTCACAGTGAGCATACAGACCATGGTAATTTTCCCAGTATTCCTTAGCACAACTGTCTTCCTCTTTCCACCACCTTTGATATAGGGTTTTAGAAAAATGAATTCAAAGATACAGTCCTCATAGGCTATAAACATGTTTCTGAAAGTCTATGCAATCTGGCTTTCTTAGGATTATTACTTGCAGACTTTATCATGTGTTAGCTGTCTGTTGTATTGCCAGGTACCATAAAAAATATAATTGCAAAACATGAAACAGTTCTTGACGATAACAAGTTCTTATTTTTGCTAAAGGTACAAGATTAATATTGATGCTAACATTCATCAACACCACAGAGCTTTCTTCAAGGATTGGATTGTGTGATGCTGGCTATAAACACAATAGCATGATTCAAAAGGGGATGAAGGTTAGAGGAGGTAGGACCAGATCCAGTATAAGAACAGAGAATCACAGGCTAAAAGGAATGCCTTCCTGGTAGAGAGGAGGTTTAGTACTTAGAAGAATTATGGGAGGCTCTGGAGACTGGCAAATCAATGCAGACTCCTTCTTAAAGCAGAAGAGAATAATTGGAGGAGTGGAGTGACTAGGAGAGAATGAGCATGTGCAGAAGGAAGGTCAGTTCAGTCTGAGTAGAGATTGCCTTCTGGAGAAAGAAAACAAAAGGTGCATGACTAAATAGAAAGACGTTTTGGGAAGTTAGAGGCACACCACAGAAGAGGAACTAGATAGGTGAATAAGGCTACATGACAAAACGTATAAGATGACAGGGCTAGAGAAATGGCCCAGAGGGTAAATGCTTGCAACCACAAGGACCTGAGTTCAGACCTTCAGGACTCATAAAAATGCTGGCCCTCGTGGTACATGTCTATAACTCCAGTGCCAGGAGGTGGAGATAAGCAGAGCTTAGGAGCCCACTGGTAGCTAGTCTACCGGAAATGGTGAGCTCCATCTTCTTGAGTCAAAAAATGAAATGGAAAGTAACAGAAAACCCAAAGTTGACCTCTATACACAGGTGAGTGCATCTACACACACACACACACACACACACACACACACACACACACAAACGGAGGGGGAGGGGGGAGGCAAGGAGGGAGGGAGGAGAGAGAGATATGAAGTGAGCTAGCAGTGCCTAGGATGCAGTATATGCAGTAAAAGCAGCATATTGGATTTCCATGGGTATTTCCAACATCTGAAGAGAAAAGTGAACAAGCAGGAAGTAATTAACTTTAGCATAGTCTGTGCCTGTTGGGGCTTGCTTTGGGACCAATAATCTGGATGCCTGATTATGACAACTCTTGTTCTACTGATGTGAGAATATGGGCAATTGTACCTTTGTTTGTCCTACAGGGTCCTTTTAGAACTAGATCATGAGCTTTAGGATGATCCTAAAGTAGCTTTAGGTGGTTCTTCCTCCCAGCTCAATGCTCCCAGAAATAAGTCAGACTCAAAATTTATTTACAAATACTTTGGCCGTATAGTTAGGCTCTTCTCTGACTAGATCATAATTTAAAATAATTTCTGGAACATTAGGAACTGTAGTACTGTGGCTGCAAAAAGCTCTGGTGGTCAGTGAAGCCAGTGCAGGAGAACGTGCCCACATGCACAGATATTCTTGGCCTACACTTGCCTTAGACTATATTTTATTAGGTCCCCTTTCACTTTCAATATCTAGGTGGGTAATTTGTTTTTACCCTAATAAGTCACGAGTGCCTTGGAAAAACTGAAAAATCAGTCTATTATCTATTATTAGTCTATCAGCAAAATGTATCCATACTTAACATGGAACGATAAAAGGACAGCTGCCAGGAGTGGTGGCACACATCTTTAATCCCAGTACTTGGGGACAGAGGGGCAGAGGGACAGAGGGACAGAGGGGCAGAGGGAGGGACAGAGGGGCAGGGGCAGGGGGACAGAGGGGCAGAGGGACAGAGGGGCAGAGGGACAGAGGGGAAGAGGGACAGAGGGGCAGAGAGGCAGAGGGGCAGAGGGGCAGAGGGGCAGGGGCAGAGGGACAGAGGGGCAGAGGGGCAGGGGCAGAGGGACAGAGGGGCAGAGGGGCAGAGGGGCAGAGGGACAGAAGGACAGAGGGGCAGGGGCAGAGGGGCAGAAGGACAGAGGGGCAGAAGGACAGAGGGGCAGAAGGACAGAGGGACAGAGGGGCAGAGGGACAGAGGGACAGAGGGCAGAAGGACAGAGGGACAGAGGGACAGAGGGATAGAGGAACAGAGGGGCAGAGGGACAGAGGGACAGAGGGACAGAGGGGCAGTGGCAGAGGCATATATATATATACATATATATATATGTATATGTATATGTATATGTATATGTATATGTATATGTATATGTATATGTATATGTATATATATGAGTTTGAGGCCAGCCTGGTATATATATTGGGTTTAAACTACAAAGGGATACTCTGTCTCAAAATGAAACACAATAACAAAATCAGGCAACAAATAGTCTTGTATTAGATGTTTTGTAGTCAAATGAGCTATGAGAAAATATTTGTTACTTTTAAGTACTTTGGAATTACAGTCAAGGGCTACAGAAGGCATGAAACTTATATACATATGTTTAGTGGGACCAAACTGTTTATCTCAGTCCTGGAAGATGCAAGGAAATTCTAGAGAGGGGCCAGAATAAGGCAGATAGAAATGATGATGAAACTGAGGTCCTTGGATGCAGCAGGCACCACCCGATCATCCATGGCTGGATCCGGACAGTGATAGAAAGCAGGGCACATCTGTGGATGTTGGGCAATGGAAAAGAGGGTCCGATTCAGGGTGATGAGTCTGAGAAGCTAGTGGGGAAGAGGCCAAGTCAGAGTTGGAGACTGGTAGACAGATGAGAGTCATGGGCAATGAGTCTGACTGAGAAACAGGCAACAGATCCAGGTTCAGGTTAGCGGAAGGAAAGCTGAAGGCAAGGCAGGGCAAGGCAAGGGATGCACTCAGGATTTCTAGCCTGTTTGTTCTAACCCGGACCTTGTGAAAGGTAGAATAACAGACTGATAAGAACAGCACGAGATCTCACTGTTTTGAAAGTCGTTTGCATTCACCAACAACATATGGAGAACACAGAAAGACAAGGAGTTCCCATGGAGGCCTATCTTGTAAACACCAGACACTTGACAGTTGTGCAGGAACAGAGCACTCCTGTAGGGATACGGAGGGATGTGTATGACCACAATGCCCCACCTGCACACAGGAGTTCTCACACAGTGTTGGCCACATTTCTGCATATCTGTTATACCTCCTTTCTTACCCAGCACATTAGCAGTAAAAGGGAAGCATTATGCTTAATGAACTCTGTGGCTGGACATCATGTCGTCCAACAGATCTCAAAAATCAAAGGAAATCACTCTAAAGGCAAAACCACATGCCAATACTTTAGGGGAAGGCGAGGAAACACTTGGCATCTCTTACTGGTTCCTAGCTTGTGACTTTCCAAATTTGCTTGCTGTCAACTGATCTGGGCATGGAACCACTTACAACTGATGGTTTGTGGATAACAGAGTAGTATTTTAGCATTTAAGTGGATCTTGGGTTTCAGTACCTCTCAAATGTTGTTTACTCAAAATTTCAATATTATTATTGGTTGGGAATAGAAGGAATTAAAATTATATCTCAAGGTACCCACCAGAACCATGTCTCTGCTAACCATACTTATGTGAATTTAAAGAAACAAAATCAAGTTGTAAGGTTTTAAGGTGAAAAACTGGCAGAAAAGATTCTGATTTAAAAAAAAAATTTAACTGTTTATGCACCTATTTACAAATAACAAACATACTTCTTGGTAGGGAAGACTTAGTGACAGATTGAAGACACAAAATGAGCAGAGGACAGTGGTATCAAAGGCCCTGTTCTAGAGATTTGTCACATTTTGCTGTTTCTGGGGAAGGCTCTGGAAAAATGTGCTTTTGTCTCCCCAGGACAGATCTTACACACCTTCTCTGGCTTCCTGTCCTCTCTGTCTCTACTCTTCCTGAAAGACACATGCCATCAGTATTCAGATATGGAATTTAGAACAAATATGAAAAATAATATCATATACGTAACTAAACGTAGCTAAAATAACTTTGATCTTTATTTTAGATATGTTATTGGACAAACAGATTTTCATTGGAAGTGCTATGGTGCTAATATCATTAAAACAATGTTTTCAAGTTCAAAAGTTGTTCTTCCCTTACTGGATACATGGACAATTAAATGCTCTTAAACATTTAAAAGTAAACAGTATAGGATATGTACAAATGAAAAGAGTATGAACAAATGCACTGCTTATTCAGCTTTAATGGCACGGAGACAAGGCATCCCGAGGAATCAGGAGGCCATCCATACTTCACTAGAAACAGAGACAAGAAAGGAGCCATTTAGTCACCATTTTTAGAAGTGATATGAAACAAAACATGGCACCGTTATGTATCTCAAAGCTAGAGAGAAACATCAAGAAGCCTCAAACTGTTCTGACACTCGAGGTATCGCCCCACTTCAAGGCACATTCCCTTCAGGCAGCGAGGCGTGCTCAGAGACACTAAAGGGCATTGAGGGTGAAGGGGGGAGTGGTGCGGTGGGCTTGTAGTCAGAACCCTCCGGGGGCCCTGTCAGTCCTGGAGTAGACTCACAGAAGAACAGGCCACATGAGTGGGCCTCATTCTTATTTGCACACAGATAAGCAAGTCACTGTGCCATGAACGAGGATATTAACACCAGTTTAGCTGAAGGAGGCACCTGAGAGGAGACCATAACCTCAGATCACAGTGGGGTGACGATTTAGACGTGGGAAAGTATGCTTGGGTTTTCTTCAAATGGTGTCTTCTGTGGCCTCACTGGATACGTATTCATTTTATTCCATTTTGCTTTTTCGGCACTGGTAGTGATCAGCCCAGAGCTGCAAGAATGCTGGGTAATTGCTTTTTCATTGAACCTTAGAATATCCCCAACCCTAGAATAGTCTTTTAAATCAAAGCTCAGGATCTTTGTTAGAAATCCCAAGGACACCTTAAAGAAAGATAGTGATAGTAGGTGGGTCTTGATTATACCTCTTGGGCACTGGAATATCAAAGAACTAGTATGTGTAGTGGTCATATCGTCATAGTCTATATTCTGCAGATCTGGCAGATCTCATTGTTTTGTTCTTTGGTTTTTTGTTTTTGTTTTTGATTTTTTTTTTACATTTTATTAATTTGTGTGTATGCACGTGGTCCCATATGGAGGTCAGAAGTTGACAGACTTGGTGGCAATCATCTTTATCTACTAAGCCATCTCACTGGCCCTGGGCTTTCCTTTCAATGCAGCTCAGAAGTAGCTCTGCTCAGTAAGAGAATGTGTCAGTTACACACAGAAAGGACAAAGAGCCATTGTTGGGCCTTGACACATCCCACTCTCAGAACATTCTTCAGAGGCTCCATCCAGGCTCAGTGCCTGTGCTGCTGGCAGAAAACACATAGGCAGCTGGGATCTCCAGCTCCACAGGTAGTCGTGACAAGTTAGGTCTGAATACAGTTTGTAGTTTCAGCCTACAAAGGAGGAGCCCAGAGGCTGAGCAAGACAGGACAGTCTAGTTAGTGAAGTGGGAAGGCAGTACCCATCTCCTTAGTGCTGTGAGGTTCTACCCAGAACTGAGAGAGGGGGTGGCGGCAGGCCTGAAAGCCTAAAGTGTAGAAGAACTCAGATTATTAGGCAGTCTGAATAACATGGTCCTGGAAAAGGATAGCCTAGCAAATGACTGTCACACAGTGCATCCTTGGAGAAGTCATTTTGCCCTTTGTTGGGCTAGTTTCCTCATCTGAAATGAAGACAGTAAAGACAATGCTCCTAGGTCAGAGGTAGAAAGTCATAGGAAGGATCCATGCTTCAGAAGATGCCACACTCTCAAGTCATGACACAAGCCCCCAGCTCCACAAGGGTCGTCACTGTATGTCCTCAGGAACCAGGGAGAAGTCTCATTTCACTCATATTTTTAGCTGATCATCATGAAGAGAAATGACAAGTGACATGGCCAAGACACTTCTCTATTTTCTAAAGCAAGAACTTGATTTGCTGGACATGTTCACACAGTTAGTGAGTCACTGCTTGTTCACATTAGAGAGCAAAAGGAAATGACCAAGAAAAAAATGCTCTAAGTAGGATTTAGAGTTGGACCTGAGAGATATGTTTCAAGACAGAAGCTTGAGGGGCTGGAGAGATGGTTTAGAGATTAAGAGGACTTTCAGAAGACCCAAATTCTATTCCCAACAATCACATGGTGGCTCACAATCAATTGCAGCTCTAGTTCTAGGGGATCTGACACCCTGAGCTCCATGGGCACTAGGCATATGCTCACATGGTGTACAAACATAAATGCAGGCAAAACACTCATACATCCAGATTAATAAATCTTTAAAAATACATCAAAATAGGCACCTGAGCTTTGAGGAGAGAGAGAGAGAGACTGTCTCCTCTCTCTGGCTGTGACTGGGCCTGACTCTGCTGAGGTGAAACCTAAGAATCTAGTCAACATGGCATGTGCATGCTTGTGAGCAGCTCTGGCTTAACTGCCAGAATGAACATATTCATTTCTAGAACTGGTCAAGAAAAATTATACCTGTATTTAAAAATATTGCACGAAAACCCAAAGTCTACTTCATGTAAATTATTTCTGGTCTTAACTTTTACCTTACTCTGCCTGAGTCTCTTTCAGGAGGGCTGCTCACCGGCACACTGCTTGTCCCTTTGCCTTTGTTTCAGAACGCTCAGCTTCTAGTCTACTATCCACTGGATGGGAGGGGCCTGAGCACATAGTCAAGATACTTCACCACAGGGGCTAAGGGACGCAGTAGGTCTACTTACTGGCTGGCTAACGAGTCCATCTGCCTCACAGAAAATAGCCAGCTGACTCCTGATTTTCTTTTCAATGCACGTCTATGGCACTGGCTTAGACTTAGTTGCTCAGTAGTCACCTGTTCTTCACCTGTTGTGGTATAAATCTGGCCATGATATCAGTCTAATAGAGCTGGAGCCTGTCAGGGGATTATGTAGGGCCAATGCATGTGGCCTCACCACGGAGTAGTCTACACACAGCTGTAAAACGTGCTAGTTCCATGAGCACCTCCTTAGCTATGATGCCCTTGAACTCTGAGACGGCCTGGGGTGGGGAGAGCAAAGACTGCCTATAACTTCTGTGATTAGACCATACGTTTAGTTAAACTGGAAAGTGATTCAGTAACAGGAAGTGAGGTCCAACTTGTAAACTCTGTTGGGCAGGGCCCTTTTGTTCCATTGGGAAGGAACAACACCAGACATTTCTATATCAGTTATATGAATTTGTAGAGTATTTAACTACAAATTTAAGAAGGGCTGGCCACAGACCAGAAGTGATACAGGCATAAGTTGGATCAGCAAAAATGTTTACAAAATTGCAAATCTACAGAAGGGTATTCTGAGACAAAGATGAGTAAAACCTTTGGCCAAGAGAAGAGAAGGGCTGTACATGGCCCTGCAATCTAATGGGGGACTGTAAGGAGAGAAGCCCTCTACCATTAGACACATGAGGCTAAACTGTGAGTATTTTTCCAGACACAATCAGTTTTCATTATGTTTTAATGAAGTTAATGAAACTGAAAGGTCTAGGAACAACAGGGCCATCTCCATTGCTCTTAATGCAGATTACTCAAGAGCTACTGAAGCTGGTTGCTCAGACTCTTGTTAACTTGGGTTGCCAAAGTTACTGCCTTACTGGTAGGAGGACAAACCCTGGCAAAATGTGCTCTTAACTGTTTTGAGCCTAAGTCTGAAAGACCACCCTAAGAACTATGGGCTAAGGTGATGACCTTTTACAAAATATGGCAGTAATTCTACTTTAATTGGTAGTTCTCCCCAGGGAGGAAGGGGTTCTGGTTAATTTTCTAAGAACTCATGGGAAACACTAGGACTATATTCACAATGGTTCTAAGTTTAAGTCATAATGAAATACTCTAGTGGGAAATAAAAGAGAAACTCATCTTGGCCCTGTTTACACTGAACCTGCTGTGTATGTGACCTGGGCTGTTGAGGTGTCCCTTTGCATTCTTCACACATAGTAAGTTTATTCACTTTGCTTATCGCTACACTATCAGTTTATCTGCCTCTGAGGCACCAAGCTGCTTGTTACTCCCTTTCTTGCATTGGAAGTGACTTGGGAAACTTCGGCAGGGCCATCTTCTCAGCCAGTTTCAGGGAAGGGTAGATTGACATCTCTGTTGGCTACATGGGATGAGCTAGGTAAAGGGTCAAATTTTTCCAGCATGGAAAATATGACTGAGTATTTGGGGTTAATACGACATGCTGGCTATCTGATACCTGCTTTGCTGCATAGTCAATAGAACACAACCTCCTAAGTCCAAACTGAGCTTTAACTAATGCCCAACACATCTCTATTTATTATTCCATGACAGTGTCCTCCTTTTTAACCCCCAGGAACACTTGGAAACAGACTCCAGGTTCAAGAGAGAAAAAGAGATTAGAAGTCAGAAGCTTCCTGACAGAGAAGATGATGGATAATTTAGGTAGATTAACTCAGACGCCTTTGAGGAGTTCTTTTCTTTGAGAGCAATCATTTCACATCTCGACATTATCTTTGATCATATAATCTCAACACATTTCACAAACACTAGTTTAACCTCCTACTGTTTTTCTGAAGTTTAGAACCATCATTCTTAACTTAGATGCTGGCAAAACTAAGATGATGTATAAAGTTGAAGATACAGTTAACCAAATACAGAGCTTTGAGATGCTGCCTTCCACCTCAACTCCTAATTTTTTTGACCAAAATATTTTTTATTTTTTTCATTTACATGAATAAACCAACAATATTGTCAATGGTTCACATAAATAAGTAAATAAATAAAACATAATCTTAGCATACCTTCCTAGCTGAGTCGTGGTGCAAATTGTCACTCAAACATAGAACAGGCAGAATAAATAAGTGGTGACTTATCATCAACCGATGGTGGCTCCAAAGGGCCCAAAATAAAGTTATACTTGATGATAAAATATAAAGGTTGAAACAGAGTTCTTTTAGAAAAATAGTCTCTCTCTCTCTCTCTCTCTCTCTCTCTCTCTCTCTCTCTCTCTCTCTCTCTAACACACACACACACACACACACACACACACACACAAACACACACACAAAGGCAGTAAAGGAAAAGAGATTATTTCAAGTAAGCAAACGTTTTTGTTGAGTTTAGATTTTGACAGAGGTCGGTAGCTAAACAATATAAATATTATTTAGTTGGGGGAGGGTCAAAAGAAGGTAATATGAAACAGAACATCTGACAAATGTTCAGCAGTGAATAGGGACACAGAACAGATATGTATGGCTGTTTGAAAACTACAGCATTGAATTTCTGCTTCTCAAAAAACATAATTCTGTAAAGGTAGACTACACAGAGCCATCTATTGACAGGGGACTGAGGTAAACTCATTGTGAGCACTCTGAATGGATTAGCCACTAACTCTACATTACATTTTGCAGATAAGCCTGAACAATGGAGTGGTCATTAGTCTTTTTCCTAGATGAGCTAACTGAGACCATGATTAAAACTCCCTTAGCCACTGCTCTCTGCATGGGCTGGAATGCCCCTGTTCCCCAGTGGATTCCTGTTATCGTTTCCCCTCCTTTCTGGAATCACTTAGTGGTTGCTCAGCATCACATGTGACAACTGGGCACAAACGCTGGTTGCTCCCACCACCCACACTGGGATCCAGGGCTTGGGTTGTTTGTTCAGAGTCTCCTCCCTGTGGCTGCCTCCCACTCCCCTCGCTCACCAACGGAATGAGAAGACAATGCATTGGCATAAGCAACCATCCCACCTTTAAGACAAGTGGGAGGTGCTGATTCACCAAGACAGTATTTCATCTCACCAACAGTAAAGCAGGACTGGGCCAACGGACTTCCCTATGGCCCATTTTCACTCCCTGACACATGTTATGTAAAACAAACAGACATGCCTGGCAGCGTGAAGCATAAGGAACCAAAAGAAAAATTAACTGTTTTGACCCATCTCCCCTCCATTCATCTGATTAGTAGATCTAGTAGGGTTGTTTCTTCATGCTTTTACTATAAATTAACTTTTTTTTTTTAAGCAAGGAACTTTCTTTAGATAGAAATCACCTAAAATGCCTTTAGTACATATTGGTATAGTACCCTTAATCTTCAAAGACGTAGACAGACTGTTCACACAGTGTTCTCATACAGTGGGTGCAGCGGTACTCTGCTTTGATGAAATTATAGGATAGGGATGAAGAACTGAGACACAATCCAGCTTTGTTAAGATTGTATGAGATGAACAGAATAAATTAAAGAGAAAATTGCAAGGATGGGTGTAGGAAAGCTAATGAAGCCAGAATTTCAGAATATATGAAGAAAAACAAAAGGGAACTTCTGTAAAAATGCTAAAAGGTGAGGGTCACAAAATAAAAGAACTACCAGAGAAAAATATACAGGAAAAGATAAAGATAGAGAGAAATCAGGATCTTGTAAAGGCTGGAAAGAACTTCTGTAGTCATTTTAATAAAGAATTTCAAAAAGTAAACCAGGAGAATTTTCTTCTTACTTCTTCTATTTGAAGTTTTATTATAATTTAATATACTGCTCGGAATGACTTTGGTGATGCTGGAACTGACTGGAAGCCATGAGGGTGGCTCTCTGCTGATGAGTATACATTCTTTCATCAAGACCATCACTGCCATTCTCTTCCCAGGCAAAAATGACACATTCCACTACAATGGGACACGTGCTCCAGCAGGGGGTCAGCTGACTTAGCCTGAGCTGGTGAGAGCTTCACCAAGGGGCTGACATTTGTGCAGAACCTCAAAACTAAGAATCTATTTCTACAATGTGCCCATTGAGATCATGGGGATATTTCCATTGCAATGTCACAGGGGGAAGACAGGAGTAAAGGGAGATCAGGAGCTTTTAGGAGATCAACTAAAGTATAGATATTGGGTAAAAAGTGCTGAGACACACATTACATATTTATAATGTAAGCAATAAGATATATTGAAATTATCACTATATTTTCTTTCAAATATAATTCCAGTAAGGGATTATCACACTTCCTCATAATCTAAAATGAAGACTCATTCAGAAACAAGTAACTCTATCAAGTTGTCTCAGAGAAAACTTACATAGACCCCCACATTCCAACAGAACACCTTTGTCTCACCTGTTTTTAAAACAGTGGAATTAACCTGGATTTAAAATGCAAGAAGCATACCTGATATTAGATTTATTCTGAACAAAACTGTTATAAGAGTGGGAAGTTTTTTATTATGACACTGAGAAATATGTAAAAGAGAAAATTTAGAAAGTCTTTAGCATGATTTTATTGAAAAGACTATTAAGGACTCATGCTTTTGATATAAACAGTTCTCTCATGCAAGGAAGGTTTCCTCCACTCTGCCTTTGAATTTCTAGAACAGCTGGGAACTGTTTAAGAATCTGTCTCAAACACAAAAGTGTTTAACTAAATGGGGCGAGTTAGGGGACATTCTCTGGGATTTGAGCACACCAGGGTCAGATGGCAGTTATCAAGACAGGCTGCTGGTCTCAGAAGCAGCTCTGCCATGGGCAGTACAAGAATGAAGGGGGGCATTTAGAAGGCCATACTGACCATAGGTCTAGACAGAAGGACTTGCTTCAGGCCATGTAGGAGGTTAGGCAAGGGTGGGTGCAGTGACATGGTGACCAGCCTACTTTGCTAGGGTTCCTGGTAGCCTGCATCTAACAGCTGGTGTATAATAATGGTACCACCTATCCAACTGGAAGCACTCTTCCTTTCCCTTCCTGACTCCCAACTCTCTTTAGATAGAAAATTCACCAAACTTACTTTCAAATTCTCTTTCCTTAGCAAATTAGTCCTGGGGCTTTGAGGGAATATTTCTCTGACTTTATGAAGGTTTTATTTTATTTTATTTTTTTACCATTTGTACAGTGTGAAAGTGGATATTATGAATCAATCAATGGACAATGAGCTAGGGTCAGTGTCCCACTTTCCTCCTCAAAGTGATTTCTGGTAGGATTTCTGAACAACAACTAATGACTGTCCTAGTAATGAACATGCTCATCTTTGAAACAGAAACCTTCCATTGAGCTTCCAGAAGGAAGCTCCTGCTAAGTTTGACCTTATACAAGTTATGGATTTCTGACCCCACCTCAGTAAAAATGATAGGAATTCTTGGTAATTAGAAATAGCAGCAATAGGAAACTAAATGCAGATTTTGTATTATTGAGAGGACATCCTTAAGGCACAAGCAACAAGCACAGACATATTTTTGGAACATTGATGAGCAATAAATGAACAGGGTAAATGTAAGTTAAACACTGGAAGTGGATGGTGGTTAACTGTCTTGGGTGACTGCTTTCCCTGATGGAGATGTTAAGGCTATTGGAGCAGCAGAAGAATGTAATCTTATCACCATTCATTCACAGAGTCCAGGAATATACAGTTTAGGCAGAATCCGAGGAGGGCTAACAGCCCAACATGTTCCTACCTTTTACCATGATCTTCTTCTTACCCCACATTTAAGAAACAGAGATCTGTCAGTACTGAATAGCCTTTTTTTCTGTATTATGTTGTCTACGTACAAAACATGTACTTAGAAGAAAATCTCAGAAGTTGAGGACCAAGTTCTAGAGGGTGTCTTTTTGATAAGTACTGACCTCACAAGAGTAAATGCTGATAAGGAGGATAATTATTAACAAGTATATGAATGAAAAAGATAACATAGAGCACCAAAAGCTAATATTTATACAGCCCTTTTATTTTCAGAATTATAAGACATTCTTAACCCAACATCTAGTTCAGGAATAATAATAGTAGGGCATCTGCTTACCTCTGGAAGTTAGTTTGCTTGAGATGGGTTTTCCTTATCTACCAGCTAATGAGCCTGAAGACAGAGTGTATAAGATAGTTTTGTCTGGGCCAATGGATCTGAGATACAAGTGTGTGTGTGTGTGTGTGTGTGTGTGTGTGTGTGTGTGTATGCGCGCACCTGTTGTTTTGTTTCCTTTTGAAACAAAGTCTTTCTACATAGCCCTTGCCATACTGGAACTCACTAAATAGACCATGCTGGCCTCAAACTCAGAGAGACCCACCTGCCTTCACTTCCTGAAGGCTTGGATTAAAGGTGTGCACCACCAAGCCTGGCCTAAATCTGAGAATTCTTAGCTATTTTTTTCAAGACTGGTTTCCCAGACTCCTCCTGGATTTCAGATCTGCCTGGATTTGAGACTACAGACTACACACACTCCCTGTGTGTCTTCCTCCATCTTCCAGAAATGCGCTTTAGGGAGTTCATCTCATGGTGTCTACTTCTGCCTCTTGCATATCTAGCCCTAGTTTTGACCTCCTTCCTTTCCTCTTGGCTTCCAGACCAGTCTGCCTTCTTGTTCTTGCCACATGGATATCGCCAAGGCACCAGGAATATGACAAAGCCACTCCCCTGTAAGCCAGTCTTCTCTTTGACCTCTTATCTGGGCTGTCCCCTACTCCCCCATTCTCTGATACTGGTGACTCTCTCTGCTCAGGCTGCTTTCCCACATGTTGCTGTTCTGTATAATCTCTAATCTCATAGCCTTATCTTTGCAATGGCCTGCTTTTCTCACCTCCACTGCTCTATGTTTATCTTCCCTTGCAGCTCTGTAGCCTCTGCTGTTTGGCTTCAGGATGTTACTAATTGGAAATAGTTTCCATGAGAGGTATTCAACAAACACTCTTTCCACTGGATCTCTAAGACCTCAATTATATACAGCATTTTGTATTTTTAAATATTGAGGAAGTGAAGATAAATCAGAATGGTATTTAAAATATCAACAGGGGAGATTAGAGAGATGGCTCAGTGATTAAGAGTGCTGATTACTCTTCCAGCATACCAAGTTTGATTCCTGGCACCCAAATGGCAGCTCATAGTCACTTATAACTCTAGCCCCATGGGACACAATGCCTTCTTCTGGCCTCTGAGGGCAGTGAACACACATAGAGACAAATATCCATATATTACAGGATTCCTTCAGTGGCCACTAAAGCCTATGTTTTAACGTGTACAACAATGTTTAGGCTAGGCTAGGCTTTTAGTCTAACATTCTCACACCAGTTTTCATGAAGCAGAGAACACCTGACTTAGCCAGGAAAACATCCCTTTATCTCTGTATGACAAAACACACAGATTCAATTTGCTATCAAGGACAATGCTTTTCCCAATGGAACCACATGTTGAACACTTTTGTTTAGGAATCAGATTAGAGCTATATCAAAGAATAATCATTTGTAGATGTTTCACACTGGAGCTTTATGGCAAATTAGTCAGATGGAATCTCAACTCTGCTAGTTGAGGTAACAGCAAATGAAGAAACTAGACTGTCCTAAGACAACAATGCAAGAAGACAAGAGAGAGCATCAGAATAACAGTAGGGTAGAGCCCGAAGGATACACACAGGCTATATTTAGTAGACTCAGGATAGTTGGTACCTAAACAGTAAAACTATTTACAAAGTGGGACTGGAGATATGCCTCAGGAGTTGGGAGCACTGGCTGATCTTCCAGAGGCATTGAGTTCAATTCCCAGCACTCACGTGGCAGCTCACAGTCATCTAAAACTGCAGTCCATGGGATCTCATGCCTTCTTCTGATGTGCAGACACACATGCAAACAAAACACCCATATGTATAAACCCTAGCCAGGGTGGGTTGTCGGTGGTGGTGGCTGCAGCAGCAGTGCACACCTTTAATCCCAGCACTTGGGAGGCAGAGACAGGCATTTCTCTGAGTTCAAGACCAGCCTGGGGTACAGAGTGAGTTCCAGGACAAACAAACAAAGAAACAAATAAGAAAAGAAGAAAATAAAAGAAAAATTACCTTATTGGAACCATAAGGCATATAGGATCGTAGAAGGCTACTGCAGTACTGCAGACAATAATTCTTATAAGCCTCTATGGACAGAGGTGTTTGTTTTTCTTTTTTTCTTTTCTTTTTTCTTGATTATTTTAGATAGTACACATGGTTTGGTAGAACAGAAAGAACATATTTGATTTTAAAGACCAGTCAATGGTGTTTTTAAACTTCAGAATAATTGTTGGGATGTGAGAGATGGTATAATCACCTGGCCACAGACAGATCTCCCCTAGGAAACTGTGCTCTAGGTGATGCACATGCTTTGGTTGGTGTCTTCAAAAGGCTTTTGTTGCAAGGCTTGGTATGTCATTGGGAACTGACTGGATCTGGAGGTCTCCCAACTGATTATTTCAGACTTATGGCATTTTTGGGAGGTGGGGCTAGTTAGGGGAAGCTGGTCACTTGTGCTATGCCTTGTCCCCTCTGTGTCTGCCCTCTCTTGTTCCTTTCCCTTTCCTTCTCTGCCTGGCTGCCATATAGAGAACAACTCTACTCTAGGTCACCCTTTGCTATGGTGCCTTGCTTCACCACAAACCCAGAAACAGCAGAGTGAGCCAGCCATGGACCAAAACCATGAGACAGAATAAATTCCTCCTACTGTAAATTGTTTCTCACAGGTGTTTGTCCCAGCAATGGAGAGGCTAATAATACATTAGAACTAGTTGAAGCTTTAGTCAAGCTTAGGCTAACTATTCTCCCTGCAGTTAATAGGCACATGCTAAAGCACCTTTTGGAATTTATTTATTTTTTAGTTGGAAGCAGTTAGTATTAGGATTATAAATGAAGATTTTTGTTTTTGTTTTTTGTTTTTATTTTTTTGGGAAAAAGGGACATATTCTAGGGAAATTCTCTACTAATACAAGTCATAAAAGTATGACAATAAAGATATCAGCTAAGCTTAAGGATAAATCAAAAACAAAAGTTTAGGTAATGGAATGTATATATCTGAATAGACAATTTTTGAGTCCTTAATGATATTATAAGAAAAATATATAAGAGGCAGGAGAAAGGCTGAGGACACTATACTGTGTACACAATTATAATTGCTATTTCATTAGATATGAATTGCTCTCAAGGGGGCCAGCTGCCAGGGAATGATCACAAGCTTCAGCAGGAAAGGTATCTGCCCCAAGGGTTTTCAATGCGATTTTATGAAGTATGGAAAACACACAGTGGAATATTTGAGAATCAACTGAAGAGATTGAAATTTAAAGCTCCTTCTAAGTCCAAGGAAGGAAAGGGGCAGGAAAGGGCAATGTGATTAAGGAAGGATATAAAGATTAGGATGAGGAGCCTAAGAGGGAGGCTTAAAAAAATAAACAGTGATTTAGAGATATAAACTATTTATAAAATCAAGTAGTGAGAAGGCCAGAGAATAATTCAGAAGAGGGAACATTATGATCCGGTACTACCGAGTATTTCAACTACCATGGTCATGTAGTTGTGAAAACAGTATGTGGCAGGATGTTAAAATTGCAAAGGACCTTTCAGAACCAGCAGCCTAACTTCTTTTACAGGTCCAGCAGTGCCGGAAGAGACAAGCTAGCCCATAATCAGGTCTCTATGCCTCCCCTGACCCCAGCTCTCACCAGTCAAAGGAAGGAACAAAAGCAAGCAGGAGTGGAGGGGGCCTGAGAACTTTAGGGTCACAGGATCAGGACCTGAGCCATGGGCTGACCACCACCAGGGCTGGAGCGAGGCACAGCACATAGGGATCTCATTTCCTGCCCTAAGAGCCAAGTGTGAGACGGTGGTGAGAACAGCAACAGAGGGAAGGGGAGTTTCAGGACAAAAGGCCAGAACACAAGAGCTTTACCCAGGTGCTTAGAGACAGTGTGGAGGGACGCTCGAACTGCTACTTACACAAGTCCTCCGATGACAGATCAGATTCCTGAGGTCTGGAAAGTGTTACATACCATTATTCTAAACAAGGCTATGAGATAGAGCAAGCAATTATAGGCCATTTAGCTTAACATCATTTACAGAAAAATATTAGGAAAAGTTTATGGGGGGCAGAGGGGACAACTCAGCAAGCATATGGTAATTTGATTAGGAACAGGCCACATGCTGTCACTGGAGAAAAGTTTTAGCTGGCTCGCTAGGCTTCTTTGAAGTTATTGCCTTCTAAGTTCTATATATTAATCCATGTTTTTCCCCCTATCGATATCTATAGTCATTAGAAATGAATTTAAGATTTCCAAATAAAACAAAACCAATCATACTCAAGGACATGAAAACACAATGGGAAGAAAAATGAATGTTAAAGATTAATGATATTGTGAGAGAAAAATGCTAATAAATAGCAGAGAGCAAAGTTTAAACCAATTTTTTTAAAGAAAAATATTTCAATTTTGGTCCTTCTCCTTATTTCCTAAAGTTCTCTGAAGAAAAAAAAAACAGGGAAAAAGAAAAATGGATTTTAGCTTGTGTGAAACTGAAAACAAAGCAAAATACTGTGTGTGTGTGTGTGTGTGTGTGTGTGTGTGTGTGTGTGGTGTGTGCACACTAATACAGTTAAAAAGTGGCACAAGAAGAGGGATACTAGATTAATTTCTCCTTTTTCAATTTTTCAGCTTAAAAGTTTTCAAGAAAAAAGACACCTTTATGGTTCTGTAAGTATTAGGTTAATATCAATACTCATATTTCTCTGATACGTCTCTACCACTGACACTGAACAGCTACTGAACGTTAAAAATAAAAACCAAAAAAGAATAAAATATATTCACTTTATATAACATAACAGATGCACATGTACACATGAGTGCACATAAACACACACACACACACACACACACACACACACACACACAGAGTAATTGAGGCCTCGATGACCCTTGTTATGTTCTTACAGTTTTTGGGTTGTGACAGTCTACTTTCTTCAGGTCTGGGTTCTAGAGATTGATGGCATCTGCACATCTACTACATTTACTGGGGACAAGTCAGTCTTGTTTACCATTGCATTATCAGGGTCTAAAAGTGTGGCATAAATTTTAGGGAATGACTAAATAAGAAATGAATGAAGGTATGGTATTAGATATTTATTGTTTGACAGATCCTACAAATAACTTCTCTCACCCTCAAATAATTCTTTGAAAGACATTCTCTAATAGATCCTATTTTTAACAGTGAAGAAACAGAAGCATTGAGAAATTAAGTAAGTAACTTGTATAAGGTTTATAACTGACAGGTACTGAATGGAGACACTCTGGCTTAAAGGCTACATTTAAATACAATATTACTTTTTCCAAGAAATAAACACACCGGGACTGCAGAGATGGTTCTGTGGTTAGCAATACTTGCTATTCTTCCAAAATATCTGGGTTTGACTCCTAGCACCCACATTATAGCTCATAAATGAGTGTAATTCCTGTCCCAGAGGATTCTTCCTTGCCTTCTGACCTTCATGGACACCTTGTGGTATATGTACATTGAAGCACAACAACCCAAATATAAAAAGTAAAAACATTAAAGATAGAAATGAGATTACTGTGTAATAAATCTATATATTACTAAGTACATGTAAAGAAATTATACCTAAGGCAGGAATGTTTTATTTTATTTTGTTTTACATATCTAGGGATGAAAAATGGGGCATTGCACATATAAACAAGGACTTTACCACTGAGCTATGATCCACCTTAAGGCAGGAGTCTCTAGTGTCACAGAAGTTAGGTTTCAATATTGCCATCACCAAATCCTCTGGAACTCAGGGGCAATGGGAAGTGGACAGCTTAATTTCTCAGGTAGCAAAACTCCTCAGCATCCAAAGAAGCCATAAAGACTCATATGTAGAGTACAAAAGATAAGGCTCCATTCAGCTCTAATCACAAATTGGAGTCCTTGATACAGAAGAAAAACCTTTTATACCCTACATGCTAATACAAAAGCAAGGTTTAAGGTTTCTCGGTATTGCAATCTGTGAGAATAGCCATTGGCACATGTGGATCTATCTGGGTCCTATTTGGTTCATCAGAGGCCTTTTAGGTTAATATCGTTGCTGAGGAAAGAGCCTTGTCAGATTAGGCCACATAGAAAAACAACCACATAAAACTCCATTTTCTGTTTGTTTTGCTTTAAGATATCGTTGTTCTGGGCTGGAGAGATGGCTCAGCGGTTACAAGCACTGACTGTTCTTCCAGAGGTCCTGAGTTCAATTCCCAGCAACCACATGGTGGCTCACAACCATCTATAATGAAATCTGACTCCCTCTTCTGGAGTGTCTGAAGACAGCTACAGTATACTCATATAAGTAAAATAAATAAATAAATATTTTAAAAAAGATATCATATTCTAATATATGATGTGTCCCGGATGTTCTTATTTCTTGTTTTAAATTTTTTCTTTATGCTATTTCTTCTTTGATCATTCTGGAACCAATTCCATATAAGAAGATATAGTTTATGCTTTTAAAAAATAGAGTGAATGCATTAAAACATAAGTTAATTATTTGAGAGTGTAGTAATTGAACCTAGGACCATGTGAATGTTAGACAAGAATTTATCGCTGCGCTACACCCTCAACACTAGGTTATGCTTGGCTTTGAGTATCTGTACATGATGAAGATTGTAGGGGACAGATGACCAAAGCTGATGAAAACAAATTTTCATAAGTTTACTAACTTTTGAAAAGCATTCCAAGAAACCTAACAAGAAGCCTCTAGGACATGCAGGATAGATGGAGACGCTGAGAAGAAAGAACTATGTTTGGCTAGAAGAAGCAATGTTCTTCCTTTTCTTCTCAGAGTTTACTCATTTCATAGGTCTCTGCGGGGTCTAGCTGCCAGCCTCTGAGGAACCTAGTGCTTCTCAGGGCTCAAAGGAAATAACTTCTACAGCTGACAGGGCTCCCCATTTGGAAAAAGCTTGTTTATAAAGTAGTCACCTTTCAACTGGAAGAACACTGTCACCCTGGAGGCAACTCTACAGAAAGCCTGTCACTTCAGGTTGATCCAAGTTTCAGAGGACTTGATTTGAGGAATGGGGTTAAAAGTTTAGTTTCACTATGCAAAGAAAGCATGCCCAACTGAATATTAAGGTGAAGTGTGGTGAATGAAGCAAATGCAGCCTAGAGGCTTAAAAATATGAAACATAGAGCTGGATCTATAATCTGGTCGTAATGGGAATCTGTTGGGAGAGTCAGCCCAGGGAAAGGGGGCAGCAAGCGTGCATATGAAACCAGACACCACTCTACATTCACACAATGCCTGTGTCAACAGAGTTGCAGAACAGGTATGAGTGAACTAAGGATGGGGTGGGAGGGATGTAGTGGGGCAAGGAAGGAATTGGTGGAGATTCAAGAACAGTCTTGTCAGTTAAAGGGTCCTCTTCCTGTTCTATACTTTCTTTTGTTCTGGTCCTTATCAATGCCACACCTTGCCTAAATTAGAATGACAGACAATCCATTCTTAATGACTTGCTCTTAAAACTATTCTGGTATCATAGACAGAGGCATGCTTAAGCTGTTGTGAGAATACAAGTAAAGTTTTTACTCTGAAGTAACTATCTTTACTAGTAAGAAGAGAAATGTGTCCATGTATAGACTTGTTTAGAGTTTCAGAGAAATGAGGCCCCTGTGACCCTTCCTCAGGCCAGGGGAGTAGTGCAGAGGGCAGGGAGTCTAGGGAGGTCCTTGCTGTGTCAGCAGCAACAAGGCTAGTGTCTTCCTCCCCCAGGGACAGGCACATCCTCTCACAGACACACCCACTCACCATTAGCTAAGAACAATCACTCTCTGTGTCTGAAGCCTGGCCACGCCTGTGGGGGACGAAGCAGGACTGCACAGCCCTATGCCTCCCAAGCCACTGCTTACTCCCCTTGTGTGGTTCTTTCTCTGTGTAAGAGGCAAGCATTGAGTGTAGCCTTTTGGGAGAAGCAGGGGCCACAGAACAACCCATTTCAAAGGATGGCTAATGAGCACAATTTTACTTTCAATCTATCTTCACTGCCTTTCCACAGAGAAAACAGGTTCTAAGGTGCTGTTCCACAGCATGCACTGGACACACCCTGACCTTCTCTCTGAAGACACTGCTTCCCGTTTCATTCTAAACACCTTCAGTTTTGTCATCGCGCATATGGATCACATCAAAGCAGTGACATCAAGTTAAAAAAGAAGGATGTTTCCTACTAACAGTGTACACCACAGACGTTAATAATCTGTTACTCTTAAAGAGTTATTGTATATATGTGTATGAACATTGTCTGGTGCAGGCCTGTGGAAAGCAGAGGACAACTTTTAGAAGCTGGCTCTCTCTTTCCACCCTGTGGATCCTGGGGATAAAATGCAGGCCATCAGTGTTGGCAGCAAGCACTTTTACCCACTGGGCCATTTCCCTGGCTCCTAAATTATTTCTTAGTATGAAAATGTATATATTTAGAAATTTCTCTGTCAACTGACCAATCAGAACCATTTGGTTCTACCTTTGTCTTTTTCCTCTTCCCCAAAGTCCCTATCCTTAAAGAAGTTAGAATCTGATAAAGTAAAGAAAATATGAAAATAAATGATTATAACAGGTCCTACAGCAGTGGTTCTCAAACTGTGGGTCATGACCCCTTTGGGGTCAAATGACCCTTTCATGGGGTCTCCTAGTATCACTGTCAAACACACATTTTTACATTACAATTCATCACAGTAGCAAAATTACAGTTATGAAGTAGCAGCAAAAATAATTCTAGGATTGGGGTCACTACAATGTGAGGAGCTGTACCAAAGAGTCACAGCTTTAGGACGACTGAGAACCACTGTCCTGGAGGGTACAAGGTAATTACAGAGACAAGAGAAATGTCAGCGGCAGTAGAATATTGGTTAGAAAAGGGTCCATGAACAGGATGTTATCTGAGCTGAGCCTGACTGGGCAGGGGAAGACTTTTATGAGTGGTGTGCATGACTGCACATGAGCAGGTCAGTGGGCCTAAGTGTGAGAGTGTGCAACAGTGAACAAGAGACAGGAGGCTGGGAAAAACAGCCTCTGGCTCTAGAAACCCGACAGGTCTAGGGACCGTAAAGCAGACATCTTATGGGTATCAGGGGTCATTCTGCAAACCAGACCAATGAGATGAGACTAGTCCAAGCTATGATCTCCATTTCTGGAATCAGTATTTTCCTGGGTGTGTTTTATTCTTGTTTTTCTTTATACAGCAATAGATGTTTGTGGTGAGAATGGTATCTCAAACTTAATTCTCTGTATTATCCTTTGGGAAGTGCCCTGTGGAATATGCCAGAGAGGCGTATTAGAGAGCTTTGAAGGTTGGCAGCAGGCATTCCCGGAGGGAATTTTCCCAGCCAGCTGGCTAAGGGTGGCCACAGTTTGGGTGGTGAGGGAGTCCTTACCACTTCAGTTGGTCGGTAGTATTTCAGATCCACAGTCACGTGAACTTTGCCGGTCTCTTTACATCTGCCCACTTCATTTTCATTCTTTCCTTCCCACCTGCAAAGAAGACAAACAATCAATTCTTAATTGCTTAGTAGCATGTGGCCACACTGTGATGCTCAGGCCAGCTTGCCTGTCTTCTCCCAGCAGGAGGGCATAAGCACATTAACAGCAGGAGCAGGCCCGCCCTCAACCTTGTTGTTAGAGCAATTGTGGTTTTCAAAACTTTCTGTATTTGTTTGAAAGGAAGTTAAACCCCCCACCCTGCTTCCTTTTAAAGAATATCAAGATGGATTAAAAACTGAGACTTTAGACATAAATAGATTGTAGGGGGAATTGAATAACTTTTAGGGTACTCAAAGAATTTTTATACTTTAAAGATTATTCTTTTTAGATATTTATTATGAATTAATTAATTATTGTCATTTATCCACCCCTTTCTTTCATATGCTAGGCACAGTTAGTATGAGTCCATGGCACCCTATCTGGTGATAAGTTCCATACCTTGCTGGCTCTATTGTTCATCCCTGCATTGTATCCTAGTGAAGGAGGCCTCCCCACCTCCCCACAGATGATGAAGCCTGCCCCAAAGCATACAACAAATTGTTCATTTCCTGTCCTCTAGCATGATTTCCCCTGACTCTGCTGGGATGTTCCTAGACTGAAGCCTGCCTCACTAAATATCTGCAGTTGACAACAGTAAGGACCCTCTAGGACCCTCCACGGTGCCCTGACTGGGATGCATAGCAGGTTCCTAGGCTTCCAGAGCTTCTCCTGGGAAACTCTACTAATCTGCTTTATGTTCTCATTTTTCATTAAATGGGAACAACTAGATTTGGGCTTGGTGGTGCACATCTGTAATTTTAGCAATTTTGGAGGCTGGGTCCTGAATCTTAAATTCAAGGGCAATATAGTAACCTCTTCATCTCTGAAGAAAGAAGACGAGAGAAAGTTCTTGATTTATGGTTGACCTTGAGATTTCTATCATCTAATATCCCAATAAAAGAATATACTATGTGGTTTAAGTTATTTTCACAAAAAATATTTTTTTGGCAAGGAAAGAAAAGAAATGAAAAATCTGACTAATGTTTGTCTTCAGTGCTTATCCTTAGAATGAGTTTGCTTTATCAGCTGGGACTCAACCCAGAACAATATTGTGTGCTCTTCAGATCTCTCACAGAAAGGATCAAAGGGAAGAACAGAACAGTCAATGGTTACTTGACTATGCCACAGATTCCTCTCAAAATGAACATTAAATAATAAAGAATGTTATATCAAACAGGTTGAATACAGACTAGGCTCACAAACTTTATTTTTGATTAATTATATGAATATTTTGTCAAGTCACCTCTCTAAGAGATATACTTGGCAGCAGAGGATCACTATTTGTCCCTTGAGGAAATACTCAGTTTGCTGGTTTGTGATTTTCCCAGTGGACTCAAGGAAGATATGAAAACCATCTAGTAACACAGAAAACAGTAATAGTACACTATGTTGAACTATATAAATTATATAAGCAGTCATATCCCATGAATTTTATCTTGATCAACTAAAACAGAAGCATTTGCTAATCTACTAATTAAGCTTAACTTTTAATGTTGGATAGATAGACAAGTAACACAAAACAGACAATTTCAAAACATCTTTTAGCTATCTTTTTGTCTCTATTTCATACTGTAGAAAGAGACATAGTTCTAACTGTCCCAGATACCTCTAGGACGGCATCTCCAGCTGAACCAAAGGGTTAACAGAAACAACATTTGTAGCTAAGCATTTAATCCATGACAAGCAAACAGACTTACTATATACACACAGATTTCACACACACACACACTACCCCCTGCCCCATACCACATACACACAAAACCCAAATACACACAACACACTAACCATATACATACATATACACTTAAAAAGATCCCCCCCCCACTGTCCTCTCCCAACATTTAAACTCCAGACAGATTGTCATTTGGTCACAGAAAGAAATGAGGGCAGCCAAAAAATCTTCAGCCTGATAGACTGCAAATTTGTTTGTAAGAAGCCAGATGTCCCTCAATGGAGGAATGGATACAGAAAATGTGGTATATTTACACATTGGAATACTACTCAGTAATTAAAAACAATAAATTCATGAAATTTGTAGGCAAATGGTTGGAACTGGAAAATATCACCCTAAGGGAGGTAACCCAATCACAGAAGAATACATATGAAATGCACTCACTGATAAGTGGATATTAATTAGCCTAGAAGCTCTGAATACTCAAGACACAATAAGCATATCAAATGATTCCCAAGAAGAAGGAAGGAGAGGGCCCTGGTCCTGGAAAGGCTTGATCCAATATTGTAGGGGAGTACCAGGACAGAGAAATGGGAGGGGGATGATTGGGGAATGGGCAGAGGGAAGAGGGCTTATGGGACATATGGCGATTGGGGAATGGGCAGAGGGAAGAGGGCTTATGGGACATATGGCGAGGGGGAACTGGGAAAGGGGAAAGCATTCAGAATGTAAACAGAAAAAAAAAAAAAAAAGAAGAAGAAGAAGCCAGAGTGTAAACACTCTGAGCATTAAAATTTACATACACTGTGCTACATAACCTTCCTTTCTACTTTTCCTTCTTCTACATTGTCTTCCCCGACCCAGTTTCTTCCACAACACCTCCTTTTCTCCCAAACCATCCTTTGATTCTGTAAAACCTTTTCTCAAGAATAGAAAAAGCAGCCAGTGTCAGAGTTGTTCCTTTGATTCAGTGGATCTGGCCAAGACCAACTTTTACAGTCATGAAAGAAAACATTTTATTCTTTTTACATTTATTTACTTACTGTGTGTGTATCTATATCTGTGTGTGGCACTCTTGTGAAACTTTTGAGAGTTTGTTCTCTGTTTCCACCATGTGGATTTTGGGGATCAAACTCAGGCCATTAGGTTTGGAGGCAAGCACCTTTCTTGGATGATCCATCTTGTTGGCCAGTACTTGACTACTGTTTCTCATGGTAGGTTTGCTATCACAGCAAATAGTTGAGATTTCTTTTTTTTTCTTTTTATTTTCTATATTCTATGTTTACATTCCAAAGGCTTTCCCCTTTCCCAGTTCCCACCCACCATAGTTCCCATAGTTCCTCTCCCCCCCAACTGTTCCCCAATCATTCCCCCTCCCCCCTCGGTTTCTTTACTAAACTGGATGCAATCTTTACAGGCCCAGGGTCCTCTCCTTTCTTCTTCTTGGGAATCATTTGACTTGCTATTTGTGTCTTGAGTATTTAGGGCTTCTGGGCTCATTAATATCCACTTATCAGTGATTGCATTTCATGTGCATTCTTTTGTGATTGGGTTAATTCACTCAGGATGATATTTTGCAGGTCTAACCATTTACCTACAAATTGCATGAATTCATTATTTTTAATTGCTGAGTAGTATTCCATTGTATAAATATACCACATTTTCTGTATCCATTCCTCCTTTGAGGGATATTTGGGCTCCTTCCAATTTCTGGCTATTATAAACAAGGCTGCTATAAACATAGTGGAGCATGTGTCCTTATTGCATGCAGGGGAATCCTCTGGGTATATGCCCAGGAGTGGTATGCCAGGGTCCTCTGGAAGTGACATGCCCAATTTTCTGAGGAACTGCCAAACTGATTTCCAGAGCGATTGTACCTCTTGCAATCCCACCAACAGTGGAGGAGTGTTCCTCTTTCTCCACATCCTCGCCAGCACTTGTTGTCTCTTGAGTTTTTAATCTTAGCCATTCTGACTGGTGTGAGGTGGAATCTCAGGGTTGTTTTGATTTGCATTTCCCTGATGACTAATGATGTTGAACATCTTTTAAGGTGTTTCTCGGCCATCCGAATTTCTTCTGGTGAAAATTCTTTGTTTAGCTCTGTGCCCCATTTTTTGATAGGGTTATTTGGTTCTTTGCAGTCTAACTTCTTGAGTTCTTTGTATATATTGGATATTAGCCCTCTGTCGGATGTGGAGTTGGTGAAGATCTTTTCCCACTTTGTTGGTTGCCGTTTTGTCCTTCTGACAGTGTCCTTTGCTTTGCAGAAACTTTGTAATTTTATGAGGTCCCATTTGTCGATTCTTGATCTTAGAGCATAAGCTATTGGTGTTCTGTTCAGGAACTTTTCCCCTGTGCCCAAGTCCTCCAGGGTCTTCCCAAGTTTCTTTTCTAATAGTTTCAGTGTGTCTGGTTTTATGTGGAGGTCCTTGATCCACTTGGAGTTGATCTTAGTGCAAAGAGATAAGAGTGGGTCAATTCGCATTCTTCTGCATGTTGACCTCCAGTTGAACCAGCACCATTTGTTGAAAAGGCTATCTTTATTCCACCAGATGGTTGTGGCTCCTTTATCAAAGATCAAGTGACCATAAGTCTGTGGGTTAATTTCTGGGTCTTCAATCCTGTTCCATTGATCTGCTTGCCTGTTGTTATACCAATACCATGCAGTTTTTAACACAATTGCTCTGTAGTACTGCTTGAGGTCAGGGATATTGATTCCCCCAGAAGTCCTTTTATTGTTGAGAATAGTTTTAGCTATCCTGGGTTTTTTGTTGCTCCAGATGAATTTGAGAATTGCTCTTTCTAGATCTATAAAGAATTGAGTTGGGATTTTGATGGGGATCGCATTGAATCTGTATATTGCTTTTGGCAAGATGGCCATTTTTACTATATTGATCCTGCCAATCCAGGAGCAAGAAATATTTTTCCATCTTCTGTGGTCTTCTCCGATTTCTTTCTTCAAGGACTTGAAGTTCCTGTTGTACAGATCTTTCGCTTGTTTGGTTAGAGTTACGCCAAGATACTTTATGTTGTTTGTGGCTATTGTGAAGGGTGTTATTTCCCTAATTTCTTTCTCTGCCTGCTTGTCCTTTGAGTACAAGAAGGCCACTGACTTGCTTGAGTTAATTTTATAACCTGCCACTTTGCTGAAGTTGTTTATCAGCTGTAGAAGTTCTCTGGTGGAGTTTTTTGGGTCGCTTAGGTAAACTATCATATCGTCTGCAAATAATGATGGTTTCACTTCTTCCTTTCCAATTTGTATCCCTTTGACTTCCTTATGTTGTCTAATTGCTCTTGCTAGAACTTCAAGTACTATATTGAAAAGATATGGAGAGAGAGGGCAGCCTTGTCTAGTCCCTGATTTTAGTGGGAATGCTTCAAGTTTCTCTCCATTTATTTTGATGTTGGCTACTGGTTTGCTGTAGATTGCTTTTACTATGTTTAGGTATGGGCCTTGAATTCCTGCTCTTTCCAAGACTTTTAGCATGAAAGGATGCTGAATTTTGTCGAATGCTTTTTCAGCATCTAATGAGATGACCATGTGGTTTTTTTCTTTCAGTTTGTTTATGTAGTGGATTACATTGATGGATTTCCGTATATTGAACCATCCCTGCATCCCTGGGATGAAGCCTACTTGATCATGGTGGATGATCGTTTTGATGTGCTCTTGGATTCGGTTAGCAAGAATTTTATTTAGTATTTTTGCATCTATATTCATAAGAGAAATTGGCCTGTAGTTCTCTTTCTTTGTTGGATCTTTTTGTGGTTTAGGTATTAGCGTAATTGTGGCTTCGAAGAATGAGTTGGGCAGTGTCCCTTCTGTCTCTATTTTGTGGAATAGTTTGAAAAGTATTGGTGTTAAGTCTTCTTTGAAGGTCTGGTAGAATTCTGCACTAAAACCATCTGGTCCCGTACTTTTTTTGGTTGGGAGGCTTTCTATAACCCCTTCTATTTCTTTAGGGGTTATGGGACTATTTAACTGATCTACTTGATGCTGATTTAATTTTGGTATTTGATATCTGTCTAGGAAATTGTCCATTTCCTCCAGATTCTCCAGTTGTTTTGAGTATAGACCTTTGTAGTAGGATCTGATGATCTTTTGAATTTCCTCAGTTTCTGTTGTTATGTCTCCCTTTTCATTTCTAATTTTGTTAATTTGTATACTGTCTCTGTGTCCTTTGGTTAGTCTGGCTAAGGGTTTATCTACCTTGTTGATTTTCTCAAAGAACCAGCTCCTGGTCTTGTTGATTCTTTGTATGGTTCTCTTTGTTTCTATTTGATTGATTTCAGGCCTGAGTTTGATGATTTCTTGTCTTCTACTCCTCCTGGGTGAATTAACTTGTTTTTCTTCCAGGGCTTTAAGGTGTGCCATTAAGCTGCTAGTGTATGCTCTCTCCAGTTTCTTTTTGGATGCACTTAGAGCTATGAGTTTTCCTCTTAGCACTGCTTTCATTGTGTCCCATAGATTTGGGTAGGTTGTACCTTCATTTTCATTGAATTCTAAAACGTCTTTGATTTCTTTTTTTTTTTATGATAGAATTGAAGATTTACATGGAAAATATTTCTTACAAACTTGTAGAAAAATATAGAAAAACATGTTAGAATTGAAGATTATCATGGAAAATTTTATATAGCTATAATCATGGTAGGCATAAAAGTATTCCTAATTTGATTGAATGTGGAATTATAAACATTTTCTGATAAACTTGAAGATTTACATGGAAAATATTTCTGATAAAACTGAAGAAATATATAGAAGAACATGTTAAAATTAAAGATTATCATAGAAATTATACAGAAAAATGATAGGCATAAATATAATTCTAAGTTTATTGAAGATGGAATTATAAACATTTTCAGATAAAATTGAAGATTTACATGGAAAATATTTCTGGTAAAATTCAAGAAATATATAGATAAACATGTTTTTTTTTCCTTTTTTGTATTGTATATATTCTATATTTACAATTCATTTCCCTTTTTCTGGTTCCCCACCTCCAAAGGTCCCACATGTCCTTTTCCCTCCCCCTGCTCCCGCATCCACCCCCTCCCACTTTACTGTTCTTGTACTCTCCCACAATGATGTTTTGGTCCATTCTAGCACCAGTGTCCACTCCTTTCTTCTTGTGAGACATCACTTGATATGTGATTTGTGTCTTTGGTGTTCCAAGCTTCTAGGCTAATATCCACTTATCAGTGACTGTATACCATGGGTATTCTTTTGAGACTGGGTCACCTCACTTAGTATGACGTTCTCCAGCTCCATCCATTTCTCTAAGAATTTCATGAATTCATTGTTTCTAATGGCTGAATAGTACTCCATTGTGTATATATACCACATTTTTTGTATCCATTCCTCTGTTGAGGGACATCTGGGTTCTTTCCAGCTTCTGGCTATTATATATAAGGCTGCTATGAACATAGTGGAGCATGTATCCTTATTGCATGCTGGTGAATCTTCTGGGTATATTCCTGGGAGTGGTATGGCTGGGTCCTCCGGAAGTATCACGCCCAGTTTTCTGAGGAACCGCCATACTGATTTCCAGAGTGGTTGTACCAGCTTGCATTCCCACCAGCAGTGGAGGAATGTTCCTCTTTCTCCACATCCTCGCCAACACCTGATGTCTTCTGAGTTTTTAATCTTAGCCATTCTGACTGGTGTGAGGTGAAATATCAGGGTTATTTTAATTTGCATTTCCCTAATGACTAGTGATGTTGAACATTTTTTAAGATGTTTCTCAGCCATCCGAATTTCTTCAGGTGAAAAGTCTCTGTTTAGCTCTGTACCCCATTTTTGGATAGGGTTATTTGGTTTTCTGAGGTCTAACGTCTTGAAGATAGCCTTTTCAACAGATGGTGCTGGCTCAACTGGAGGTCAACATGCAGAAGAATGAGAATTGATCCACTCTTATCTCCTTGCACTAAACTCAACTCCAAGTGGATCAAGGATATCCACATAAAACCAGACACACTAAAACTAATAGAAAAGAAACTGGGGAAGACCCTTGAAGACATCGGCTCAGGGGAAAAATTCCTGAACAGAACACCAATTGCTTATACTCTAAGAACAAGAATAGACAAATGGGACCTCATAAAACTACAAAGTTTCTGTAAGGCAAAAGACACTGTCAAAAGGATAAATTGGCAACCAACAAATTAGGAAAAAATCTTCACCAACCCCACATCCGACAGAGGGCTAATCTCCAATTGATTTCTTTTTTTATTTCTTCCTTGACCAAGGTGTCATTGAGTAGAGTATTGTTCAGTTTCCATGTGTATATGGGCTTTCTGTTGTTTTTGTTGTTATTGAAGACCACTCTTACTCCATGGTGATCTGAGAGGAGGCATGGGATTAGCTCGATCTTCTTGTATTTGTTGACATCTGTCTTGTGACCAATTATATGGTCTATTTTGGAGAAGGTACCATGTGGAGCTGAGAAAAAGGTATATTCTTTAGCTTTAGGATGAAATGTTCTATATATATCTGTTAAATCCAATTGGTCCAGAGTTTCAATTAGTTTCACTGTGTCCCTGTTTAGTTTCTGCTTTCCTGATCGGTCCATTGAGGAGAGTGGAGTGTTGAAGTCACCCACAATTATTGTGTTAGGTGTAATGTGTGCTTTAAGCTTTAGTAAGGTTTCTTTTACGAATGAGGGTGCCCTTGCATTTGGAGCATAGATCTTCAGTATTGAGAGCTCTTCTTGGTGGATTTTCCCTTTGGCCAGCAAGAAGTGACCTTCTGAGTCTCTTTTGATGATTTTAGGTTGGAAGTCAATTTTATCTGATATTAGAATGGCTACTCCAGCTTGTTTCCTGAGACCATTTGCTTGTAAAATTGTCTTCCAGCCTTTTACTCTAAGGCAGTGTTTGTCTTTAACACTGAGATGTGTTTCCTGTATGCAGCAAAATGTAGGGTCCTGTTTCCGTATCCAGTCTGTTAATCTATGTCTTTTTATTGGGGAATTGAGTCCATTGATGTTAAGAGATATTAAGGAATAGTAATTATTTCCTCCAGACATTTTTGAAATTATATTTATTTATTTTATTTATTTTTTTATATTCGAGAGGTTATCTTCTTTTGGGTTTGATGAGAGGAGGTTTCTATCTTGCTTCTTCCCGGGTGTAGTTTCCGTCCTTGTCTTGGTGTTTTCCCCCATTATCGTTTGTAGGGCTGGATTGTGGAAAGATATCGTGCAAATTTGGTTTTGTCATGGAATACCTTGATGTCTCCATCTATGGTGATTGAGAGCTTTGCTGGGTAAAGTAGTTTTGGCTGAAGTTTGTGTTCTCTTAGAGTTTGCATTATATCTGCCCAGGATCTTCTAGCTTTCATGGTCTCAGGTGAGAAGTCTGGTGTTATTCTGATAGGTCTTCCTTTATAGGTTACTTGGCCTTTTTCTCTTGCTGCCTTTAATATTCTTTCTTTGTTTAGTACATTTGGAGTTTTGATTATTATGTGACGGGATGTATTTCTGTTCTGATCTAGTCTGTTTGGGGTTCTGTATGCTTCTTGTATATTCATGGGCATCTCTCTCTTTAGGTTGGGGAAGTTTTCTTCCATAATTTTGTAGAAGATATTTGCTGGCCCTTTAACTTGTACATCTTCATTCTCGTCTATACCTATAATCCTTAGGTTTGGTCTTCTCATTGTGTCCTGGATTTCCTGGATGTTTTGGGTTACAGCCTTTTTGCATTTAGTATTTTCTTTGACTGTTGAATCAATGGTTCCTATGGTATCTTCGGCTTCTGATATTCTGTCTTCTATCTCTTGTATTCTATTGTTGATATTTGCATCTATGGCCCCTGATTTCTTCCCAAGGTTTTCTATCTCCAATGTTGTCTCCCTCTGCGATTTCTTAGTTGTTTCTACTTCTGTTTTTAGTACCTGGATGGATGTGCTCAGATCTTTCGCTTGCTTGATTGTGTTTTCATGTATTTCTTTAATAGATTTTTGTGTTTCCTCTTTCATAGCTTCTACTTGTTGGCCCACGTTCTTCTGTATTTCTTTAAGTGACTTTTGTCTTTCTTCCATATTGTCTTCTTCTTTTTGATCCATCTTCTGCATTTCTTGAAGTGATTTTTGTATTTGCCTTGTAAAGGCTTCTAACTTTTGATCCATTTTCTCCTCTATTTCTTTACGAGATTTTTCTATGTGTTCAGCTACCAGCATCCTGACCAGTGATTTTATATCCAAGTCTTGTTTTTCTGGTGTTTTGGGGGTATCCAGGGCTTCTTGTTGTTGGCGAACTGGGTTCAGATGCTGTCATGTTGCCTTGATTTCTGTTAGTGACATTCCTTCGTTTACCTTTTGCCATCTGGTTATTTCTGGTGTTAGTTGACCTTGTTGTCACTGGCTGGTGTTTGAATCTCCTGTGAGGCTGGGTTTACCTGTTGTTTCTCTACTGGTGGTTATGCGTGATTGCTGCTCAACGGGATCATGAGCTGGCTGCCACCAGCTGACTTTGTGCACGGCCTGAGGTCTCTGGGAAGTGTGGGGGAGTGCAGCAGAGCCTCGGCAGGCGCTGCTGGGCCTGCCTAGTAGTGAGAGCCTAGCAGATCCCCCCACGTGGTAGCCCCTATTGGAATCTGTCTACCTGTGCCTTTCCAGCTGTGTTCTGGTTGCAATATGGGGGCCTGCCGCTATCGCTGGTCTAGGGTCCTGGGGAGCTGGGTGGTTCCGGCTGCCTCGGTGCACGGCCTAAGCTCGCAAGGACGTGCTGCAGAGCCTAGGCGTCTGGGCCCGCCTGTGGGCGAGAGCTTAGCAGCTCTCCCTGCTCTAGCCCCAGACGGAGTCCCTACCTGCACCTTTCCAGCTGTGTCCTGGTTGCAATATATATCAATAGTTGAGATTTCTAACACTAGCTAAAAGGGGAAAGGTTAAAGGAAGGCTCCTCCCCACTTCAGGGGCTTATTAAATGCAAGGCAGACTTAGACTTAATATGTCTTTGGCACATGTAGTCCAAGCGCCCGAGAAGCCTTTCTTGTGGCTATCTGAGCACTGTCTTCTGGGCTTCTATCTTGTAAACTGTTGATTACAGTCAAATACTCTTGCCCTCTATAATTGATTCAGCCATACTGATAAAACAAATAGAATCATGAAATGGGTCACAGCAGAACAAGTTCAAAGAAACCACCTTTTCACCTGCACTAGATTTTCATGAGGGCAGAAGTTTCAGCCAAGGGTCAAAATCGTTCAATTACAATACAAGAAACACTTGTGTTATCATATGAATGGTAATAGCTAACTTGTACCAAGTGAAGCTGTAACTCAAATCAGAAATTCAGTGTCAATGAAATGCCCATGTCTTGACAGGGATTAGAGGATTCAGCTAATTAAGAGGAATTACTACTTACTAATTTAGATTGGCAGCTCCTTAGGCACAGATCCTGTATAATTCAATTTTAATTCTTACTTGTGGAAGGTGTAACAGAATCACTCAAACGAAGAAGATGAGGTCCTATTAGTCTATTGAATGAATATTTTCTTCAGTGGTAAAGCCACTGGCAAGGTCCTCATTCTCCCATAGCAAACCCTTATCCATGGTCCTGTAACTGGCCCTAGTGAGAACCATTCAGCTCCCCCTCACACGCACACACACACACACACACACACACACACACACACGAGACATGAAATTAGGAGAGACTAGATAGGAAGAGGAAGGGGGTGAGTGGAAGTGTCAGAGGAACAAGAAAAAGTAATGAGGCTGAATATAATAAAAAAATTACACAACCTCAGCATATAAAAATGCCACAACAAAACCCATTATTATATAATTATGTATAATGGGTGCTAAAAGCAAACATTAAAAAACTACTAACTTAGCCGGGCAGTGGTGGTGCATGCCTTTAATCCTAGCACTTGGGAGGCAGAGGCAGGCGAATTTCTGAGTTCGAGGCCAGCCTGGTCTACAGAGTGAGTTCCAGGACAGCCAGGGCTATAGAGAGAAACCCTGTCTCAAACAAAACAAAACAAAACAAAACAAAACAAAACAAAACAAAACAAAACAAAATAAACAAACAAAAAATACTACTAACTTAGCCATTCTGACTGGTGTGAGGTGAAATCTCAGGGTTGTTTTGATTTGAATTTCTCTAATGACTAATGATGTTGAACATTTCTTAAGGTGCTTCTCAGCCATCCGAAGTTCTTCAGGTGAAAAGTCTTTGTTTAGCTCTGTACCCCATTTTTAATAGGGTTATTTGGTTCTCTGGGGTCTAACTTCTTGAGTTCTTTGTATATATTGGATATTAGTCCTCTGTCGGAGGTGGGGTTGGTGAAAATCTTTTCCCAATTTGTTGGTTGCCATTTTGCCCTTTTGACAGTGACCTTTGCCTTACAGAAACTGTAATTTTATGAAGTCCCATTTGTCAATTCTTGACCTTAGAGCATAAGCTATTGGTGTTCTGTTCAGGAACTTTCCCCCTGTGCCCATATCCTCAGGGGTCTTCCCCAGCTTCTTTTCTATTAGTTTCAGTGTGTCTGGTTTTATGTGGAGGTCCTTAATCCACTTGGAGTTGAGCTTCGTACAAGGAGATAAGAATGGATCAATTTGCATTTTTCTGCATGTTAACCTCCAATTGAACCATCTGTTGAAAAGGCTCTTTTTTTTTTTTTCCCACTGGATGGTTCAGCTCCTTTGTTGAAGATCAAGTGACCATAATTCTGTGGGTTCATTATTGGGTTTTCAATCCTATTCCATTGATCCACCTGCCTGTCACTGTACCAATACCATGCAGTTTTTAACACTATTGCTCTGTATTATTGCTTGAGGTCTGGGATACTGATTCCCTGAGAAGTTCTTTTACTGTTGAGAATAGTTTTAGCTATCCTGGGTTTTTTGTTATTCCAGATGAATTTGAGAATTGCTCTTTTTAACTCTATGAAGAACTGAGTTGGAATTTTGATGGGGATTGCATTGAATCTGTAGATTGCTTTTGGCAAGATGGCCAACTATATTAATCCTGCCAACACACAAGCATGGAAGATTTTTCCATTTTCTGAGGTCGTCTTCAATTTCCTTCTTCAGAGACCTGAAATTCTTGTCATACAGATCTTTCACTTGTTTGGTTAGAGTCACACCAAGATACTTTATATTGTTTGTGGCTATTGTGAAGGGTGTCATTTCCCTAATTTCTTTCTCAGCCTGTTTATCCTTTGAGTATAGGAAGGCTACTGATTTGCTTGAGTTGATTTTATAACCAGTCACTTTGCTGAAGTTGTTTATCAGCTGTTCTTTGGTGGAGTTTTTTTTTTTGGGGGGGGGTCACTTAAGTATACTATCATACCATCTGCAAATAGTGATAGTTTGACTTCTTCCTTTCCAATTTGTATCCCTTTGACCTCCTTATGTTGTCTAATTGCTCTAGCTTGGAGGTATTGGTGAGGATGTGGAGAAAGAGGAGCCCTCCTCCACTGCTGGTGGGATTGCAAGTTGGTACAACCATCTGGAAATCAGTCTGGCGGTTCCTCAGAAAACTGGGTACGACACTTCTGGAGGACTCTGCTATACTACTCCTGGGCAAATACCCAGAGGATTCCCTGGCATGCAATAAAGACACATGCTCCACTATGTTTATAAGCAACCTTATAATAGCCAGAAGCTGGAAAGAACCCAGATGTCCCTCAATGGAGGAATGGATACAGAAAATGTGGTATATTTATACAATGGAATACTACTCAGCAATTAAAAACAATGAATTCATGAAATTCTTAAGTAAATGACTGGAACTGGAAAATATCATCTTAAGTGAGGTAACTCATTCACAAAATAACACACATGAAATGCAGTCACTGATAAGTGGATATTAGCCCAGAAGCTCAGAATACCCGAAACACAAACCACATATCATATCATTCCTAAGAAAGAAGGAGAGGGCCTGGTTCCTGGAAAGGCTTGATGCAGCATTGTAGGGGACTGCCAGGACAGAGGAGTGGGAGGGGGTTGATTGGGGAACTGGTGGAGGGAAGAGGGTTTATGGGACTTAGGGGTAGGGGGGAACCAGGAAAAGGAAAATCATTTGGAATGTAAACAAAGAATATAGAAAATAACAATAATAAAAAAATAAATAAAGAAATAAAGAAAGAAAGTAAAATTGGACAAAAACAAACAAACAAATAAACAAACAAACCAAACAAACAAAAACAAAAAACAAAAAACAAAAAAAACCCAAAACTACTAACTTATGAGGTTAGGAATTTAAGGCTCAGGGTGCAGCACTTGCATTTCACGTTCAAGGTGCTGGCTTTTATCCCTAGCACAATAAGAAAAGCAATCTAGTCAGCCAAAAGCCCTCTTGAGGTAACAAGAGCAAGGCCAACAAGAAATCAATTTCAGGACAACTGCACCTGATGACCTGTGAGGCAACACTTTTCATAGTAACTGAAATGTCCCAGAGACTCAATATTTATTTCCCAGACATGAAGGAGGAATCACTGCCTAGTTTAGGAAATGATACACAGGAGGTCCTGGAAGACTGGCGAGCATCTGAAAAGGAATGATAATATGCATCCTTTACTTGGTCCTCAGGTTCCTTTCAAAATTAACAAATTTGCAAGTGCTAAAAGAACAGGGAAGAGACTAGAGGACTCAAATTTCAGAAGCCAGAAGACATGAAGATGAATCTTGAGAACTCAGGAGATGCCGCAAAGGGCCACCTCAAAATGGAGTCTGTTTGCATTTGCAGAAACCCCAGCATGCTCAGGGAGTGCAGCTAGCCCCTCATCTCCTCATTTTCCCACTGGGCAACAGCCTCACCCAGCCTGGTAAAGGTCACTGGCCTGAAGGTCAAAGGTCCAGGAATGGGAAGGGTCTAGACACTGAAAATGGAGGAAATGTAGTGAATGCTGAGGACTGAGATTCTTGTCCATATTCCAGCAGATAGCAGTCAAATCTACTTCCTTCCCAAGAGTAAACTGAGAGGTGTCCTCTGGACATCAGAGGCTTTACACCTCAATGGCCATGTTAGGCCACCTCATAGTGACATGCCCAACTATAGGTAAGTTCTAACTGTGTCTTCAGAGTTCCCATTCATCTTCTTAATCTGTATATTCAAATGTAACAGAAAACCAAGAATTACTAGACCAGGTAAGTGAGAAAAGCCACATATTTTGAGAAAGGCTGAACAAAAACAAAACAAAACAAAACAAAAACCTACAACAAAGCTAGCAAGAAAATAAACAAAAAACACTTGGAGGAAATAGAATGAGCAGAAAAGAATTAAGAAAAAAACTAAACTAAATGTTCACAATACTACCATTCATATACTCAGGGACATAGTAAAGCTAGCAAACACATAATAAAAACTACTATATTTAAGAAAAGTACAGGGCTGGAGAGATGGCTCAGTGGTTAAGAGCAACAACTGCTCTTCCAGAGGTCCTGAGTTCAATTCCCAGCAACCACATGGTGGTTTATAACCATCTGTAATGGGATCTGATACCCTTTTCTGGTGTGTCTGAAGAGAGCAATGGTGTACTCATATACACAAAATAAATAAATAAATCTTATTTTTTAAAAAGTATAAAATTTCTTGAAACACAAGAAAATTTAAAACTTGAATAAGAAAACGAGGACATCAAAATTGAAGATTTTGAAGTCAAAATTGACAATCTCTTCTAAAAAAATAGTACAAAAATGGATAGACATAAGTTAGGAAAATTCAAGAGTGAACAGAAGCTAGTTTAATAAATTTCCAGTAAGATAGTACATGAGAAATGGAAGATAGTGAATTATTTTAGGGAAGAATTATTTTACGGAACTTTAAGGAAGTTAAGAGAATTTCAAGACTGTTTAGTAGACTAGTATAAGAGATTTCTAGGAAGAAAATACAGAAAAATAGAACAAGTGAATTATCTTAAAATAAAGAAATTAATCAGAGCAGAAGCACATGCATTTGTAGACAGACAGTGACCACATCATAGGTAGGTCTCGATCCCACCTAACATGGACTTTCATATTTCTGAATGAAGAAACAAGCCAGAGTCAGACTGCTCCTGAAGGCTCAGCCTAACACTGCAAATGCAAGGGCAATGGAGGAGCGCTTTCAAAGTTCTAAATAAAATTATCACTACTCTGGAAATGTGAGAATGCTAATTCTGAGACACAGTAGAGGGTATTTTGAAATAGACCTGGAGTTTTGAAAAAATGTCAGGAAATAGGAATTCCAACTTAAGAGAAAACCTGTGAGCCTATAAGATGTGTGTGAAGAAGACCTTGGATGTTGATCCTGTTGCTGGTCTAGACAGAGTCAGACCACGTTTCTGTTTGAGGAAAACATGACAAACAGGGTAACATGGGTGATCTGAAAACCTTGATAGGTAATTTAGAGAGCTAGTATAATGTTTAGGGTGAAGTTAGTGGTAAATACATAGAAAATGAACCAAAATGACAAAATACATCTAAGAGCGGTATGATAAACAAATGATAATTGTTCAGAAAAGTAAAACTGGTCAAATTTTTCTGAAGGTTTTTGCCATGAAAACAGAATATTGAGCTAACAAAAGAATTAAACTATAATAATATTATAAGAAAATGGAGGTTTGGGCATATATAGGAGAAGAGAACAATGCTGTCATGTTGGACAAGAAAAGCCAACAGATAAATACCTAGAAGGGAAAAATCAAGACCCAGAATGACATCATTTAGAAGCACAGGTGTAAAGGCCAAGCTAACCATCTGAGACAGTAAGAAAGAAAAGTAGAATGGAGTAAATAATTGCAATAAATCAAGACAATTTACCTGAGCAGAACAAGATACATTTCCAACACAAAACGCTGAGAGGTCCCAATAACAACACATGGGGCTGGCTGGGAAGATGGAGGGGGAGGGGGAGGGAACAATTGTGACAATTCTTAGAGAAAGAATGAAGATTAAGTTATGTGCTTAAAACAACAACAATAATAACAACAAACAACGAACATTTGTAAGTTGAAGTAAGAAATGGAGTAAGAAAGTCACAAATGAGCTTGCCAAGGCTTGGGCCATGATAGGCCAGCTCCTTCTGGCAGGCCTTTTCTGTGGCAGATGAAGACATTCTGGAATGATCTGTGATGGACTTTATCCTGTCTTAGTCAGAACTTTTCTCCAGGCATAGGCTTTCTGACTCCTCCTAGGTCTTTTGTCACTTTGCCTTTGACATGGGGAAGGCTAATGCCTTTAGAGGCATCAACATGCTGGCAGCTTCAGTACCTAGGGAAACATCTTGAAGGCAGGAGGCTGAATTTGTAAGAAGACTGGGGAGGAGCTGTCTGTAAGAGGCAGGTCAACGGTACAGTGTGACCTCAGAGATCTAGCAGCGAGAGGCATCTTCTAGTTCATGGTCAACAATGTCCCATGTTAATGACTAGATATGAAGGCGAATGAAGGACTAATAGAAAAGTTGTTGGCACAGGATGTTGAAGTTTTGAAATGAAGTTGTAAAGGGACTCTGGGTTGCCTATGGGGGGAGGGGGAACAGTGTGAGTTAGAGGAGTTCAGGCCCAGTATCCTGGGGAGGGCAGAAGGAGAGCTTGATTACAGAGAGAAGAGAGGGGACTGATGGAACTCATCCTCAAGAGACCAGCCCTAGCCGTAGACCTGCCCCTGATGTTAGAAGACAGTACTTGTCTACTTGGCTCTTTGTAGATACCCGCATACCAGCCACACATATTCTTTCTCACTGATGCTGCAATAGAGAACAGCCTTCCTTATCCCTCCTCAGAATTCTCCCTTGACATTAATGACCATAATTTCTCATAATCGGTTCTGGCAGCAAGAAGTCCAGCTGTTTATGTTGTGGTTAGTGAACAATAACGACAAAATGTAAAATTTAAGTCAGCCTGAATATACAAGGTGCTTCCTAACAGTTAACAGTTATCCTGCTATTGTAGTAGGTCCTTAAGAATGTTAACTGTTAAATCCTGCCAGCTGTCAGACATCTGCACTTGGTTAAAGAGCACAAAGAGGTTCTGAAGGCTGAATGATGTATGGGAGCTACAAGGGTAAGGGGTACTGTAACCAATACAGCAAGGCCAGGGCTTGGGGTGAGGCATCAACTTAGACTCAGGTGCCTTTCCTCCTGTGGCTGGCATGAGATGATGGGGCAGGGTGCTCTATGAGAAGGGTGCTACATCTGTGTGTGTGTGTGTGTGTGTGTGTGTGTGTGTGTGTGTGTAAACAGGTTATGGCCAACATTATTAGTAAAGCTGTTCCATTCTTTCCTCATCCTCTCTCAGTATGACTAAGACAGTGCTACAGAGTGAAGCTCTACTTTCAAATCACCTTTTTTATGCTTTATCTTCAGGAAATACATCATACTGATTTGTGTAAAAAGGTACGGTTGCTTATAGAGCAAAGGGCAAAAGATGAAAAGAACAAGAGAGCATGGATGATTCTCCTTAGCTGAAACGTATAGTCAGAGTATTTAGTGCTTCTGCACTGGGTTTACAGGACTGCTGAACATACTTTGGAGGTTTGCTTTACTTTACTTATTTTCTTATTCAGTTGGGGTGTTACTACCCATACCAAAGGGTATAGGTGGAATTATTATGCTTCACAAGAAGCAAAATGTCAGTCTTACTACAGGGCTGGGAGGAGGAATGTTCTCACCAGAGCACTGGCCTTTAGTGACTTCTATACACATCTGTCTTCCTCTCATCTCTACAAATCTGTGCCCCAGTCTCTCTGTTAAGCCAGATCTGTCTTTCAGGTGCTTAGAGTTTTCTGCCACACAATCACCTGAGTGAAAGATGGCTGGAGACAGACAGGATACTGTTAAGGCCCAGAAGAGGCCTTAACCTGGCAGAGCTGCTGAGGTGAGGGTGTTGGCAAAGGAAAATATCTGAGCTAAGAGCTGAGAGATGAGTGGGCAGTGGAGAAAGAGAGGGGATTGTAGGCGCCGTAGCTCTTTGTGTGCCCATGTGGTCAAGCTGGTCCACCCAGCTCGCCAGCTTGCCTGGCAACCAGTTTACTGGCATATGCTGTGGTGCATTTACCATGGGACCTGCCCACCTAGGCTGCTTTCCCTCATCTCAGCTACCATCCACATTTCCCATTTGGTTAAGAGGTAGATTCGGTCTATTCTTCTGTGTACATCTGTTGCTCTGACCTCAGGATTGATGTAGATCATTTGTAAAAGGCCACATCAATATGTTCATATTTATAAATTATGTGTTCTTTTTTTCCTTTCTTCGAATTTAGTTTCTTTTTTTGTTTCAAGTTTAAGAATATCCTGTACTATAGAGCAAAACCACAAATTATGTGTTCTTATTAACTGTCAACCAATCATTAAGGACAAAAAAATATCTTCTCATTCTCTATGCTGAGCTTGTCTCTGAAAAAAAAAAACGAGGAGGGCAAAGACATAGTCACTGAGTGAGCATCTACATGTGGTGGGTATGTGCTGGGAGGCAGGTATATAGCGGTTACTTCAGGACCTACTAGATTTTTGGTTAAAAGCCAGAATTGATCTAGAATTGATCTGTTACCTATTGAACTGAAGTAACTGTATAAAGACTAGAATTAGGGCTGCCTATGCAGAGCATCTATCACATAAAGCTCAAACCAGATCATAGATACACCAGTGATCCAAAGATTGTATTGCATTTTAATGGATTAAAACTCCAAGTAACTTAGAAGTTCTTATAAATAAGCAACAACAGGAATTAGACTCCATGGTGGAGGAGATAGGACACCAGTGGAGAAGCCAAAGAGGAGAGAGGACGGTGAAAGGGATGGGATGGGAACTGCTTTAAATGACAGCCTGAAGGTTACATGGATATTAAATAAACCAGACACTTTTGGAGGCACAAGTCTCTGTAGAGACTCTTGAACTCTCAGAACTGGCAGTTCTACATAGGGGGTTTCCAGTTCTAACAGTAGCTTCTGAGTGGTGATGAATGAGAGGAACTGGGTTTCTGTCATGTAGGCCCACACTCAACTCAATTACAGTATGGAGCAAAGATTTGGCAAGCTGCTAAAGTGGGATCCAAGCTCCCAGAGAGCTCTGAGCTAGATGGCCTAAAAGGCACCTTTGAAGATCCCAGGGGAATGCACAGCCACAGTGATTCCCCTGACTGCCCTGGCAGGGTGCCCTTGAAAGCCACTGTTCATCAATAACTAAAATGAACAGTCACAGGCTCAGTAAACTTTAGGAATATCTCATAGTGGCAACCTGGGCTGGGGCACTAGACTCACCACTTGAACTTTCATGCATTGGCCTGCTTCCTTTATACATCCTTACACTACCCCAGGGCTATTCCCTACAGGGTAGTGTCTAGAAGTTCTGTCAGCAAGGAACAGTCTCACATGGATAAGCACACAACAACAGAACTTCTTAACAGGAGGATATGAGAAACTGTTTATTATATAATGATCTTTCCCTGTTGTTTTTTACTGGCAATCTAAATTGAGCACATCTTTATTTCCCATCATCAGATGTAGATTTTCACATGCTACAGATATCCTTACATTTTTTCCAAAACAAAAAAGTAAAACAAACCAAAACAATCCCTCCTATGAAATTAACAAGAGAAAAATCAAGCATGTATTTGCTTTCTATTCTATCATCTCAGTTGCAGGAGGAAGGTGTTTCCTTTCCCTGTTCCTTAGTAATAGATTGACATGAAAGTAAAACAAAACAAAACAAAACAAAAAACAACAGTAAACAGAGCCCCTATTATGCAACCCTCCCCCTGTAATACTCCTAGAAGAAGATAGGTGCTTCCATAAGGTTCCCAGTACAAATGTGAATCATAAATTTTACCAGGATACCCTATAGAAACTCAAGCTCAAATTACTGTCATGTTTTCTAACAGGTTCAAAGCAAAAATTACTCATATAGAAATATACATGTAATTTTAGGTGTATGGATAGTGGTATGGTTTGAATCATACCTCCCCCTTAAGCTTATGGTTTCAATGCTTGCTCACCAGCTGAAAGCATTATGTTGGGAAGTTAAGGAAATTTAGGGAGGTTGGGTCTACCTGGAGGATGTAGGTTATTGATGGTAGGATCTGTGGTATGTTATTATGCCTGGTTATATCCTGTTTTGTTCTCTGCTTTCAGGTTCACCATTAAATTAATGCCTGTCTTCTGTCACATTCTACTGCTATTACAATGTTCTGATCAAGTACATGGCCCAAATGGGCATGGCCGGAACCCTTTGAAACTATGAACTCAAATAAATCCTTCCTTCTTTATTTTCATCAGGTAATTTATCACAGCAATGAAATAAGTAAATAATACAATGCACATTTTTGCAAATCCTTTTCAGTGAACATTACCATATATATTTTCAAAAACAGTAGAATAGTTGGGAAGAGACAACAGATCTCAAAACAGTTAAATAAGAATGTTCCAGATACTGATTATTGTGCCTAATAAGGGAGAGTTGTGTACAATTAGATTGCAGAAAGATTTGATACTTTAAGGAAACTATAAGCATGGGAGGCACAGTCGGTAAATACTCTGATCAAGACTTTTCAGTTAATGGTAGCACTGCAGAAGCTAGAACCTTTGGCTATTATTCTATGTCTGATCAAATCTTGCTGATTCCATCTTTTGAGTCAATCACATCCCTCTTTCTCCATGCCTCAAGCTGAATCCAAATTCTTTTTTTTTAAATTTATTTATTTTTTTATTTTCTATATTCTTTGTTTACATTCCGAATGCTTTCCCATTTCCAACTTCTCCTCTTTTCAGTAGAGCAGCTTGCACACCTCTAGGGAGGTAGCATTGTGGCTTCCTACAAGCTCACCACCATGCCTGGGTGAATCATGCTAATCACGAACCTACATAAGTCAGAGTAACGATGAGCAATGCTGGAAGGACCTCCGGCCCAGGCTGGCTCTGGGGAACACCCACTTGTGCTCAACAGAATGTTTATAGCATGCCTACCATTGTGAGCACTGAGGTTATGAGACAGACGCTGGCACTGTGCACTTCCTTCCACCTGCAGACCCAAGAGGGCGAGGAGGAGCTGGGCAACTGTGGAGAGGTGTTGAGGTTTAGGAGACTGCCTCTAGTAAGAGTACTTAAGATTAAACTACTCAACGAAAACTGCCCTTCCAAAGCCTTTTAGGTCTTACTTTACCAGAATTCCAGATCTTGAAAGCCCTCAAAGCAAGGGTAGCTTCTTGTATTCGGCTGGGGCTGTCTTAGAGGTGTGTAAGCCTAGCACTGCTGCCTTGTCTGTCATTAACATGGTTAAGTCTTTCACAAACTCAGAAGCAATCTATAAAATTATAAAAGAATATGTCAGGAAGGATGAAAAATGCAAGTAAATCGGAGTGTCTCTGTGGTGGCTGTATGTGTGCATGTATGTGAGTGAATGTGTATATATGTGTGTGTATGTGGTATATTATGTATGTGCATGTGTAGTGTGCACATGTATGTGTACATATGTGTATATATGTGTATGTGCAAGCATGTGTTTATATGTTTGTGTATGAGTATGTGATGTACATGTGTATATATATGTGCATGAGTATGGTATATGTATATGTATGTATATATGTATATATATTTGTGAGCACAGTATATGCATATGTATGTAATGTGTATGTATGAGTGTGTGTGTGTGTGTGTGTGTGTGTGTGTGTGTAGTGCTAAGTATCTAACTTAGGGCTTTAGATTCTAGAAAAGCACCATACCTACCAGTGCTTAGCCCACTTGGGCTGCCACTTGAATCAGAAATTGTGCAGTTGGGTCCCAGCTCTTCTATTTTTAGTGAGGACACTGAACCTCTTGCCTAGTTTTTCTCCTCATTTAAATGGTTCAGTTCTATAACTAACCTATGTACATATGCAGCTTTTATCTACCCAACACCTTTAGAACCAGCATCCTGCTACTGGCAATGGTTGTGTTCTCCTCCCATCTAACTATCGACTCTCCATGGTACTCTTCATCATAGACTTCCTTCCCTGACCACGGGACTAGTCTACAGATGATCCTACAGAAGGCATAACTATCCTTTTCAGTCATCATTCAGTCATTAACAGCAGATTCTGTAACAGAGCTTAAGCTTGGCTGGGCACTGACAGATAACTCTTAGCCCACCTCACCTCTGTGGTAGACTCTTATTAGCACCCTGTTGTAGCTGGGAAAACAGAGACAGGGAGGAAAACATAGTTGCCCTAGAAAGTCATCAATCTGGGATGATTCCATCCCAGGAAAGTGGCACTGAGCCTGGCCTGTAACCATAGTACTACAGCACATGTGTGCAGACAGGGATGAGTGCTTTTAAATGCCACTGATTGGGCCATGAGATAAATTAAATATCCTTGGGAGAAAGAAGTGCATATAGCAATCTCCCTAACCCTTCACACTCTAAGACTATTGAAGAGGCCTGCAGTCAGAGTGCACTGAACTCAGAATGCTGTTTTTTCCTACACATACATACCTATGATAAGGTTTGTTAGGCGTAACAAGAGGATGGCCACTGTTGAATGAAACAGAACACATATAATGGTATTCTATAATAACATTGCCTGCATCATCACTCTTGAGTTTTAGAGCTATTATTAAGTAAAAGAAGGATAACTTGGGCATGGAAGTTAGTCTGAAAATCAGTTGTGGTAGGGAGCAGAGACAGTACAGGAACACTGGACAAAGTGATGATCTTTATCTTGGCAAGATCCACATTGAGTGAGATTTCATAATGCTACTTACACTTCTGAATTGTCTATCTGTGGAAAGTTTCACTTAATACTAACAAAACTCAGAAACTGACACTGCAGATATAGAGAAATGACTGTATTCCTGAAGTCCTTAAAAGCATGTTTCTCAAACCATGTAAAACAGCCTTCTTTATCTCTTTATCTAGTTTTGTCAATATTTTTTACAATACTTCCAAGAAAGGCTCACTGCCCCTTTAAAAGCCACAACTATGGCTCATGGAAGGCTGGATTCAAACAGATGTCATTGCCTCTGTTTTCCCTGAGATTGGTATGCTGATGTATGGGGCCCAGCAGGAGCCACAGGATGGAGACTGAAAAAACAAACAGTGGAAAATAAGTTGTAGATAGTATGGCTTTATTAGGTGTGTGGGAGAAATAAGTTTATATATTTTAGACAAACTACAGGTTGAATATCACTTTATCTGAAATGCTTGAGACTAGAATTTTTAGCACTTCTTTGGAGGGATTCTAGATTATTTATACTCATATAAAGTAAGACATGTACTAGAATAAATTAAATAAGTTAAAAGCTCATTTATTTTTCACACCATTGGATGTGCATAGCCTGACAGAAATTTGATTACGTATCTATGTGAAATCAGAGGACACTTTTCAGGAGTTGTTTTTCCTTCTGTCACAGAAGTCCTCAGAACTGAAATCAGGTAGTCAAGGTTGGCCATGCACCTAACCGGTTCAGTCGTCTCAGCAGACAATTTGATGGCAATTTTAAACTGTTTTTAGGATAGCTGTGTTCAGTGTGACTCCTCATTGAACAAGGTCTAATGTGAGACTTTTCTCCTGCTTGAAGAACATATGTTGGGAGAATGTGTTTCTAGACTCTCAACTCCACTGATAAGACAGAAAACTTGAAACAGATACTATATACCCATGTAGATGTCAAGAGTCAACAGTGTGAGCTGTAACTCAGAAAGCTCATTTTAAAGGAACACCTCATAACTACCCCCCTCTTCTGAAAGAAGGTGATAAAGCTTTGTATTTTATCAAAGAGTTATAAACAAAGTCAATGTTTAGCATACCATTAAAAGTTGTTATATACTTTTTTCTATCATCTGAAGCACCAGAAAATGGTGGTTGTAAACACTTTCAGAAGAACTCAGTGCCAGGAATTTCTATCAGATTCTAGTGACACTGACTATGCTATCTTACTAGGCTTTCTCTGCAGAGGAGAAGCTAGTATTGCCAAGGCTCATTCTGGGTAGGAGTCATAAGAATTACAGGAGGGAGGTCAGTTCCCAGTGGATGCTGTTTCTTATGTAGGATTTTAATATAAATCTGAAGATTAAGCTTGGAAGGAGAGCGTGTATGTTGCATATGAGAGATGCTTGGTCAACCCTATATCCAAGACTAAAAAGTAAAAATAAAAAAAGAATACACATAAAAATCAAGCTTATAAGATTCTGGGTAAAACAAAATTAAAGTTTTTTTGACTTTTGAATATGTTTTGGTAGCTCTTCCTGAGTGGACTGTATTTTCTAAATGAATTAGACCGTAGAATAGCATCCTATTTTGGGAAAGAAACATGATGTCAAGAAATACGAACTGAGCCTCATGTCTGCAAGAGAGAAGACCAGTGATGACTGTGTTCTGGTGTCATTTCCAGGGCAGAAAGGCAGTTGTCCTGCATTTTCCAGGAAAGTGGCTTCATTGGAGATACATTTGTAAGCCTGTCCTCAATTTTTAAAAATGTGTTTGAGATTTTTTTTTAACTATGAAAACATTCAAGCTAATTATAGAAATTCAGAACTCAACCCTAATATTCTACTAGGGATCATAGTCCTATACTGTCTGTTCAATACTAAAATAACTGTTTTAGTGTATTTTATCTAGTTTACTAGTTAAGTTAAAAGGTTAAGTGTAGTCAGGCATGGGCGTGCAGCCTTTACTTTCATCACACTAGGAGGCAGAGGCAGAGGTAGGTGAATCTCTGTGAGTTCAAGGACAACCTAGTCTACACAGAGAGTTCCAGGACTGCCAGGGTTCTGTAGAGAGACCACGTCTCAAAAAACGATAAACAAACAAACAAACACGTAGGTACGTACATACATACATACATGCATATAAAAGCTGTAGTAAGATACCATAATTCTTTTATATGTTTTAAAAAATCTTGGAAAAATAGTTTACACTTAAAAAAATTAGATGTGTTACTACATCACATACAAACTCTACACCCAAATATAACACACAAAAGAACTGAAGGCAGAACCAACACAGACATTTGTGAATTAATATTTACGTTAATATTGTGGGCCATAGCCTACAAGGTAAAAAGAAATCAAGGTTCAGCAACATAGGAATGGATAACAAAATATGACCTATAACCACAATAGAACAGTATTCAGTCATTTTGTCTTTAAGAAAAAGGATCTTGCTAGATATGTAGCTCAGACTGGTTTGTACCCCCAGTATTCCTGGTATCTCCTTTAGTTGAGGGGTTACAGGCTTACACCACTACGCCTAGTTATTTTTCAGTCTTTAAAAAAGAAAGAAACAGAAGAAACAGAAACACTACCACATAGATGAATTTTTAAAGCATTATGATAAGTGCAAAGGATAGACATGGAAGGACAAACGTGAAGGATTACACTGCCAGGAGCTATCTGTAACAAGCAAATTCACAGAGATGGACAGTAGAGTAGAAATTACTAGGTACCAGGAGGAAGGAGAATGGAAAGGAAATATTGTTTTTATTGCTTAGGGTGATGGAAAAGTTTGGGAAATGGACAGTGGTGATGGTCATAAAACACTGTGAATGTAATGTCACTAAACTGTAAAGTAATTCTCTGTAGGGATCTATCACATTGCTTGCACAATCTAAAAAAAAAGTGCACTGCTTTAAGCACGAGTGGCTCATGGTGCTGCACTGGGAGAGACTGTATGAAGGACAGCATCCCAACTTCTAGAACACGGATGGGATTGGAAGGTTGGATGGAAGCAACATATCAGTCTGGGGCTCCAGGAAATGATAGCTTATTATAGTAAGAGAATGAATGTTATTATTTGTAGGAAATACACACAAGGATGACAGAGTATTAAGTCATAGCTATTCTTAATGGCCCAGGGAAAAGAAAAGTAAAACACATGTGAAACTCTCCTGTGGATTTTTAGTGGTTAGAGATTTTTAAAAATATAAGATAAAAGCTGGGCCGGGGGGGGTGCACATCTTTAATCCCAGCACACAGGAGGCAGAGGCAGGTGGAGGGATCTCTTGAGTTTGAGGGCAGTCTATTCTACAAGAAAAGTTCCAAGACAGCCAGTGCTACAAAAAGAAATGCTGTGTCGAAAAATCAACTATTGAGCTACTTATTCTGCCTCTCCTATGCTGTGGGGTGACCTGGGTGAGGGAGAGGTGTGCTCCCCCGTTTTCCTCTCCAGTTGCAGCAGGAAGCTGAGCTGGCTCCAGGTCACGGAGATGGGAGAGCTGACCTTGCTCCTCACTGGCTGTAGCACTCAGGATAGCCGGCTCTGCACCTTTCCTGGGCAGCATAGCAGAGGTGGCCCTGGTGGCAGTAGTACAGGCAAGCCATCCGCAAGGACACGAGAGCAGGAGAGCTGAACTTGCCCTTTGCCAACTTCAGCATTGGGTGAGCTAGCCAGGGCAGTGCTGAAGAGCGCATTCTGATGGTGCAGGTGCAGGAGAGCTAGTGGCCTGTCTAACTCAGCTACCTCCTGAGCCCAGATTCTGGGCTTTCGGTTGGCCCACCCCAACATCTACCCATATGTGACCTGCTGGAGCCCATGAAAGAGTGGGTCCTGCAGATCCAAAGCTGCTCTATGACGCAGGGCAACAACAGGATATCTGAGAGGAGTTCTCCTGAGGATCCAGTATAGATTATGTAGCAGAAGACAGAGGTTTAGAAATAGATTTGATGACTCGTTCCAATAAACATAATGCAAGTAAAAATGTGTAGACAAAAGGGTGTTACTCATTGCCACACATTACAGTTTCCATGACAAGATTTTTTTGATTTTATTCTATTTTATTTTCTTGTCTTTTTGTGGAAGTTAGTTATAATGGTAGAGGGTGATATAAACGGACAAGAAGATAAATATGATTGGGGTGCTTGATGCAAAACCCACAAAGAAAGAAAAGTTAAAAACTTCTTTGAAGAAACAACCCCCCCAAAACCCAATACATACACAAATATTTATGTGTGTGTGTGTGTGTGTGTGTGTGTGTGTGTATAAAAGTACTGAAAAATATTGGGTATGACTTCACATTAGTCTCATAAAAGGCTACAATTAGCTGTAGTAAAGTCATTATACAACACAGAATTTACCTTATCATAAATTTTAAATTTAAGTAAATCTTGAGAAAACTGGGTTTAGAAGCTGATAAATATTTGACACACTAACTCACAAGAGCCTCTTGCATCACCTTATAAGAGACTCAAAGGGGGATCAGAAGCAGAATCAAGTAGAAGAGCATAACAATAAATACCTGGAGAGCAAGCAGTACGCAACCAGCAGTCATACTTACACAATGGTTTTACCGATGTGCATGAATGATTTTTCAACAAATTCGCGGACACTGTGAACCTCGCCAGTAGCTATGACAAAGTCCTCTGGTTCGTCATTCTGCAACATCAGCCACATAGCCTAGAGAGAAAGAAGTAAAGTCATGTGAGAGTTACACTTAGTGCTCACTGTGGGAATGAAACATTACCAAAGCACATAACTGAATATCAAAGTATATAGTTTGAAAATGAGTGTTAATACAGTATTCTAATTACTCAAGATGGTTCTTATAATTTTATTACATTAGAAAAACCTGAGAAACATCTTGGTGTAAACCCCTGGCCCCAGTCACAGACTCTAGGGATTTTCCTTTTCAGCAGATCAGGAGATTCCTACACAACAGGTTAAGAGGAAATATTGATCAATAGCCAGCGAACAACCTTTGTATAGAATATTATGCAAGAATAATCCCAGAATGTTTAATTGTTCTTTATGTCACAGATGGCAGGCAAGAAAAAAGTCTTTCGAACAGATTAAGTCCATAAAAGTAAAACTCCACTTTTTAACATTGAAGTTGAAGGCTCAGCAATAAAAAAGAAAGAAACAAAATCACTAACAGAGAAACAGTCACATAATAGGAACTACAAGCATTTTAACAAGTTGTTAACATCAGAGTTCAACCTTCATACTGTGGCAGAAATGGATATACTGAGCGTTAGAGAAGATGAAAGGCATAAATGAGGCAGAATTTTGAACCATGGACTAGGATAAACCACTAAAATGTGACTCTATTTGCTTTGAAAAGCATTTATCAGTAGCATGTAGGTATATAGTTTCCATAGGTTATATATCAATTATATAGGATGTATGAATGTATGTATGTATGTATGTATGTATGCATTATCTATCTATCTATCTATCTATCTATCTATCTATCTATCTATCACCTACCTATCTATCTATGGATTTATCTGTCTGTCTGTATGTATGTCTACCTACAATACAGATTATGGGGCTAGAGACATGGCTTAGTGCTTCAGACTTCTTGCTGCTCTCCCAGAATACTGGAATTTGGCTCCCAGAACTCATATCAGGCAGTGCCAATTACCTGCTCCAGTGCTTCAGGAATCTGATCTCTCTATCATCCACAGGCAGCTACATTCATGTACATACACACACAAACACACCTAAAAATATTCCTTAAAAAACAGATGTACTGTGTTGGAGAACCCTGCTATTAAGCTCACAGTCCACCATATTTAGACAGCTCTCTCAGCTCGGTGCAAATTGGAGGATTCCCCTTTTCAGTGGGGCTTCCCTTTCTCTTCCAGGCCTTGGTGGAGAGTGTCTCTGAGCACATATGCTTGACCTTATTTGGAGGATGACCCTGTGTAGAACTCTGAATAAGCACTGTGGGCCTCAGCACACAAGTCCCATTCTATCTTCTCATCATATGATAATTAGTTACTGAGTTATGGAAAATCAGTCCTCTCTACCCATACCCCTAAGAGCCCTTATATACCCTACTCAGGAAACAATATAGCAGAGTTATCACTCTGAAGCTGTCTCCAGAAGTAACTTAGTCATCACAGCCATCCCAATCCTGCTTGCCATTTCTTCTCCCTCCACCATCATGGACCAGTGGCCAATGACCTTCAAGAAGAAGGGAGATGCACATCACTGGACTCTGTCAAGAACATGTTCATGTTTCTTTAGGAAAGATTCCAGCAATGATAGATATAGAGTTCAGTGGGACAGTTCACCCTCTGGGCTCCATCTCTAGCAAATGCACTCCCACCCCAAACCCCAAGAAAAAAAAAGTTTTGTCCTCATTATTACTACCCATTTCTGAGTAAAAGTAAGCAAAAACAAAACAAAACAAAAACCAACTGAATTTCAGTGTGACACAACCACAGAGACCTGCTTACATAGTGTTTGTTCTAAATCAGAGAACAACTTCAATGACCCTCTCCTGTCAACTTCTGGAAGAATGGAAACTTGTTTCTCAAACCACTGAACTATCCTGGTTTCTCTTAGAAAATGTCACTACAAGTTTAATTCCCATTCATTCATTCATACATACCCAAACCTTTTAACAAAAAAAATTTATATATTCTTTCCCTTAAAACTCTTTCTATGGGTAATGCCTTTGGTTCACTATTGTTTTACACCATATTTGAGTTCTGAGGAAAACAAAAATTCAGGCAATTTTCCATGTCTTGTAGCACATTTGGGTAGAACAATGGAAATGACCTTGACTTTGAGTCACTAAAATACTATAAAGACAATAGTAGAACAAACTGTCTTGTGAGGAAAAACAAACACATAGTAGACTATGCTATCCTTAAATTTGTGATCCTCCTGCCTCAGCCCAGTCTTAAGGTCTGGGACATATCACTATGCCTAGCTGAACAGTCAGTTTTATTCATGTTTATGAAATAGCTATAGTTTCATTGTATATTAAATGATCATGGTAATTACGGTCAGTCAGAACACTTTTTGTTATACTTCAGTTATCATGGCTAATGACCAGTGATTAAAAGGCACAAAATACAAACTGCCAGCTGATGGTGGCTGAGGAGCTTACTTACTAATAAGCACTAAGAGCCTAGAGAAAGAGCAGAGAACTTCCTGGAATGGGCATTGCAGCACACGGAATGACCATTCCTGGGTTCTTCTTTTGTTCAGCTTGATCATGCTCCTCATATCCTGAAATATAGTCTCTTTCCTAATTTGTCTCAGAAAGATGACCTCTGCTCCCATGATCTGTACCTGAGTCCTGAGTCTAGCTGCTGAGATGGACTCTTGCTGCCTCACTGGGCTCCCTGTGAACCAACCACACAAAGAGCTGGTGGGCTCCCTGGGCCCAAGCTGTCGTTTAGCACCTATCCCAACTAAGGCAACCCTTTACCTCTCTTGACTGGGTGAAAACCCTCAGCATGCCAAGGCACAGACATATGAATGTCTGGTATGCATATGATTGTGAGCACACACACAGACGCATAAAAAGTCAGAGAGGCAGACAGACAGAGAGACACATGCATGCTTTGGCTTTTGTTAAACTATTTCTAGAGTTTGAAGAAAAATTCTATTTCTAGCTAGAGTTTCTGTTTGAAAATTTGTATGAGGAATTATATGTTAGCGGAGTAAATACAACCAAGTGTGTTTGACTAAGATTTCAATTTTAAAAATAATATTTTTGATAGACATTTCAGGACCACTCAGTTGATTTTTCTTCTTCAAATATATCCTGTGGGATTTTTTTTCCCATATAGAAGGAAACAAAAGCTTAGTAGAAATGAAAAGACAAGTGAGGCTTCTGGTCACTGTAGTTCTGTCTACATGAAGCAAGGCCAGGTTGGACTTGTATATTCCTGGCAGGAATGGAGATCAGTAGGAACCTCTTACTTGCATGAGAACCAGAGCCAAGAGTCTGCTCTTTTCTTTCCATCAGACTATCTGGGGCCTTTGACCTATCAATTTCTAGGCATTTCCTCTACAGTTCATACTGTGCCAGACTCAGTCTGGGAATGGGAGGGAAAGGATATACAATTCCAGATCTATTTGTTATTGCTAAAGAGCTTACTGGTTTTAACGGAGGGAAAGGGCTTTGTTTAAATTTCTACAGAGCATAATTAATGATTATTGACTAGTAAATGAAGAACAGGTGACACTCTGAATTAGAAGATAAACGATTCTGTGTTCTGGTGTGATAATGGGTTAGTAATTTGCCGCAAAGCCGAGGCCCAGTGCATCCCCTCCTAATGCCAGATCAGGTCCAGGAAACAAAGGCCCCAGTGTGAGGAGGACACAGCCCTCACCTCCGTGTTCAGCTGCACACACTGATCTGCTCCATTTGTTTTCTGATGGATGGCACAACCAAGGCAAGAGTTCACCCATTCTCACCTTCCTGTTCACATGTGGGACCACACGACCCATGACAGGATGGGCCACAGGCTGTGAGCAAATCGACACATAGCTTTGGCTTCTGAAGGCAGAAGCAGTCTTACTGTTATGTTTCAGAGGCCGATGTTCTTTTCTGTCTCTCAAGAATCAAGGAGGAAAAGTAGGCATCACTCTGTATTCTTTTGGTGCTCTTTAAGGATACGACTGACTTAGCCACTAGTCTTGACATGATTACAAGCCCAAACACAGACAGACAGTCTCTTTCTGCCTCTGTCTGTCTGTCTGCCTCTCTCTCTCCCTCCCTCCTGATTTTTCATCTATCCCACGAGGAAGAAAGCAACTCACTTAAGGGATGCACCAGAGCAAGATTCTTCTCCATGAAAATGTCCTTCAGTAGGAAGAGAACAATCAGTTTTCAACTCACACCTCAAATTTATTTTCCATTAAAGGCCTATGAAGTTAAGGGAAATCTGATGTGCGATAGCCAAGTTAAGATGGGTGTAGGTATTATATTTGTAATAAGCTTATAACTATATAACTAACATATCTGTCTTAAAAATCTAATTTAGAATAATATAAAACTTCACATTTGAAAATTTCAAACAAAATTACCCACTCACGGCCAGCTCTTTAAATAATAAACATGAATACAAGATGCTCAGGAGGCCTTGGTGAGAGGTCAGTCTTTCTTGCTCAGTAAGTTACCAGTTCTAGCACCTGTTCACCGTGGTCCAGTGAAGGAGAACACCCTAAGTACATCACCACAGACGACTGACTACACTGATTCCATGCATGCCTTTTGGGGTATGATGTGTGTTTGTCTTAAAAAATCTGGATTCTACAATTGCTTCCACTTTGCCATTAATCTCCAGCTCAGTATCCAGGCCACAAACACTCATTAACTGGGTTGGCACCCATGAATAACAGGATTGGTTAATCAAGGTGATGTTTAACTATGTGTATTTATTTGACTACAGCTTTTGTTTCAAAGCTTGGCATTTTTGTGCTTATGTGCTATTTTTATTTATTATGTGTGTAGGTATGTGCCAAATGTCATAAAAATGTGTGTATGTATTCATTCACATAATATAGGGGGAAAATTTAGGAAATAATTCTAATAGGGATCATCGAAACTGGAGATATGGCTCAATGCAAACCATTTGCACACCACATACAAGACAGTAGATTTAATCTTCAGTAAGAAAAAAAGTAATCAAACCAAACCAACTGATTAACCTACCAGCCAATTAAACAAAAACCTGTAATAAAACAATGATTTTTAAAAAATGCAATTGGGGGGGCAGTGGTGATTTATACCTTTAATCCCAGCACTTGGGAGGCAGAGGCAGGTAAATCTCTTGACTAGCCAGCCTGGTCTACAGAGGGAGTTCCAGGACAACTAATACTATACAAAGAAACTCTTGTCTTGAACAACACAACAACAACAACAACAACAACAACAACAACGAACCCCAGAAAAAAAAAACAAAAAGTAAAGAAAAAAGTAAAAGGGTAAATTTGAACAAATAAAAAATAAACTTTGAAGCACACATGGAACTCCTCTCATGTACACTTTACAGTTAGACTTTAGAGTTTTGTTTTTTTAAATGAGAGCCTGGTAGTCAAAGTTCGGGTTGGCACCTCAATGGATGTAAGATAGGCCACACCTTAGGCTCTGTGTCATTCTTGTTCTGATGCCAGAAGGACTCCTCTACTACAACTTATTTGTTTTTGCATCAAGATAGGCACTCATGAAGTTCAGGCTGCCCTCAAACACATTATGTAACTAAAGATGACCATGAACTCTTGATTCTCCTTTCCTCTACTTCCCAAGTGCTGTAAATGCAGGTATGTGCCATTATGCCTACCACTTTGACATTTCTGGGAAATATAAATCTAATAGCCCAATTAAGGCAAATAAAAACCATGTTAGCAAAAGGAAGTAGCATAAAAAAAAAAAAGCCTAGCGTGATGGTCCTCTCAATTGATCCATGGGCAAAACCAGGGGCATAAGACAAACTCGTCTTTTAGATATTTTAAAGATAAGTTACTGAACAGGAAGAACTAATAGATAAGAAATTATTAACATCAACAATTAAAACGTGGGACCTTATGAAATTGAAAAACTTCGGTAAGGCAAAGAACAATGTCATTTGGACAAAGCAGCATACAGAATAGTAAAAGAATTTACCAACTCCGCATGTGATAAAAGACTGATATCCAAAATATATAAAGAACTCAAGAATCTAGACACAAAAAATCAACTCAAATAATTCAATTTAAAAATTGAGTATAGATCTAAACAGAGAACTTTCAATGCAGGAAGCTCAAATGGCTGAGAACACTTTAAGAAATGTTCAATATCCTGCCGTTGGGAATTGCAAATCCAAACAACTGAGATTTCTGCTTATATCTCTTAAGAATGGCTAAGATCCATAGCACATGTGACAGCTCAAGCTGATGAGGATACAGAATAAGAATACTAATCCATTGTTGGAGAAATTATAAACTTATGCAGTACTATGGAAATCAGTGTGGTGGTTCTTCAGGAAGATGGGAATCAATCTACGTAAAGTCCAGCTATAACACTGTGGTAGTTTGAATGAAAATGATCCCAAAAGCTTATAGGAACTGGCACTCCTAGAAGGTGTTACCTTGGTGGAGCTGGTATGGTTGGAGGAAGTGTGTGACTGGGAGGGAGGGATTTGATGTCTCAGATACTCAAGCCTCTCCAGTGTGTCACTTTCTTCTTGCTCCAGATCCTGGATCTTGCTTGGATCCAGATGTAGAACTCTCAGCACCTTCTCCAGCTAGCCATAATGATAATGGACTAAATCTCTAAAAGTGTAAGTCATCTTGATTTAAACATGCTGTGGTCATGGTGTCTCTTCACAGCAATAGAAACCCTAAATAAGACGACACTTGGGCATATACCTGAAAGATGCTTCACCATACCACAAAGGACACTTGCTCAACTATTGCTGTTCTATTCACAATAGCAGTTTTAAAAAATCATCTTGAAATTTTTAGGTAAATGAATAGAAATAGAAAAAAATCATGCCAAGTGAGGTAACATGGACACAGAGAGATTTATGTGTTATCTTTAATATAAATAAATTATAAATAAATATTAGTCATTAAGTACATGATAACCAAGCTACATTCTATAGACCCAGAGAGGTTAGGTATAAAGGAAGGGCCCAGGGGTGGGGTGGGGTGGGGTGGGGTGGGGTGGCACATGGATCTCCCTGGAAGGGGGAAATAGAGTAGATGTTATTGGTGGTCTGAGAGTGGGGATGACTGGAAAACGAGGATCAGGTGGGTTCAGGGAGTGCAGGGAATGACAGAACTGAGGGTCATTTCAGGAATGTATGGAAACCCAGTGTAGTGGAAATTTCCTAAAATACATGAAGTTGACCCTAATGAAGTCTCCTAATAATGGGGAAGCAGGATATCTCTTGTCAACAAATGAAGCTTCCAGTATGGGGACTGTGTTTCATTCAATTGAGAATAACTGGCGCCCATTCCCCCAAAATTCTCCTGTTGCCAAAACTCTACAAACCGACAGCAATGTCCCAGTGCTGAAGATAACACCCACACAACTGAGTGAATGTGGAGAAGTTGAGCTGGTGCCTACATAGAACCTTCACCCCGGCATTCTAGTATCCTTGGTACTAGAAGGTATTCTGCAAGCTACCAAAAGAGAAACATACACACCAACCCAACCACTGCTTTTGACTTAAAATGTTATCTGCATGCAAAATATTCTAGAGCAATATTGGCACAGAGCTTGTGCATATAACCAGACAATGTCTGATTTGAATTAATGCCCACTGTATATGAGATGGAACCATATCCAACGCTTCTTGGTGGCCACGAACCAAAGACTAGATAGCTCGGACATCTAAGATTAAACCAAATTGTACTGGCTAAAAAAGGAGTGATGAAGTGACTCCTAATGATATTCTCCTGTATTCACAGATCAGAACCTTATTCAGTCACCATTGCAGAAGCTTCTTCCTCCAACATATAGGACCAAATACAGACATCCATATCCAGACATTTTACACACACACACACACACACACACACACACACACACACACACCTTGGAACACTCAGCTCTAAATGGAATGTCATCTTCTTCATCAATTTCTTCCCCTCAGTGCTCAGAGATCCTTAAGGAAGAAGAGGCAGAAAGAGTGTAGGGGCCAGCGGGGATGGAGGACAGCAGGAGAGCAAGGCCCTCTGAGTCAACTGAGCGAAGTTCATATGAACTCACAAACTGAAGCAGTGAGCTCAGGGCCTGCAAGGGTCTGCACCAGCTCTTATATTATACACACACACACACACACACACACACATACATATTAGTGGTTTTATGGGATTTCTGAGTGTGTGAACAAGTGGGTCTCTGATTCATGGGCCTTTTCTTGGTTCTTTTTCTTCTGCAAGTTGACTTATCCAACTGATGTTATGATATTATATTTTAATTTTGTTATCTCTTAGAAGCCTGTTGTGTTCTAAAGAGACCCAGAAAAGGAGAACTGGAAGGATCAAGGTGGGAAGGAATGGGAAGAGTAGAGAAAGGGGAACTGTAGCAGGATGTAGTATATGAGAAAAGAATCTATTTTCAGAAAGGAGGAAAATTAATACATGTTAATAAACAAAATTAAAACAAACAAGAACAAAAAAGATATTCTTAGTGCCCAAGCAATAGAACACAATTTAGCACTGTGTACTTCTCTTTCCCATTTCTGTTGGCCTTTCGCTAACAATAAATATTCTGAAAGTGGCTATGAACCTGCCTTATTCTAGCAAATTCCAAGAATTTACTGAATTTTTATCTCTCCTAACTATAACACAAAACCTTTAAGAGTCTCATGTGTGTTGACCATTCTGAGTAAATTTTCCTGGGATATATGCATTCCCATCAGGCAAGCAGATTCCAGTTATTCTAGCTAATAGTACAGAGTGCATACTTAGTTAACAGCATCTACTTACCTTCCCTCAACTCTAAATATATGTGGCCTCTTGGACTTGTTCCATTTCTTTCCTAGACACACCCACTATGCATATGTTGCATCCTCTTTGTTCTCCCTCCCATATGTAGCTTCTCCTATATAATCAGCCTTTGCCTGCTTTCTCTTGTCATTTCATCTGAGTTCCTCAACCTGGTCACTTGATTGTTTTCATTAATATTTCAATTTTGCTTGAATGTGTGAATGTGACTTTGATATCTTCTTGATTTCTTTTTTCTCCTCCATAGTGTCCCTGATTAATACCACCTTGTTTTATTTATTTTTTAATCTTTTCATTGAAACACAGAACATAGTCGACAGACTATCTGTCTCTGTCTCTCTCTCTCTCTCTCTCTCTCTCTCTCTCTCTCTCTCTCTCTCTCTCTCTGTTTCCCACTAAATTTAATGATATCTGCCCACATTCAGTTATATCTTGTAATTCAAGTCATGGCCAATTTCACTGTTATAATACAGCTGGTTTACCTTTTCTTAACAGCTTATGCTGTTCTTCATTTTAGAATGTTTCAAGGAAAGAATTCTGAACTCAAATAATTCAGTCATCTAAATATGATATTTCTTTCTTCATATTAATTTTTAAAGCATAACATCTCAAAAGATTCAGGTAATATAACAAGCTGGACACAGTGCTCAACCTCACATATTATGAATGAGTGTATAATGAGTTATGCTTTGTTATTTTAGAGCAGATGTTGGGGCTCACACTTGCAATTCTAATACTTGAGAAGTAGAGATAGAAGGCTCAGGAATTCAAGATCATTCTCAACTACAAAGTTGTAAATAAAGTAAATATAATATATACTACATACTATAAACATATAAATATAATATGAATAAAAGATAGTCATTTCAGAAGTCATAGGCTGTCAAATAAAAAGATCAGAGTTAGATATGGGATACTCTCTTGGAGTTGTTGATTAGGGGTACCCAGGACATCCCCCAAACAACATAGATTATTCCCACTGCTCTTAGTTGCCCACTGGAAGTTGACAGTAAAAGCCTATTGTTCAAGACAACATCTACTCAGGTATCAACCAGGAAGCTTCCTCCCTGCTGGCTAGCTTTCATGGTCCCAGAAGGTGCTGTGTAGGCTACTAGAGTGGGTGGACAACAGTCTCACCTAGCCGTAAACCCTGTGAACTACAATAATGTCTGTAGTATAATATTGGAACAAATAATATGGGTTACCAGCCACATTCTGATTGAATTTGATGCCTATTCCAAAGAAGGAGAAATATAGCTAACATTGTAAATATAGCTACGAATCCATGGTTGTGGAGCTCGCAGGCCCTATGATGTTGCATACCAATGCTATTTTGCCAAATGGAGATAGATATATAAATTCATTTCTCTATACTTATAGATTATCACAGCTTTCATACCTCATCAGAGAAGTTTCTTTGCGCAGTGGACATTGGATAGTGCAGAAATTCCCAATAGGTCAAACTGCAGAGTATAAATGTCAAGGGAATGTTCAGCCCCAAATGAGATATCTATATCATCAAGGAAAGTAGGGTGGAGAAGAGCCAGAGGTTAGGGGGGATTGAGTGAAACAGTGTCTTCTGGACAGGACAGGGCTGCTACAACCATGAGCTCACGTCAGCTAGGGTTGCCTGCACAAGACCAAGCTTGTCAACATTCCAGCATGCAGTGGGGAAGGGCTCATTCATCCCTAACTAAGACGTTACTGGCAATGGATGGCTTCTGGGGAAAGGTTTTCTTTAAGGGTGTAGCTCCTGATAGTTCTACCATGCTCTTGTGTATGACTCCACAGGTAGGAATATATAGGCAGCATAAACTCGATATAGTGGGTCATTAAAAAATGGACACAAAGGGTCAATAGAATGAAAATATGTACTTTTTAAAGAATTAATAAATATATCAATTAAAATATCTTGTACATATCTTGAAATACATTGTGAGGGTTAATGTTATGTTTTAAGTTTAAATTACTACGCTTTAGAGACCTGTGAGCCCCACTTGTCAAAGTCGGATAACTAACTCCCTGGAATGTTAGGAGGTGGTGTTCATGTAAGATAACAAGCCACGTGTTTTCGCTTCTGTAAACAAGCCTGGTTGCCCTAACTGCAAAGGATGGGCTTGGGGAAGGTATACAGGCAGCAACTATGACACGATGTATGCTTGTTTCTGACTGGATAAAAACTGGAAGGGCAAAACCTTGTGGATTTTGCCTTTATAAGCCCCTGACTAATGTAATTAAGCACATACTCTGGGAATAGCAGGTATGAACCTGGCCAATGTTCATTGTCCTAGCCAGTATGTAATAAAGCTTGCTTCAAATTTTGTAGTAGTAGTTTTATTTTTGCTTCAAAAATTGTAGTAGTAGTTTTATTCTCATCCAGTGTAATTAACAATTTCTTTAAAATACTTTTGGTTTACTGTCAATAGACAATTTTTAAATATAAAGATAATCGAGATAATACTTAACACATTGAATATTAACAATCTGTGAATATTTCCATGGTGTTTCTAATTAAAACTTTCAGGTTTAAAAAAGTGATATGTAAAAGAACCTGAGTGAAAAATAAACATGAAAATAAATGTTAAACTGATTAACTGTGGCTGCATCAAACCATTCCAAAACATAGTAACTTCTGGTTTTTGTTTTGTTTTGTTGTTTGTTTGCTTTGTTGTTTCTGGAGGGCTCAGAGGACATAGCTCATCCTGATTTCTAGTGATACTGAGTAGGTAAGTCAGGATCTGTGTACTTAGCATTACTTTCATCAGAGCTCCTTATGGTCATTCATCACTAGCATGGTCTCCCATTATTTACTAGCCTAGTCCAAATTTCTGTTACATGGTTACTGTTCCCAGGAAGGAAAACAGAGCTAAAGGCCTTTAAAAGGCCTGTCCTGGAAGCTGCTATCACTGCCTATACAAGCTTTTGGTTATAGTAAGTTCACTATCAAATATATGGGTAAATAGGGTTTCACTTATGGATATATAGTAATACTGCAAAAAGATGTGCAGGATGGGTGCGGTTATTGCATCTATTTCAAAAAAAACAAAAACAAAAACAAAAAAAACCAACTGCCACAATAGAGTATTGTGTGAGGGTTGTAATACTGGATGAATGTTTAGATATTGCAGCAAAATCCTATAGCTGTGTGTATTTGTTTGAGACAGAGTCTCAGAATGGCCCACAACTCTTCATGTAGCCCAGGATGTTATGGTACTGGAAAGAGTCCTGCCCTGCCTCTTTGTGACATCACAGGGATGAATTGTCACTCCTGCCTCTACATTTTCAGTTTCTATGTAAAGTTCCACATATATCCTTAAACTGTCCAATCTTTGGTTTAGTTGATGGAAAAATAATCCAAAGACTGGAACATGGGATGCAGAAGCTCACTTTCAGGTCACTGTAATTTGACAAATGTTCTAACTTGGCCCTAACATCACTACTGTGACAATAATCTTGCCAGAAGTAGTTGTTTCCTAGAGCACACCCAGCCACCTACCCCAGCCAGGTGTTTCCAATTACCTGCTCCCACTCAGATACTCAAGTAAGACATTCTAGAACTAGTTAGTGTCTGGCTTAGGAGGGATGATATTGAAGCCCTAGGAATGGTGGACTAACTTTCTTTACATTTATGAGAACCTGATTGACTACTCCCTACTCTTTTTTTTTTTTTTTTTTTTTTTTTTGTCTTTTTGAGACAGGGTTTCTCTGTGTAGCCCTGTCTGTCCTGGAACTCACTCGGTAGACCAGGCTGGCCTCGAACTCAGAAATCCGCCTGCCTCTGCCTCCCAAGTGCTGGGATTAAAGGCGTGCGCCACCAACGCCCGGCGACTACTCCCTACTCTTAGTTCCTAGTTGTGCTATGTAAATGTCTTCTAATCCATTTGTGTTTCAATGACCATTCTCTTTTATTTTATTTTTATTAGATATTTGTTTTATTTACATTTCAAGTGTTAACACCTTTCCATGTTACCCCACCAAAACCCCCTATCCCCTCCCCCACCCCCTGCTCCTGACTTAGATTCCCCTATTCTGGGGAATCCAGCCTTCACAAGACCAATGGCCTTTCTTCTCATTGATGTCTGAAATGGCCAACTTCTGCTATATATGTAGCTGGAGCCGTGGGTCCTTCCATGTGTACTCTTTGGTTGGTAGTTTAGTCCCTGGGAGCTCTGGGGTTACTGTTTGGTACATATTATTGTTCCTCCTGTGGAGCTGCAAAGCTCTTCAGCTCTTTGGGTTCTCTCTCTAGCTGCTCCATTGGGGACCCTATGCTCATTCTATTGGTTGGCTGTGAGCCATGGGTATTTTGATCTACTTTCCAATAAGGATCAAAGTATCCACTTTAGTTTTCATTCAACTTGAGTTTCATGTAGTCTGTGACATGTATCTTGGGTATTCCGAGCTTTTGGGCTAATATCCACTTATCACTAATTGCATACTGTGTGTGTTCTTTTGTGATTGGGTTACCTCACTCAGGATGATATTTTCTATCTCCATCCATTTACCTAAGAATTTGATAAATTCATTGTTTTTTTATAGTTAAGTAGCACTCCATTGTGTAAATGTACCACATTTTCTGTATCCATTCCTCTGTTGATGGGCATCTGGGTTCTTTCCAGCTTCTGGCTATTATAAATAAGACTGCTATGACTTGAAGCAATCCCACTGAAATCAGAGACTAGACAAGGCTGTCTACTCTCTTCCTACCTGTTCAATATAGTACTCGAAGTCCTAGCCAGAGCAATCAGAAAACAAAAGGAGGTCAAAGGGATTCAAATTGGAAAGGAAGAAGTCAAAGTATCACTATTTGCAGATTATATGATAGTATATTTAAGTGACCCCAAATATCCCACCAAAGAACTCCTAAACCTGATAAACAACTTCAGCAAAGTGGCTGGATATAAAATTAACTCAAACAAATCAGTAGCCTTCCTATACAACTTCAGCAAAGTGGCTGGATATAAAATTAACTCAAACAAATCAGTAGCCTTCCTATACTCAAAGGAAAAAAAGAGGCACAGAAAGAAATAAGGGAAATGACACCCTTCACAATAGCCACAAATTAATATAAAATACCTTGCGTGTGACTCTAACCAAGCAAGCGAAAGATCTGTATGACAAAAATTTCAAGTCTCTGAAGAAAGAAATTGAAGCTCTCAGAAGATGGAAAGATTTCCCATGCTCATGGATTGGCAGGGATAATATAGTAAAAAATGGCCATCTTGCCTAAAGCAATCTATAGATTCAATGCAATTCCCATCAAAATCCCAACTCAATTCTTTGTGGAGTTAGAAGGAGCAATTTTCGAATTTATCTGGAATAACAAAAAACCCAGGATATCGAAAACTATTCTCAACAATAAGAGAACTTCTGGCAGAATCACCATCCCTGACCTCAAGCTATACTACAGAGCAATAATGATAAAAACTGCTTGGTTTTGGTACAGGGACAGGAATTCTAGATCAATAGAATAGAATTGAAGACCCAGAAATGAACCCTCACACCTATGGTCACTTGATCTTCGACAAAGTAGCTAAAACCACCAAGTGGAAAAAAGACAGCATTTTCAACAAATGGTGCTGGGCCACCTGGCAGTCAACAAGTAGAAATATGCAAATTGATCCATTCTTATCTCCCTATACAAAGCTCAAGACCAAGTGGATCAAGGACCTTCACATAAAACCAGACACAGCAGTCTAATAGAAAAGAAAGTGGGGAAGAACTTGGAGCACATGGGCACAGGGGAAATTTTCCTGAATAGAACACCAATAGCTTATGGTCTAAGATCAAGAATTGACAAATGGGGCCTCATAAAATTTGCAAAGCTTCTGTAAGGCAAAGGTTACTGTCAATAGTACAAAAGGCAACCAACTGATTGGGAAACGATATTTACCAATCGTACATCCGATAGAGGGCTAATATCCAATATATGCAAAGAACTCAAGAAGTTAACATTCCAGAGAACCAAATAACCCTATTAAAAAATGGGGCACAGAGCTAAACAAAGAATTCTCACCTGAGGAATACCAAATGGCTGAAAAGCACCTAAAGAAATGTTCAACATCCTTAATCATCAGAGAAATGCAAATCAAAACAACCCTGAGATTCCACTTCACACCAGTCAGAATGACCAAGATCAAAAACTCAGGGAACAGCAAATGCTGGAGAGGATGTGGAGAAAGAGGAACACTCCTCCATTGCTGGTGGGATTGCAAGCTGGTAAAACCACTCTGGAAATCAGTTTGGTGGTTCCTCAGAAAACTGGACCCAGCTATACCACTCCTGGGCATATATCCAGAAGATGCTCCAACATGTAATAAGGACACATGCTCAATGATCATTCTCATAACACCTCTCCAAAACTCCTGAATCTGACCTAGATACTATAATTTCTGGGTTGAGTGTACATTCCTTTTCATAGGTCCTGGTGTTGCCATAGGCCTCTCCTTTCCAGTAAACAAACAAACAAACAAACAAGCAAACAAACAAACAGTGACAACAAAACACAAAAAACTATTCCATGTGCTAACACACAGGGGAAGATCAGCTTAACCATAAGGGGTTAAATTTTTCTATCTGCCACAATACAAAAGTAAGAGAAGCTAGTTTTAATTGTTTTATTTGACTCAAAATAATGCTTTATTCTTATATAAACATTATCCAGGTATTTCACATACTTTTATTTTTTCTAAATCTTTGCATTTATAGCATAGTTCAAATCAGAAGATTTCAGTGGTTATGTGAGGGCATGGCATGCTGAGCAGCACAAAGCAAAGAACAAGCTTCAGATGAAGGAAAGAGGTTCGCCTACTATATGACACACTGCCCTCATCCTGCCTGTTTATCCTGCTGAGAGACTACAGGGTTTTGTGGAGGAAGAGCACATCTGGAGAGATAATCCTGCCTTTCCTCCATGTTCACTGACTGTGTCCACCCCCTGATGAATCCATTTCATCAGTCATGTCAACCTAGGAAAGCAAATGAGCTTGAAAATAGTACATCCAGGTTCTTCTTTATTGGCAGTGGTATCTGAGTGCCTCCTGCCTCAATCACTCAAAAGGAGGCAAGGATAGTATTTATCCTATTTTCTATCAGAACACCTGTGATAAACACCTAAAGAACATTTATGGTTTTGGTGAAATGTGATAAAGATGGCAGGAATTCTAAAATTTTGTCATACTTCAAAATCATCTGGAAGAGCAAAACAAATTGTTGGCTCTCTTTAGCCCAGGAGATTCTAACTGAAAGGCTTGGTGGCTCCAGAGAGCAGGCACATGTAACAAGTTCACAGGGATGCTGAAGTGCTGCTCTGAATATGCCCAGAGCTCTACTGGGGCAGGTTTGGTGCCAGAACTCATGGGATTCCATTCCTGGCTGTTGTTTATAGGTAACTGATGGCAACTTAGTCTGACACTCAGTTAAACAATATATTTTATGGTGCTGTTATAAGAATAAATTAGCTAACATCAAAAGTGCAATTGTGGCCAGGATACAGGAAGTGCTCAAAAACTCTAATTTATTATCAGGAGATGACAGTGATTATGCAGCTTGGGAGAATGACTATTCCATCTGCATGTCAAAACTCTTGTACCCATAAATGGCAAAGGGAAGGACAGCCTATTGGGTGGAGTGAGTTAAAACCTGCATCAGTTAGTCAGAGCCACAGAATGTTATAGCTGGAAGGGGCCTCAGAAATGTTCTCATTCAATTCAACTCATTCTAAAGATGAAGCAACTGAAACCAGGGAGATTAAGTGGCTCGCCTACAATCACACACCTACTTCAGTGCAGAGTTGGGGCTGGAGCTTTCTGCTGCTCTATCCTAAAGCATTTCCTCGAGAAAATGTCACAAGGGCAGGCGAGGAACTGTTGCAGGCAAACCTTGTAGTTAAGACATTTATGGACTTCCTATTAGGTGGTAGGCTCTGGAGATGTCCCAGAAAGGAACAAACAGAGTAGATGCTGTGCCTGCATTAGAGACTTCCAACACTTACAGAGAAAAGGCATAAACTCTTGATGTTTCTGAGCCAGCAGTCCTGGGTCCTTTCCACAGCATCCTCCCCATCCAGAAGACTGGCCCCACCCACCACTCCAGCTGAAGGTGAATCAAAGGAAGCTGGCACTGAACCAAGTGACCTGTCACTGTGTTTCCTGACCATCCAACCTCCTTACAATGGATGGGTATGTGACAAATCTAGATCAATCATTTTCAAAGATGCCTGCATCAAACACAGTTACTGAGCCAAGTCAACAGAGAAGTGTCCACTGAGGCTGTTGAAGCCTGGTCCCTTCTGATGCAGAGGGAATGCTTACCCAGGGGAAGAAAGCCCAGAACAAGGAGGAAACTCCTAAAAAGTAAAGGAGTCAATGGAGAGTGACAGAAGAAGATACAGCCATTGAGCAAAGTAGTTTCTACTTTCTGTGCCTGAGAAGTATCTCAAGGCTTCTATGTCAAATCTCTGTTTATTGAGTTAGTTTCTGTTTTGTGTGCCAACAAACTCAGATGAAGACAGCTAGAGTTTTGAGTCTAGGGACAAATCACATATCTGCTCTGAGGGGTGAATGGAGGATTCAGTGGGGAAGCACCATGTATCTAGTGGTAACCCAATCATATCCTGCCATGGAGGAGGTACCAGCCCGAGAGCAGGGGTGTCGTTCAACAGTGCGTTACTGCCTGTGACCATCCTTCAGCAGCAGTAATAGTGAGCAAGGTTGGCCACCATTTTATAATTAGAAATCTAGTATCCCATTTGACTTACTCACTGAAACTCTTCAAATATGTATCTCTAGAGAATTCAAGTACAAACGTCACAAAATACAGTTCAAAGTAACTCTTCTACTAGTATTCTTAAAAATACACTTGTATGGAATAGCTAGGATCATTCTTCCTTTAGTTTTATTTGCTAAATGTGAAAATACCCACTATAATCAGTAGCTAATCTCTGTAAATATGGATGGTCAAACTGCTCTACCTATTTTGGTATAGCTTGTGCTCCTCATGTGTCTGTTACAAGGATTCCTAGATTCAGACAGCAATGTTTTTTTTTTTTAATTAACAGAGATAAAAAGAGATCCAACCATATGTAAGAAAATATTGATCAGAACAATTGTGTGTGAGAACAGTGACCCAGGAGAAATTACCCATCATTCAACACACACACACACACACACACACACACACACACACACACACAGAGTTCCTTCCTCACTTAAGGGCAAATTAATACAAAACAAATCAAAACTAAAAAACAAAAGAGCTCATTTTGTTCTTTAATATTTAAAATACAAATAAAAGGTTTGTTCTACAAATACAATTTTTAAAAGATACACAACAGATTGGGGAGACTTTAAAGAATTTTAAGCATATATAACTACACAAAATCTAAAACAGCAAGCCTATGATAAATTATAAAAATATGTTCTCAAGTATTTGAAAACCTTGAGATAGCAAAAAATATTTTTAAGGAATCTTTAGAGAAATCTATAATTTATTAGACCCTGGGAAATTACTATATAGCTTTGGCAACTAAAATTTCAATAGTTTGGCCAGTATCAATGATTTTTCAATGTTGTTTATATATATATCCATATATATCATTATATAACACCATAACCTAGGGAAATGTTAAAGATTATGATCTAAGAGGACTCCTTTTTGTTAATATAACAAACTTTTAACATTCATTTCATGTGAACCAACAAACAGTATTTTCATTGTTTTTGAATACTACTTGAGTGTTGTACTTTTTCTGCTGTGTCAATGAGTGTTAAAATATTGTTCATTTATATATAAAAGTATCTGTATAGAGCTTTATTACTGATTATTAGATGTTGGCTGGAGGCAAATAAAACAGAGAAGCTCCAGTTGGGATATCTCACTAATAATGAAAAGCAAGATTGTTTAACGCATTCAACTTTCCTGACAGGTTTTTCCCCCTTGAGTACACAATGATTCATTTACCCCACAAATCCTGTGGGTGGGGGCACTGAAAACTAGAAAGGACAAATCTAAAATCTTTATTTTCTTAAAATGAAACAAAGTCAGCAAAAAGAATGCAAAAACTCCAAGATGAAGCTCTAAGATCTTGACATAAAATAAAAGCAATACAATGGAAATCAATTCTAGAAAAGCCAAAACAAACAAACAAACAAACAAAAAAAAAAACCAAAAACCAAAAAACAGAAAAACAAAAACCTTCTTTTAGCAGCAACAGAAAGTTAGCCTTTCTGCGTTGTCACACACTTACAGCTTGTTCTATTTATCTCAGTAATCAAAGGGGAAATGTCCACAGCAGGTATTGGAAGTAGTTTCTAGTCACTTTCTTCTCTTCCCTACTACTAATTATCTTGTCACTTGGTACTAACTGAAAAGACAAAATGCCCATTCTTTCACAGAAGGCTCTGTCTGATGGGTTACTCACGATGAAACTGAGGGCTGTACCCAGGCTGCGGTTGGGACAGCACAGCTCAGAGCTGGCTGCCAGGCAGGCTAGTGAAGGCCACGCTCATATATCGAGCAGCCAGACCAGCCTTTCAAGTCAAGTGTTGGCTTGTAGACACATCAGTTAATCAGCTATGAAATCACCACCACAATGTACTTATTGATCACACAGGGCTAATGACGCAACTCTTGGCCTGGAGAGGATGTGTGCTTCATTCTCTCAGCCTCCAACCTTCAGAGAAAGAGCACTTTGAGTAGTGTTTATGAAAGGCAGATACTAACTGTGATCTGAACCTTCCTGTGGAGCTGGGCGGTAGACAGTCTTTCCATGGCAGCACATTCACACTCACTGCTCTCAAAGAACTAGATGGTATTTGCACTACATTGCACTTTGGAGGAATGTTTTCAGAGGCCTCAAACTGTCAGGATTCAAACTAAATTTTAGTTGTTTCTCTAGATTTTAGTACTTCTTTGAGATCGTAGGGAATGCTGATCATTTTATGAATGAGTGTCACCACAGAGAATCTAAAATCAGTATTTTTTAAAGCAGGCGATGTTGTAGAGGTATACCTGCCTCCAGACCATTGGACCACTTTTACTTCTCCTTCTGGGGAAGCAGCTGATATGCATGGCAACCACACCGCACACCCTGCTGTTTCTATAAACTTCCTTCTAAGGCTGGAGAGGAACAAAAAGGTAGGTGAGGGTGACTTGCTCTGAGAGGTTCCAAGGTAGGATGGGACAAACCAGGTTGTCCCTTCCCTACTGACCAGCTCCAAATTCTGTACCCTAAAATGTATCTGTTAAACTACAATAACAAAGAATAAACTTGGTTCTGAGTGGAGGTGCATAAGCCAAAGAGTCAGTGAATTAAATCTTGAATATAAACTTCCAGTAAATCAATTCTTCAAAGACACAGACATAAAGCTCCAGAGCCTCCTTGAGAGTAAGTAATCTGACTGCCTAGTGAGAAACACTCCCTTCAGGGTACTGTCCTTGCTACCAGGCTGGGCTGCAGACTGCGTGCACAGATCTTAGAGAGTGGGGTCAGTGTAAGAACATGCATACGTGATTGAGTGATAGCACATGACTGTTCCTTCCTTTCTATTTTCTTTCATATAGATTGTCCTGTGTGTAATGGACTCCAGGAAAAAAAAAACCCAGGAATTAAAAAAAAAAAAAAAAGAAGTAAAAGAAAGCCCAAGTACTGTATTCCTACCAGTAGAGTGGACCGCATGTTTGCTTAGGGGTATACAACGGGGACAATAGGACATCCCAGTTGGCATCATGTTGGCTCCAAGATCTGCAAGGCAGTGAGAACCAGTTTTTGTCTGCAGGCCACATTACTGTCTCCCACTCAGTGTTATATAAGAACTTTGCTAGAACTATTATGGAAAGGGGCAGGGACTGATCATTTGCTTCAAAATATGCACAGTGCCCATTACTACAGGGCTTAGAGAGATGCGCACCAGGAGGAGACGGCGCCACCTGCTGGTAGTGCCCCTGCAACCCTCTGCCAATTGGAGGTTCTCCCAGAGCCATCAAGAAAGGACAGCACTCTAGACCTAACTTCTCTCGCTCTACTTCATGGAGCAAAACCACTAGGACCGGAGTTTAAGAGTTAAGAAAATGTTGTGTTTGTTTGAAATAATCTGGTTCTTAGCAATAGAAGCAGTGTAGCCTGCTTAGGAAGCTTTTCTGTAATCACACATGGTTTTCTATACATGAGAGAAGGTATTCTTTATACCTATAAAGTCTTGGGAGAGGAAATGTGAAAACATGAACTCAAAATAAAACTGTGGTCTTGGAAAATGGCTTATTTGGTAAAGTACTAGCCATGCAAGCATGAGTACTTGAGTCCTTTTTCTGGCACCAACATGAAAAGCCAGGAATGGTGGCATGTGCTTATAATGGAAATGCTAGGGGTGGGAGCAGAGACTGCATGATCCCCAAGGTTCACTGGAAACTAACCTAGAGCTCTAAGTCCAGGGAGAGACTCTGCCTCAGAAAGACAGTCCCTGAGCCAAGCCACCCAATGTTGACCTTTGGTCTCTACATACATGCACTTGTATGTACATGTGTACTTAACAACCCCAAGGGGGAAAAGAATATAAAACTTGTAGAAGAGATGTGGGCTGAGATGTGTTCATTTATCCAAATGCAGTATTTTTACAGGAAAATGGATGGACATGAAGGACAGGGTCCTCATTGTTGTAGGAAGAACTTGGCTACAGTTGTCCTTGGGTAGGCTGGTTGCTTTAGACTAGTTCTTTAACTTCCACTCTGATTTTCTGACACAGGTTAGAGGGTTTTAGCTACCCAATATAATAATATATGGAGAGCACTTTGTGATCTACTACATGTTATTGCTACTACAAATGCTAATATTATTGGAGAGAAATCCTGGGTTATTATCTGAGAAATCAGTATTCTATAATGATCCTCAAGGTATGATGTGATAATTCCCTGGGATGTTATCAAACCAAACATAGAAACACAGTATTTTTCAGAGTGCTAATTCGTTTAAAACACATTTTAGAACAGAATCTGGACCTTCAACATCTCATCCTTAGGAATTTCTGACTCCTTGCCCAAAATGGGTAAGGTAAGAACAGGCTTTGAAAAACATCACAAACTCCTGACAGTCTTGCTCTCTCTGTTTCTCTGTTTCTGTCTCTCTGTCTCTGTCTCTCTCTGTTTCTCTCTGTCTGTCTCTCTGTCTCTGTCTCTGTCTCTCTTTGTATCTGTGTTATGTCTCTTATATGTAGATTTCTGCTGCTCAAAATAAATTTATATTATACAGGGAGACAATTCTAAGAGGGTGGCTATGTTTTTCTAATGGTGAGCTGTGTTACTTATTGATAAATGAATTTCCTTTGCTAAAAACCATTTCTAAATAATAATCTAGATTTTAACAAAAATATATTTCCACCTTGACCTCTCAGCAAGGAAGAAAGACCTGTAAGTACCATCTAAACAAAGGGTTGGGCAAAAGATTTAGTCAAATCAAATCTCTTAAAAGGTAGGCAACAAATTCAATCAAACCAAAATAAGATGAACAAACAAACAACAAAACCTTTTAAAGTGATCACCAGGTGTGGCCTGTGCTGTGTGGAAGCAGACTGCAGTGTCAGCATTCCAGAGCCTAATGCCATCCTTTATTCCACATCATTTTCCTAATCATCTTGGCCTAAGTGCTTCCAAGCTTCACTGTTTATTTTGGCAAAAGGGCTCTTAGCTCCTCTTCTCTCTTCCTAGAGCTGGGATGGTGTTAACAAGGTTAGGTAGGAATACAACCCATTAGTAGGCATTGGGAGCTGTGGTTGAAATCCTTTCAAACAGATAAGAGGGAGGTGGGCAGCATGAGCCTAGGAGAGAGCAGGGCTAAGCTTCCTAAGTGTTCTTTTGCCTGTAGCTTTGCTGTGAATAATCAGGAGGTTTGCCCCAACACTTTTGGTAGGAAAATCAAGTAAGGTTTACTCCATTGTTTAAGTTTACAGATGGAGAAACTGAGCCATGCTTAGAAGTCTGACCTGCAACAGGGTTACATAGCGACTGAGCAAGGCAAATTTCCTGCTCCCTCGGCCAGTTTTCCACCCCTTTACCAGTTGAAACGAAACAGCAGAAGCTTAGTTTTTGATAAGCAGTTCCATGAAAACATATTCTGTGCCAGATTCTCGCTGGTGCCCAAAGACACTCCCTGATGAGGGTGAGGGCTCCCTGAGCCTTTTAACTCCTTCGCACCCTGGATATAGCAGAACTAGGGGCCTGGAGATAGCAGGAGAGTTAGGGGCCTTGGGAAGCAGAGCTCTTCTTTCTTCCTGTGCCATACTCTATTACTGATGTCAAAGGCTGAGGCATAGAAGCCTTTGACTGGCGCCTTTGAAATAAGCCTGGTCCCGGCTGAGCTGCTGGACCGTGCCCCAAGCTGCACACGTCCTCTCTCCTGTGGTTACATGCTATGCTTTGGGAAAGTTATGTGGAATGGGAGGTGAGTGTCTGCAGCAAAGAACGATTTTTGTGTTTTCCAAAAAATAAAGGCACTTTATTTTGTGGTGGTGATGATTATTGTGATGGTTCACTCTCTTCTTTTTCCCTTTTCTTCCCCGAGCCCCTTCTTTGGACAGAGAAAGTAGATATTAGGAACTTAGGCTAGTGGCTTGGTCGTACTGGAGAACTTGTAAGAACTGGTGGGTTTGTTTGGGCTTTAGCAGTAAGGAAAGTGGGCTTCCAAGAGGTGTTCTTTCCAGCTGAGGACATGCTCAGTGTCAGAATCCACACCTTCTGTCTCGGGAGCCAAGTCTTCTAGGTCAAATGGTGAAGAAACAATACCTTCAGAGTCACAATGGAAGACAGGGGGAAAATGGGGTGGTATATTTATGTCTTAAATTCTTTCTCCTGAACAAATTGCCTTGCTTTGAAAAGTGACTTCTCACTTTTGCACAGAACCAGACAAAGGATATGAGATGGGTCCTGCTACCCCTGAGGTGGATCTCTTCCTGAGATGTAATCAGTTTGACTTTCCAGAAGATTGTTCCCATAAAGGGAGTTGAATCAACCTCACCAGAATTTTTGGTTACATGTGGTATGTGCTGCCTTTTACCTTGCTTTAAAAAGAAAAAAAAAAACAGGGTTATATTAGAAACAACTATAAAAACTATAACAGCTGATGTCCTGACAGCATGGAAAGGTGAGAACTGGGGCATTTCAGCAATCTGGCCTTGTAGGAATTCCCTGAGAAGTTATTTCCTCTAAGGAATCTGACTCAAATGTAAAGTTGAGCAAGGACCATACGAACTTCTCATACCATCAATTCAGTGAGCACAGAACTTTATCCAGGTTACTAGAGAATAAAACCAACAATTTATAAGGCATCGATTTTTTGCTGTATTTATAGTATGACTACATATTTAATAATAGTTGTTTTCCTACCTTTCTAAAAATTCTTTATATAAGAAATAAAAACCATAGATGGGAATATGATTTTAGAACCGGGAACATTTCCCAGACCCCTCTCCCATTTTGTTAGATGCATAAGAAAAACCATTCTCTGCAGCATACAGAACTATGAAGCAATTGCTCATAGATGTCTTATGTAATACAAACAATAAGTACCGTTAAATTCTAGCCTTGAAGAATAAAGGGGCTTCCTATCTGAGAAGCTTAAATACTAGTTCATCTAAAACAGTTCAGAGTGTTTCAAAAAACAAAAGACAGCCAGGACTTTACTCTGCCCATCTTTTTAAATGTACTTCAGATAACAGCAAAAGACAGAGACAGCATGTGCCTCAGCTGGACCTCCCTTGAATTCTTCTCTGAGCTGCCACTTTTCCATAGTCCCCGGGCTGACCCCTGAGTCAAGCCAGATGGGACTGAGAGAGATGTCAAGTAAGTGCTGAAAAGGTGACTTGAGGCTCTGGCAGCTGAGTCTGGAGCTAGTTTCTTTGCAAACTCTCTGGGGGTTGCTGCTTTCCAATTTCTTAGGAATGTTTAATTCTCCTCATCCCTTCACTGCATCTCCTTTGGAGAGGTCAGGGAAGCCTGTGACATCCCCGGAGGGCACTGCCTAACTAAATTAGCATGAGATAACTTTGGACTTTTTCCCAAACATGAAAATACAAGGGAGGGAATTTCATTAAAAGCAGAGGACCAGGTGATCCAGGTTAACCCAGCTCTCAGCTGCTGCAGCAATGCTGGCTGCTTACAGTTGACTTTCCTGCAATGGCTCAGTATTGCAATGCCATACACGTGATGGATACATGGAACACTGGTGGCAAAACCATCAGTGCAAAAGAAGTATAATGTGAATATATTGGTGTTAAGATAGGAATATGGGCTATCTGTGTCTTACTTTACCGTGCTACTTTATGATGCAGAAGATCCAAAGGTCAAAAAATAAACATTTCAGTACTTGGGTTTAAATATCTTTAAAATCACAAAACAGGAAAGTTACATAGGTGATATCAGTCATTAACCATATTGTGAAAACATAAAATATCTATTGTCAACTTAGTAAGGCATAAAATGCCATGGGGCAATCATTTCTGTTAAATCTAGAAATATTTGAAAGAATACATTGTAAATACTTAAAATACAACACAACGAGTTATGTAAAAACCTAGTGATTTTATCACTTCTAAAATTTAAAAATTATTTTTAAATACTTTGAGATAATTATATCATTTCCCCTTTCTTCTCCTCCCTCTAAACCTTCCCATATACCCTTCCTTTTTTTCAAAGTCATGACCTCTTTTTCTTTGTTGTTGTTGTTGTTGTTGTTGTTGTTGTTGTTGTTGTGTGTGTGTGTGTGTATACATTCCTAAATACATAAATACAACCTGCTCAGTGCATATGATGTTAGCTGTATATATATGCGTTTCGGGCAGATCATTTGGTACTGGATAACCAACTGGTATGATCTTTTGCCAGAGAAGAGTATTTCTCCTGCTCTCAGCATTTTTAGTTGTCTGTGGTTCTTTGTCTAGGGTGGAGGCCTCAAATGTTTCTCCTTTCTGCATTTGTTATGTATATTGGTATCAATCTTTTTCTATGTATGCTTAGACAGTCAGTTTGGTTTGGCTTCATGGGTGTAGCTACGACATTTCTAGGAGATACAATCACACAGCAAACTTACTGTTCCTCTGCTTCTTATAATCTTTCCACTTCTCTTCTGGAATGATCCCTGAGCATTAGGTACAGGAGTTGTGCTGTAGATGTATCTGTTGAGACTGGGCTTCATAATTCTGCATTCTAAAAATTCTACTTTCAGAAGTAGCAGTTGTCCACAAGAGCTGAGAGAATCCACATTTGTATATATTTCTTGGATTTCTATCTACTAAGAAAATACTCTATATATTAATTTTTTAATGCAGGGGTGTTCTTTATTAGCTACTGTCTCACTGTATGTTTTGTTTGACTTTCCAGTAAGCTAACCACCCTCTAAAGAGTGGCCCCATCGCCATGAGTATATGGGCAGCACAAACTGAAAACAATGGCCTATGGAAAAGGAAGAGGACAGTAAGGCGGGAGGGGTGGAACTGAGAGGAATGGGTTGTGAGAATGATCAGAATACATTGTATGCAATATGAAATTCTCAAAAATTAATAAAAATATTATATTAAAAACTGTGAAGACTACATAAATTTCTGAATTGGATGAAAAAACCTTTCCATGCTATTCAAAAATACTTTTATTCTTTTTGAATATTTGTGATTTGTGAAAACTGAATTTATAACTATTATTTACCTTCTGATAATTTATAGACTAAAAGAAATGTGCTTGGATTTTTCAATTTTGTAAAGTTTTAGATATTTTCCATTTTAAAGGTGTGTGTGTGTGTGTGAGAGAGAGAGAGAGAGAGAGAGAGAGAGAGAGAGAGAGACAGAGTGTGTGAGTATGTGTTTGTAAGTGGGCATGTGAATATGAGTGTGGGTACCCATGGAGGCCAGAAAAGAACATGGACCCCGTGGAACTGGAGGTAAAGTGGCTATGAGTAGACATCTGAATCCAGCATCAGACACTCTTTATTGCTAAGTCATCCCTCTAGCCCCAAGAGTTCCATTTAGGATTCCTTTCAATATTGCTTGACTACTGTAGGAGATAAAATGTAGTATGTATAGGTTGAGGGAAGTGGTGTACTCTGGCTGTTTTATATTCTGTAGGCAGCAAATGTACAATGATAAAAACTGTTTGTGTTAAACTTCTAGTTAGCTACTACTGGGATAATTAGTTCCTAGAAAATTTCCCTACTTTGACTTGGTGATTCTGTGGACTACTCTAACATTTCATGACAACTAACACAAAGCAACACACACTATACACTGACAGCAGGTAGGTGAAAAGAAAGAGGAAATTGACCTTTCTTCTAGAAGCCTGAGGAGGAATACAGTCTAACCTGTGAGAAAATACAATTAAAGTATCTGATAGTGAGTTAAGAAATTCCTGGTATCAGGGAAGAAATGTTTGAGCCTCTGGTAACGTACTTTTCTTACTTATAAAGTACACGTTAAACACACACCACAGAAATAAAAATAACCCAGGAAATGCAGGGATGGGGCAGACTCTTATTCCTGCTCCCCCCTTCCCCCCCACCCCACCCCTGCCACGATCATGGGTATTTTGAACGTGGCTAGTATAACTCAGTGAAAGCCCTGGTCACAGAACTGTGCCATTAATTACTCAATTATACAACAAGACAACTGAAGCCGAAGCTCCAATATCATTTACGTTAATCTCTAACAAATCAAAATCTGTTAGCACAGATAACAGTCAAGTTAAATCTGAATTCCTGATGATATCATTTTTATTAAGAACACTAAAAGTATTCTTCAAGTATTTCATAGTTATCTCTATAATTTTTTAAAGTGGTTATTAACTTTACTTACGTCATGGATCCTTTGAGTCAAGGAGAAAGTGAAAATTCCCTCTTTTGTGAAAATATGGGTATGTTCCTGTGTCAGATTTCATGGGATGAACTAACTCTAGGCCCTGTGTTATAAATTTTTGAATTGTAGAAATAAAACCATGATTTCTAATAGACTTACTAAAGGCCAACTTTAAGGTACGAAGTTAACTTATGAGAGTTCAATGGATTATAAGAGATATCTTGTCAGTTGAGACTTGACTACAAGATGGATACAGGTTCAAACCGGAGACACAGTTCACAGGACTGCCCAGTGTGGTTGTGGGATGGAAGCTTCCTCCTCACAGATCTGAAGGCTGTGACATGACCTCCAGCACAGGGAAGAGACAGAGTGTGGAACAGTGCTTGCTTTGTCAGGGGAAGCCACTGTATAAATGTTATTTGTTGATTTTATGAACTCAAACTTGGCTTCCTGTTTTGAGAGCCAACTATTGAGTAGTAAAGCAAAAATGTCTATTATAAAAATGGCTATTAGAAAAGTGAAAGCAAGCCATCAGACCCGTAATTGGAATCATTAAATGTGTCTTGATGAGCACAGAAGATTACTCAGTCAGCCTAAGCAAGAGCCACCAATCAACTGTCCTGAGAATGTTTTTTAAAAGCTGTGATCTAGGGAAACAGAGCTGCCTGCCACAGTGCTAACTGCATGAGTCTTTCTGAGTACTTGGCCTGTTGTTCAGCTTGTGATTTTATATAAGCTTTGACATGGGCTTTCCTCTTCATTTTCAGACACAATAAGGCATCTTTGATCTGTGAAAAATAAGTTACTCAAGTATCCCTTATTGGTTTCATATACTATATAAACTAAAATCATGTAAAAAGTGAGATGTTTATAAGACAAAGCCATTTTAAAATGCAATTATATTTTATATGCTAAAAACTTCCTCCTTCCCCAAATATTATAATCTTTTGGAACTAAGACCTTTGAAGCTGAAAGTACAACTTCTCTGGAGCACAGCAGATGCCAGATCAGTGGTTCTGTCCTAACCTTCCTAATGCTGCCGTTCCTTCAGTACAGTTCATCATGTTGTAGAATAAATTTAAAATTGTGGAATAAAATAAAATTATTTTTGTTGCTACTTCAAACTGTAATTTTGCTACTGTTATTAATCGTAATGTAAATAAGTTATGTGACCCAAAGAGGTTGTGACCCACAGGCTGAGAACCACTGTGCTAGACACCATGTTCTAGATACCATGTTCACTTTCAATTATACCCACTGAGGATGCCTGTGCTGGGACCTGTTGTCTGCTCTTCCTAAAAGGACTAGAGAGACACAGGAAGGTCAAAGATGTGGCCAGACCCAAATTTGGACCCCAGATTTGTTACTTCATAATGAGGATGCTGGACAGACTTGTCATCCTCCTTGTAAAGGAGGGATCATCACGCCTCCTTTTTAGGTTTCTTTTTGAAAAATAAAATGAAAGTAGAATGTAGTTTCTATAATGGTGGATGACACATAGTAGCAGATCAATGAAACTAGATACTACAGCTTGCAGTTGATGCTATTCTCCCAAACTACATCAAGTATCCAATAGTCATAGCCTACTGCTCTCAGACTCTCCAGAACCACATGCTACTTTTAATTACACCCACAAGGAAAATGAAGCAAAAGAAGACAATGAATAGAATTTGCTAAGGAGAACAAAAAGAAAGACTTTCTGATTAGGAAGATAATCTGATGGACATAACTTACTGGGGTATTCTTTCCAGCTCCAGTAAAAAAAAAAAAAGAGAGAGAGAGAGAGAGAGAGAGAGAGAGAGAGAGAGAGAGAGAGAGAGAGAGAGAATGATGGTTTGACTCAACATGTGAAAAAGACACATGTAAGTACAACAGGAATCCTCAGAGAATTTCAGCCCGTAAGCGTCAGGAGTGCCTCCCTCTCCCTCCCCCAAGAAACAGATTGACACTTTATAAATCACACTTAGTTGTAGAGTGTAGGGAAAAGAGCCTGGGTGGCCATCATTCCAAGTGCTGAACCTCCACTGTCATTCACTGTGCCATGTAGTCTGCACCAGGGCAGTTTATAAACATGGCCACAGTCAGAGTTTGTGGAGAAGACAAGATAGGAGGACAGTTCAGCAGGATCTATGTGACATTACTGACGGCCCAAGCAGTCTTTGTTTTATCAGCGCTCTTGTGCAGGTTCTATCAGCTGCTTTCTGGGAGGAGGGTCTTATTGAGCACATTATCTGTACATTCCAATCTGATACTTCTCATCAAGCAGGGATACAATTTCAGAGAGAAATAGAAGGTGAAAAAATCACAGTCTCAAGTTAGGATACACTGAAAAGTAGCATTCCTCTTTCTTTGTAGGTAAAGCTCCAGTCTTTGGACAAGATTATTAACCAAAGCTCAGGATATCAAATGGCTAGTTGCCAAGTATGCATTTGCATTAAAATGTTGCATGAAGGGTTTCGCTGTCTGGGGACAATAAGTAGAATGATACAAATAGAGAATGGGATGTGTGTAGAGGGAGATCTTAAGATATATATTATGCCAGCTTTACCATGTGACAAAAAAACGTATCTCACTATGGCCTGAACAGATAACAAATGGACATGCACTGGGCAGTCCTGTAGGCAGCCTCTGTAGGAATAGCTCAGTTCTCCTCAAGCAGTACTTGACATGAGTTCTAACTACTGCATCATTCCTGTTAAAAGAATGTAGAGATAGCCAAAAATTCAGTCTCCTTATGAAGCATCACAGAATGTAGGCATGTCTTTTAGGCTCTTCAGATCCCTTAATTTATGAGTACAGACTTCAAATATTTACCACTAGTCAAAAGCTCAACTAATTGGACATTATACATTTTGGGAACATAGGAAAAAACTAAACAGTAGCTTCAATTTAGAGCACAAAATTACAAAACTATATGAAATCAATAGAGCAACATAATAAAATGAAGTAAAGGCAATCTTGAAAGGGGAATGCCATAGCCACTGTTGTTTTCTTCAAAATTCCTAAAGAACACCATCTACACCACAGGAAAGATCTTTTAACAGACAATCAAAACCTGAAGATTTCCACATCCTTAGCTCTTCTATTAGCTGTCTCACTAATACAAATACAGTTGCAGAATGAAGGACAGTATATCATCTGGTGTGGAGAGATATACTGTCTTTCCAACTCACTTGTGCCTCATCACTCAGATGTCACAGGGTTTAACCTCCCCCGCTGTGGAAATGACATGCTTGTTTTACAGCATCTATCATGTGATCTCCCTGCATCAGAGAGTTGATATGAGATATGGAATATACCCCACAAGTAAGAGAGGCAGTCTCTTGGATGAATTATGTGGGTTATTCCTTCACAGCTGTGGATAGTTTTCATATTTTGTGAAACAAAGCATGATGCGATCTCTCACTACATTATTAAAGTGGATTAGGGCCTATCAGCATGCTCAGATGATGGCTGTGTGTGAATGTGCAGACACAGACGAGTGTGTGCACCACTGCATCCTCTCTGCCCCTTTCTCTACCATTAGCCAGGAAAGATGTTTCGGGCCACGGTCACATTGAAAACATATGTGCAGCAAGTTCCCGTTCACAAACTCACATCAGGGAAAACATGACTTGATCCAAAGAGAAAAGGATCAGATTCTCTCCTCAAATTCTTCTTTGTGCTTGTAAAGCACCAAAATTGGAGTGGGTGGGAGGCTAGCTCAGTGATGCACCACTTGCTAAGCTACTGTGCATTATTCTGAACACTTTAAAAATGAAGCCAAGAAACAAGTCCCTTCTATACTGCACTTACCCTTCTCTACCCAGGGATGCAGAGCCTTTAACTGTAAGAAACGCAAGTTTTTCAGGGAGGGATAAGTAAGTTGCTTTCATCTCATTTCACAGATCCATGGAGAGTGTGTAACAAGGGCCTACCTCTTTTCTGTCCCTGGGTTGCTAGACTGAGGCATTAGACCATCTGTGAATAGCTCCATGGGCTAAGGCTTCAAAGTCATGTGCCTGGATCCCCACTAAGTGGTCCAGAAGTTTTACTGCTTTTGATATATTGTCTTCATTTTTTTAAACTGAGGTTGCCTTCTTGGTTGACTCCAGCTTGGATTAAGGTTAAAAAAAAAAAAAGAAAAGACTGACCAGCACAGGCTTTCCCCAAAGATCAAATGTATTAGAGATAACAATTTAGTTAAAACACATAATAATTTAAAAAGAAAAGTAGTAATAAGTTTCAGGGGTCTAGGGGATTCCTCACACTCATCCATAGAATAGTTTGAGTGTATACTGCTTGTGTATGTATAAGTTTTAAAAATACAGTTTTAAGATTTATTTATTTATTTATTTATTTATTTATGTAGTGAGTGTTTGTATGTGCACCATGTGCACACCAGGTACCTAAGAAGGACAAGAGAATGATAGATCCTCTGATGCTTGAGTTACAAATGGTTGTGCTAGGCTGGGTAGCTGTAGGTGCTGGGAACTGAGCCCTGGTTCTCTCTAAGAGCTATATATAAGTGCTCTTAGCCACTAACTTATCTCTTTACCTTCATTGTGGGGAGTTGTATGAGTAACTCCAGTGAGATCTCCTGAGTTTTCTTTATGTTCAACTCAATTTCATGTTTATCAGCATAGTCTTTGGAGGCAGAGGAAAGGCCAGAACTAGAGCACTGTCAATGATAAACATCGTACAACCATTACCTTTACAATGGATGGCTGCTATCAAAAAGTAGATGTTTGCTTGCATTAGAAAAAAAGGGAATTTTCCTTTTACTCTGTTGAAACTTATGAGTATATTGACTTTCCAACATACTCATATGTATATGACAATTCTCATAGGAATATGATAATTCTTCAACTTGCTAGAAAATTATCTCAAGTATACAAACTAATTTGTAAGACTAAAATCTATACTAGACATGTCCATCTTTCCTGGTCTGATGCCTAGCAGAGTCTAAACATTATTTAAGCCTGTGTGTCTATCTATATAGGTACTTACAAACAAATAAGTGAATGAATAGCATTGAATACAGGGAAGAGCTGAGAAGGGTTGGGAATCTAGTGCTTGCATAGTATACAAGGTCCTGGGGTAGATCTCCAGGATGAAGAAATTATTCTCTGATTTTTAAAAAGTAATGAGCAATAGATAGCTTTCCCAAGGGATGGTTATGTTGTAGATAGCCCTGGGCTTATATTTTGATGATAATTCCACTCCTCAGAGGCTGCAGATGAGGAGTTGCTTTGTGAACCTTCTCCTCACCTTAACTGTTCAAATAAAGGCTTGAGCCAATGATTGGGCAGGAGGAAGGGGGAGGAGCTGAGAGTTTGAGGGAGGAGCCTCGGGGATGAAGAGGATGGAGAGGAGCTAGAAGGGACTGAAGGAGAGGCTGCAGAGAGAGAAGCTCGTGGCCTGGAGAAAGCGCAAGTTCTATGGGATAATATAGATGTAATGAGAGTAGCATAGTGGGAGATATGCCCAATCTAGGCTTATAGCTTGTTTTGTTACTGATTGAGTTGAGATTTCTTTTACTGGGGAATTGGGTTGGAAACAAAGTAACAACATAGTTATTTTTTTCTTACAATTTCTCTAAATGGTCTATTAAAAAGTAGTTCTTCTCTAACACGGTGTAAAAGACCAATGCATACCCAGAAGGTGTATGGGGTTTTAAGGCCTGCCTTCTGGTGTCACCTACCTTTATGACGAGCATCTCCATAGCTATCACTCGGCACTAATGTAGACAGGCTGGACTGTGAGGCCCTGTCCCTTTATCCTTTGCTACACTGAAATCTATGACCACTGAAAGCCTGGAACTGATCATACTCTAGGGACATAGGACGAAAAGCTGTCTTAACACATTCTGGGAGAGCAATGAACAATTTCCTATTCTTTATTTCTTGTAAGGTTGGAAAGTCATGATGCAGCTGCTGATTTTCTTTAAATAAATTATAGTAAAATACAAAGAATTACAGTTTAACCCAAAGCACTTCTGTTATGACATTGCTCACAGAATCTATAGAATCTTAAAATGTTGGTCTGGTGTGTAGTACTGTTGCCACCCAAATGTCAAATACTAGCATCTCAAGCTCAGGATCTTGTACATGCTTGCCTTCACTGAGGTAGGTGCCAAAGGAGTGCTTTATGCCCATCTCCCTGGATCTTAACAAGTCCTTCAGAAAAAGACTGTGAACCCAGGAAGCCCTGGGATTGGTAGGTGGCTGAAGAATGACATGCTTCCCTCCAAGTCCCGGAAAACATGGTTCCAAGCTCAGCAGCAATTATTCATATATAAGAGGATGGCATTCTAGTGATAGGTCACAGGTGATATCATTGGCACATAAGAGGACAGTACTCTAGTAATGGGTCACAAGTGACAAGGTTTCAAATAGCCAACAATATGAAAAGGAATGGCTTTTGAAATAAGGTATCTCTTACCTGACAGGTTTAGGTATGAGTCTACTGCTAGATGGTTGCCAATCAGATGTCAGGTATCATACATCTTGCCAATACACCCAAGTCCCCACACTACCACTGAAGACATAGCACTGTTCCTCTGGGATGCAGGAGAATCAAAGCAGAGGCCAGATGTACTGCTGTGCTAATATCACAGGGAAGCTTCTATCCTACCTAGGGGTTTGACTCCTATCCATGGCACTCCATTAGCACGTTACCTCCTTAGAGCACACACTGTCATGAGGAAGGTGTGGAATTCTGGTTTTAAGGAGGGAAATTTCACAAGGAAAGCAGGTTGTACTTTTATAACATTTCTGTATACCTTCTTGTTGTACTTCCATTTCAGTTTTGAAGGCTGAGGGCTTTATTTTGAGAAGTTCAAGTGTGTGCATATCACTCTGTCTGGGTACTTCTATTTCAGTAGTGTTCCCACCACCAAGCTCAGAGGTTTCCCCATGCAAGTGTCATATCAGGGACACTGATAGTTCTAGGAAATGCGGAATGATGGGTGTGCAGCATGCCTCTCCTGCTAAAGGGCAATCAAGTACATTCAGCAGCAGCCACAGGCAGCAGACACAACTAAAGTTTAATTCAGTGTACTCTGGGTGAGGCTCACCTTCGTAAAACATTCTTTGGAGGATGTTGGAGGGATAACAAGAAGGCCTAACATGCCTTCCCCATAATAAGCTGCAATCTGTTCTCTTCAGCCTGCACACTGGGAATAACGAACCTGGGAATTAAAAGTGCTAACCCTGTTAAAGAAGCAATATTAAGCTTGGCATAAATATAGCTGAAATAATCCAGACAGTTTTATGACCTTACACCCCAAATAAAGGTGAAATGCTGAATTCTTTCCCTAGAAATAGAGGTAAACACAGCTAACAGATGGAAGAGTTGAATGGAAATTTCAATAAAGAGGACCACAAAGAAGCATTTGTAAGCACAGAGGTGCATGCATTAAAAAAAAAAGAAACTGAAAAATGGAACTTTGTTTTATTTTGATAGAGTGCCAAAACAGTACTGCATTCCTTAAAGAGTGGAATAAAGGATCGAGTTAGACTGGCCTTCTCAACACCTCTTGAAAAGCCCCCTTGGGTCTCATTTTGCTGGGATGACTATTTATATGACAGGTAAGGGAATAATTTTGTGGGATTCTGTTACACTAGGGCCTCTGTGACCCCTGGGTCAAAGGAGCAAATGCAAAAGTGACAATGTGGGTAATTGCCTGTTTAGGATAATGGAATACTGATTGAAGTCAATTATTATAACACCTGAAAGATAAATGAGCTGATGTGAAAGGTTCAGGGGAGATGGCTGTGGAGTGAACCAGCAGGCAGCACACAGAGGGTGGCGGAGCAACTGTGGAATGCAAGAGGGGGCAGGCTTCCTGACCTAGAGCTCACTCCAGCCTGGAGTAGGCCAAGATCTAAAGCAGGTTAGTTTGTAAAACATGCCGTAAAACAGAAATTCAGCCCAATGCCCCAAACTGCAGGATTAGAGTAACATTAGTTAATGTGGCCCTCCATTAATTTTCACTATAACCTCTGAAGGCCTAGACTTGCCCCAAATCCATTAGTTTTGTCTGTCACTGGAGGGAACTTTTCCTTCCTGACAGCCAGGAAAAAGCCTGCTGACGTAGGCAGCCCAGACCATTGTGGGCCTAGGCTCTACCAGTTCCACACTGGAACTCTGCTATTTGAGTTTTCTTTTCTTTCTTTCTTTTTTTCCCTCCTCATGGCAGAAGTAAGTCACAAATGTTTTTCCAACATCAGCACCCCTGTTGCCCTCCCAGTTCTGGTTTCTTCCTGCCAGCCTGGCCCTTCAAAAGCCTGCCAGTCACCTCAGAGAACTGGCACTGCCTCCCTGGCCTGGTGAGGTGTGGGAGTGAGGAGTGGTGCTCATGGGAGCTCAGAATCTGTTTCCAAGTGAGAGCAGAGGTGGTCACTGCTGTCTACCCTACAACCTGGTTGCAGGGCAGTCTTTCTAACAAGTCATACCACAGGTTTTCTATTTAGAACCCAAGATGCTCTTCGCTGGGAACCGTCAGAGGCAAGTGTCTAAGCCCTAGCAGCCTTCTCTGAGGCCTGGAGACCTAAGCCTTCTAACCAATCCTGTTGTCACTGAGTGCTAGTAAGGACAATCAGCCAGCTTATGGAGTTGCAAGTGTCCTTGTGGCTTCCAGATGACCTCTTCAGGTCAGAGTTCACTCTTGGGCAGTTAAAAGCCTCAGATTCAGCTGAGCCAATTTTTCTAGCTCCTCTTCTAAACTGACCACAGATAAAGGTAACTTTTTGGTTAATTGGGACTGTGAGTGACTTGAGAAGTTTCTAGAAGTGAAGACTTAGTTCTTGACTGAGTCTGCAGTTTCCCAGGGAGAGATGATATAACTGACTTTTGCTGATACTCTCATTTCATGCACGCATCTGTGCAAAAAGAAATGTCTATTACAGGAAATGCCCAAAAATGTTCTTTTGTTGTTTGCCTCCCAGAAAAACAGTATCTATGGAGGGGCTGAGCAAATTCACAAATCCTCCTCTAAGAGACATATAATGAAAACACTGAGTCATATTAAATTTATTCTTTAATTTGTAAAGGGTTATAGATTTAATTAATCTAACTTTCTTAATTTTGTTGCTTGAAACTGCAGAAGAATCAGATCTGGAACATCAGACACATCAGACGGTACCGGAGTTGCTGAAAAATAACCAGTTCTTAGAGTCCGCAAGGTTTCTTCAAGCCCACCCTGTGTGGAGTGACTCCAATTTTCACTTTAGTATGTGAGCGCAGAACCCTCAACAATTTCTGTAGGCCATGGGTCATAGAGAAAGAACTACATGTATGTGGACATACACATAAGTAATCATTTATTTATTTTTATTTTATATGTATGGGTGTTTTACTTGCATGTATATTTGCATATTTGTGTTTCTTGTGCTCTCCGAGGCTGGAGGTCAGAAGGTGTTAGGAAGTTCCCAAGAACTGAAGTTATGGATGGTTGTTAGCCACTACATGGGTGCTGGGAATTGAACCCAGTGCCTTGGAAGAACAGCCAGTGCTCTTATACAGTAAGCCACCTCTCCATCCCAAGAAAGAAGCATATCTTTGGGAGAAGTAGGAGGAATAGGGGACAAATGTAAAAAAAACAAAGTTTAATATACTTCCCCGTTTTTGGCCTATTGTTGGCATGACAGAAAGATCATTACTCTTACTATTATTACTTTTGTTAACTTCATATGTGAATACAAGCATACAAAGCTCTGTTTTCTAAATAATGATTTCTAATCCTTTAGACAATTTAAATTTGGGCAAATTGCTGGTCTCCTCACAGTAAAAAGGGGGAAGCAGTGCCCCAGATTATTATTGCAATTATGTTACACCATGGAACATTGTGGGAAATACAAAAGTACTCAATAAATGCCAACAACTCCCACGATCATGGCAGATGTAGTGCTAAGGTTTCTGGGAAATATCCCTGCTGGCTTGTGGGTGGGAAAGCCAGAGAGGTCCTCCTCTGCCTGGAGATTGCCAGTAATATTTGGTTTATTCACCACACCCAGGATCTTTGACTATCAGTAGGAAACTATTTCCTCCCTACTCCTAAGAACTGGAGAGTCTTAGTATGGAACCTCTCTGTTATCAGCCTGACAAGACCAGAAGCCTACTCCTTGCCCCCCCTGCATATATGTTAGTACCAGTATGGACCAGTTCATTGTCATTTCCACAAGCTGTTTGTTGCATATGTATGCCTGACAATAGTTCAGGTATTGATAGGATGACAGACCCAGAGAAGGACTTGTCATGTCACAATGTATTAACATTTGTTCAGGTGAAATATTTAATTTTAGACCCTGAATAAACCTGAGACATCTTTGACATGTACAGTCAGAAGAGGTTAAAGAGGCTCTGCACATTTAGATATCCAATTTACCCATGTGTTTTTATTTGTCATGTATGAGCTTTAAACTCTTAGATCAAGAAATCCAACTTAAAATCAAATAAAAACAAACAAGCAAAAACCATGTAGAAGCAGATTTATTTTTCCCTTTACATCTTAACTGGACCACTAGAAAGTGAGTTGCAGGTAGAAGAACACTGATCTGCACTGTAAAATCCTCCTGTTGACAAACACTGCCACAGTAGGAAATCACAGGCTGGCAAGAGGCAGGAATCTGAGAGGGAACACAAAAATCTACTGCTAGGGAAAGCTTTCTGCATGCTTTAGGCATGGTGGCGCAGGCCTTTAATTCCAGGACCCTGGAGGCAGACGCAGGTAGATTTTTGTGTTTGAGGCCAGCCTGGTCTCTTGAGTGAGTTCTAGGACATCTAAGTGTATGTAGACAGACCCTGTCTCAAAACAAAACAAGCAAAAGAAGGAAAAGGCTAACCAATGATAAGCAAGTGGCTTCCTGCTTGGGGTTGGGATTATGGATGGGTCTCCTACAGTGGATTCTCTGGCCCTGCAGAGCAGTCTAGTTTCTTTCTCTTTCTCTTTCTCTTTCTCTTTCTCTTTCTCTTTCTCTTTCTCTTTCTCTTTCTCTTTCTCTTTCTCTTTCTCTTTCTCTCTCTCTCTCTCTCTCTCTCTCTCTCTCTCTCTCTCTCTCTCCCTCCCTCCCTCCCTTCTTTCCTTCCTTCCTTTCTTTCATATATTCTTTATTTACATTTCAAATTATTTCTCTTTTCCTGGTCCCCCCCCGCACCCCCCCCCCGCCCAAGTCCCATAAGTCCTCTTCCCTCCCCCTGTTCCCTAATCAACCCCTTCCCACTTCCTGTCTTGGTATTCCCCTACAATGCTGCATCAAGCCTTTCCAGGACCAGGGCCTCTCCTTCATTCTTCTTGAACATCATTTGATCTGTGAATTGTGTCTTGGGTATTCCGAGCTTTTGTGCTAATATCCGCTTATCAATGAGTGCATTCCATGTGTGTTCTTTTGTGATTGGGTGACCTCACTTAGCACTCTAGTTTCAAGTCCTTCCTTCAGTGCTTTGTGCTGACTCAGGTTCTGGGTCAAGAGACAAAAGTTAGGGTGGGCTTGGTTGTTGCTGCTGAAACTTTCCAGTTGTTTGTTCTCTCTAGACTGGGTTCCTGGTATTATGTTCCAGAGGCCTCGGAAGAGCTGCCCTGTTTTGTGCTCTGGGCTGCTTCTCTCCTCCCTCCCACCTATTCCCTAGAGGTACTGCCCAGTGGGTCCAGTGCTGTGGCTAGAGGCCAACTCTAGGACAGGTTCCCTCTACTGTTTCAGGCCAACCTTTATCCTAGGATAATGTCCCCTGGTCCCCTCATGTAAATCACTTGGTGGCTCTTCCAAAGGATTTCAGCCTACTGAATTGTCAGGGAATAACATCCAGCTGTGACCCTCCACAGGAATGAACCCTGCTGGTTAGAACTTCCTTTCCTTTCAACTTAGTACTGGAAGATGAGTCACCAGATTCAAATATTGTTAATGGTTCTGGGGTCTTTTTTTTTTTTTTTTTTTTTTTTTTTTTTACAATTTTAGGTTGTAGGAATAATTTAAGAGGGGCACAATCCTTTCAAGCTAATTTCCCCCCTCAAAAGTTGATTTTCAGAGAATCCCAGCTGTCCTGAAATACTGATGACCACGGTGTAACAGGCTAACTTCAAACAGGAATCCCAGGCCCTGGGCATAGCTGCCAAGTTCAACAGACTGCACAGCAACAGGCTGTTGTGCTTGGATCAAGAGGATCTGAGTCTTGAGGCAGCCTTGAAGCACCACGGGTTTTATTATGAGTAAAATTAATTCAATGGAATTCTATTGAAACTTCAAGGGTCAGAGAGAACCCAGTCTCTTTAGTCCGCACACAGGATTTGACCTGATTCTCTCACTAACTTCCTCAACTCCAGTTTAGCCCTAAAGACTTATTTAATTTTAAAGCAATATGAGAAAATAAAGCACAAAATGCTCCACACCTAACCTAGGTGAATATTGAGAAATATTTTCCCTAGCTCTTAGTAAAACTCAAACTTTGAGAACATTAATTTTTTCCTTTCCAGCAAACTTATTTACTATCTCATGGAGGCCACCAAAAGCCCCAGAACCTTAATCTCCTCATAGTTTCTTTTAAGTTCCTGACTTTTATTGGTCCTAACAATTATTCTAAATTTAGCTTTTTATTGGCTAGGACCAATAAAAATCTACATTTAGAGTAAATGGGACCACATCAAACACAATTTTTTCATCACCCACAAGGGGATGAAAGGTCTTCACCAGGAGACTCTGGACAAAAATGCTTCAGGGTTCCATGACTGAGTCTTAGAGCTTGCTCAGTCTAAATCTTGGCAAAAGCAATATTAGGAATTATTAGGAAGGGATAAATAAGGGTGAGACGACAACTTAAATCATAATAAAATGAATACTTATAGAACACTTTTACTAAATTCCTACAGTGTGTCTGGTGTACCCCCATACCCAAGATAGTTCACTGTCTTTAGTGAAGTCTGTGATAGGCATTATTACAGCTGTAAGTCTTCAGAAAGTGGACTGTCAAAAATGGAAGTGACTAGGAAGCAGAATTCTAAACAGCTTACAAGAGCACTTGTCTTTTTTTGTGTGAGGTCTTTCTCCTGAGTGTGTATGGGGCTAGAAATGCTGATGTTTAGGTTGTCTACACACCTAGTTATACCTCAGAGACTGAACATCCCCTGAGAATGATTAAATGCTTTGTCTCCTTGATGCTCAAACTCAATGAACACCAGATGAAGACTAAATCTGGAAGTGAAAGATGCAAGAGAAGGGGATGGTGCTCTTGGTTTTCTGTTTTTGTTTTTGTTTTATACTATGAAATCTGAATAAAATAACAAAATGTATATTGCATTTACTCACTATCCCTATTCCTTGGAAAGAGCTGTTTTACAATGGAAATGACCATGCTACTAGACTAGATACAATTTAGCTATTTTAAAAGCTGGCAATTTGGGGCCTAAAGAGACAGCTCATGGCTAAGGGCACTGACTGCTCTTCCAGAGGACTCAGTTTGGTTCTCAGTAGGCATATGACAGCTCATAACCATCTGTAACTGCAGTTCTAGGATATTCATGGCCCTTTTCTGCCCTCCAATGGGCAACAGGCTTATAAGTGGCACAAACACACATGCAGGCAAAAATTCATATACATAAGATAAAAATATATATATTTTTAAAGTAGCAATTTATAGAGAGCACAAAGTTGAGAGAATTTGAAAATATTGGGTATAGTCTATGTGACAATGTAATTTACTTCAACCTACCAATGAGCTCAGATTCATACCTTAAAAGGCCACAGACTCTTTGGTAATTTGTGAGATAGGCTAGGTTGTTAGGATTTAGAAACCTTTAATCCTAGCATATGGGAGGCATTAGCAGGCGATCTCTTGAGTTTGAGACTAGCCTAGTCCATAGAGTAAGGTCCAGGACAGCTGGAGCTACATCGAACCACCCCCACACCACCTCAAAAACAAACAAATGAACAAACAAAAACAAAGATAAAACACAAGCAAAAAACAACAAAAACCAAAACCCAAAATAAAACAACCACAAAAAAACCCCAAACAACAAGAAAACAAGATAAAAATGCAAATGACAACAAGATAAATCTGTTGTACTAAAAGGCAGATTTTTCTTCCTTTTTTCTTTCCTTTTTGGTTTTGGTGGTGCTAGGGATCAAATACAGGTTCTCATTCCTGAAAGGCAACAGCTTTATTACCAGCCCCTAAAAGGTATACTTTGTATGTTATTGGTGGGTTAAGTATGACATCTATACATGTTCACAATCCTTCTCTTGCCAGGATGGCCAGGAAGTTGCATGTCTTCCTGCTCCCAGCTAGGTCAGGTGTTAAGAGTAGTGCAGAGTCCTGTGTCAGAACAGACAAAAGGACTACAGATCTGCATGAGATCAGAGGCAAGTCTAGGGAAGAAAAAGCTTTAAAAAATTAAAATATGAGAGACTTCTCAGGAGGTAGGCTGCTGCAGAGGAACTCTTGGATACAAGACTCTATCCTGTGACTGGTACCCTGTGTCACCTCTTGTAGAGAACACAGAATACAATGACTCAATGCTCCCACAGAATTAGGCTCAGGCCTCTTGGATGAGATCTTGACTAAGATGGACATGGGGCAGCTGGGTGTTCTTGCACTACATGTAACACTGATTTTATTCTTTACTTGCTACAAATACATCTGTGCAGATGTCGGCAATGAACCAACACAAATTTAAATTCAAATCCTCTTTGAGCACTGCTATTCGGAAGAGACTGGGCATGTTCCGGGTGGTAAGGCAGTAGAACATTACTATTCACAAAGCACTAAGAGAGAAAAGGTTTTCACAGTATGTTTGATAAAAAAAATAATCTGTATCTTACCAATAATTTATCTCTTAAAAAGAAAAAAAAGACACAAAGGATGACTTTGCAGTCTCACAGTGCAAGGATAGGAATAAAAAACATGCTAGATTAAGCTGCAAGTGGCATCTCTTAAGTCCTAAAACATCAGCCCGTTGTTTCCTAGCAGGGAGCTATATTAGACAAGCAGGATTAAGGATATAATTCATGATGTTCCTTGCTTGGCTATAACAAATCCAGATGGTTTGTAATTGAAAAATAAGACTGAATGATGTTTTTATTTGTACTCTTAATAAATCTTAAGCATGAAATTAAAAGAAAGAAATCCAGAACTATACTGAGCTAAGAAAAATGCTGACAAGTAGCAGGAAAAAATAGTTTTCTCAGATGAGTCATAAGTTAGATACAAGTGGATACCATTATATTATACACTATGTACAATTATCTTCCAGAACAACAGCACAAGAAAACTACGATAACATACACTATAGACAATAACTTATCCTGAAAAGATGAAATTTTAAGAAAATGGCTTGGTATCATTATAGAGAAGCTTTGAAATTGTAGATTGTGACTCCATAAGAAGTTGTGTGATGAATGTGGAGGTCGCAAAAATTTGAGCAACATAAGAAATTTTCTGAAAATCCAACAAACAATATCAAATCAATCAAAAAATCAAAGGTGCAGTGAATGCCAGGTGTGTCTGGCGCCCCCCCTGTGACGCACGCTGCCTTCACTACAGAACTTGGCACCCAGCACGCTACCAAGCTCAGTGTCAGTGAGCGCTCCTGAGAAATCGCAGCTCAGAACTGTACGCTTCATAGACTTGATTCTCTGAGTTCAAGGCCACCTGTCTCTGCTGAGCACTGGTATTAAAGCCATGTGCCACCAAGGCCAGCCTCAAGATTTAATTCTTTATGTAAAATATATCTCACATCTGTGTCATAGTATGCAAATTTGAATTTTAATATATAGTAAAAGTATATGTATACCAAGAAATCATTTTAAAATTAATTTCTATATGAATTAATATCAATATCTGATTTGTGTACTTATTTTATATTCCTATATAATAGCAACCATAAGTATGTTCCTTGGGCAAGAAGAGATCACAATCAGAAAAGCTTAAGAAGCCATGTTCTAGAAGAATTGGTCAAACCCAAGTTCTTTGCAAGAGCAACAACAACCAAGCCATAGATATTTAAAGAGAGTATTCCTTGTGCTGAGTCAGACACCAGGCTCCTTTCAATTTGTGAATTTTCATATCCCTAGGGTCTCAGAGACTTCCATTTCCAGTCAATGAACAGGAAATGAGAGAAAGAATAAAGACTAAAAGTGACCAACACCATTATGCTCTAAATATGCACCAGAAAATATTTCTGAGGAAACACCCCAAAGTAACATAGATCTTAGAAAGCAGAGCCTGCAATAGCTACTTTTGTTACCACTTAACACATCTGGGAAGACTGGCCCTCAGCTGAAGATCTGCTTCCAACAAGACTGTCCCATGAGCATGCCAGACTGTCCTGTGAGCATTTCAGACTGTCCAGCAAGCATGTCAAACTGCTGAGAGCATGTTTTGGGGGGCATTTTCTTGATTGTTAATTGATATTGGAGGGCCCAGGCCACTATGAGCCATATCATCCCTAGGCAGGTGGCCTAGGCTGTAATTATGCAAGGCAGCCGGCTGTGGTTCAGGGATGAGCCTATACGTACCTTTCCTTCATGGCTCCTGCTGATGCTCCTACTTGAGTTCCTACCCTGACTCTTTCAATGATGGGCTGTGAGCTGGAAGTGTCATGAAACAAACCCTTTCCATCACAAATTTGCCTTTAGTCATGGTGCGTATAACAGTATCAGAAAAGCAAATTACAGCCAACTACAAGCCTGCTTACATCTTTCTCACATAGGAAAACCCATGTTACCTTAAAGTTCCCATTGTCTTAACCAATCCTGACTTTCTCAGATGCTGGCTCATCAGAAAGGAGTAGATAGCTCCCTAGTTTTCTGTTGATGTAGCTCAGGTTTGGAATTCTGGGTGAGTGTGTGCAGCCAGTATTTTCACTAATACTGAGCATATGGGGCCAAGGTATAATAACTGTGGAAGTGTGTTGGGGTTTGGATCTGAAACTTACTCCTTAGCAGGGACTGGTCTATACAAGTAATGATCTGGTAAAATATTATGGTATAGCAGAAAAAAATATATCTTCAAAGTTTCATTTCCTAAAAGAACTGTTTCCATGTCTATGGGTTCTTTATGTTGGTAGTTTGGACACAGTTATTATATAAGGTCCGAGAAGGTACTGAGGTTGCTGGTTAGACTCACTGGAATGATGGCTTATATTTATGTGAAGGTCAATGTTATTTGTCAGTTGTGGGCCCTAGCTTCTTTCCATACATCTTTCTTTCTTTTTCTTTTTCTGAGCTAACCTGCGATACATCATTTGACAGTTGTCAGGATGCCCCTGGGAACATATCAGCTGTGGCTTGTGTCACTATGATCTTGTCTTAGCATAAGTATCTTTACCAAGGTAACAATTCAGTCATCCTAGTATAGCAGGTGGAAAGATATTTTAGAAGAGGTTGTAGAGCAAACAAGACTATAGAGACAGCTATGACACTTATTGGTACTATCACTTGTGCTGGTAATGGTCAAGTTGTGCACATGGTGGGTTTCAGAAGAGCCTCTAGTTTCTACTCACCACTCTGGATCCACTTACTCCCATGAAAGGATGAGACATTTTTGGTGGAAATTACCTTTGTTCCTGGAAACAAAGCTAAGTACATATAGTAATGCAAGAAGTAAGAGGTGTACAAGAATAGTTCAACAAGACAGTTAAAACATTAGATCAAGAGTGAGATGGCAAGTACCACTGTGGTTAAGGGAAAACACCCACTCAAACAATAGACTACTATTTCTACATGATATCACTATTTACCTCAACCAGTGTGCTAGAACGAAGGTCTGTATATTAGATTTTAAATTGTCTAATATATATGACCTATGAGGGTTGAAGGCCACATACCCTTCACAGAATGATGTTATTTTAGTAGAAAATCAAAATGTTCAACAATATAGTAAAACTAAAGTTCAACATAGTTTACCAATGTTATTTAAATCACAGTCATCCTAAAGTCAGACACTGCTATCTGGAAGAACGGAGATGCCAATGTCCACCACAAGAGGCAGTCAACAAGCATAGTCTAGACAGAAAGTGCAGGAGGGCAAGCCTACTGTGGGCCAATATCTCAGAGAAATCTGGGCAAAAGGCTAGGGCAAGACCAGGCCTCCATCCCAGGGAATGACATGCCCAATTACATGCACACGCTGTGGTTTCCTGGGCAGGAGTAGGACCTCAGCATCCCAAGCTCATAAGCCATCTATTGGGATGAACAACCTGAATTCTGACCCAGGTATTGCCTACCTTTGAGCTTCCTATGAACTGAGATCAGCAGGAGATCAAAACAGAACTCACAAACCCTATAAACTGGTTATAATGTGACAGCAGGACTGACATTCCAAATGAGACATTACACTGTGGAATTATTACAATCAGGACACTATGTCAATAATTTGTGCATATGTTATTTTTAATAGTTTAAAAATAATTTTACTGTAAAATAAAAAGGAAAGAATGATTATTGATTCTCCAGAAAAAAAAATATAATCAAGGAGTAGACCAACTGCAGTTCCCCCCTTCACTCTACTACTCACTTATTCACAGTGATGGATCCACTAGCAAATACAATCCTGCAGTTACTCATGACTCTCTACGCTCACTTGGGCAAAACAAAATGGAAGTTTCCCACTTAATAAAAACAAAAGGCTAATAGACTTAAACATTTACTGCATTTTTGGGGCATGCCTTAGTCTCCCCTGGCCAAGTTGCCATCATATAAATCAGACCCTTAAGTTATCATTGTTATAGTAGCAATAAAAATAATAATAAAAGTACTGTGAGGTCAGAAAATGTCAAGAACAGACAGAAAAATGGGAAAGGCATAAAACAAAGTAGCAAAGAGCAGTGAGGCTTGTGAGAGCTCAGGTACTGTACCTCCAAGTGTACTCAGCAGGAGGGAGCCACCACTGCTGTTTTATTTAATGAGCCTCCATGTAAATCCCAGCTGCTAACCATGCGATAAGTCCATCTAGGAGCATGAGAGGCCCCTTCTCATTGGTACTCTGACCTGGCTGCATAAATGGGAAGTTGACTTAAAATAAGAAGGGGGGGGGGAATGAAGGCTTTAGAATAGTCATCTGGCTTTAAGTTGACTGCTTTCATATCACTATAAGTTGATTTGACTTTTTTGCATAAAGATCAACATGTAAAGTCTCTCTCTACAGATGTATGAAAATGGAAGAACAAAACCTAGATACCTGAATGTTCTTAATGGGGGTGGGGGTCCAAAGGTGTTTTCCTGGATACCAAAGAGAAAATTTAGACTTATAACAGAAATAAATAAAATCCAAAAGCTGTTCCAAATGATTGAGTAGTGAAAAGAGAATATTACTGGAAATGTCTTTCTTTGGTGCCCATGCTTATAATAAACCCCTGTACTTAAGGCCTTGGGGGCTGCCATGGTTTTTAAAGCAGAGCATTCACAGAGGAGTGAAATGCAGATACTTATTGGTAAGTGGCAGGCAGTACAGAGGAGAAGGTGACCTGGCCAGAGACTCAGTTCTGACCCACATTCTCTGTGGACCCTTGTCAGAATGCTTACCCTCTCTTTCAAGTCTCCTACACGTCAGGTTTAAATATTAAATTCAGAGGTCATAACAGATAATGAAGAGAAGCTTGGCAAGCAAGTCGGGAGCAGGTACTGAGGAAATTGTGAGTCACAAGGCAGGAAGACAGAGGCAGGGACCAGAGAGAATCAAGGCCACAGTCTGTGTGGTTCTGTGTGATAAAGACATCAGGAAATCCCACTACACATCCTAACCAGAGTTCTTATGAGGGCTTCATTTCCTAGTCATAGCTGTTGAAACTATTGACTATGAGGCTGGGCTCACAGCTAACCCCTCTAGTCTCTAGAGGTCTACCCTGACCTCATATTGCTCAATACCCCAAGTGGATAGGGACATAGTTGATCTTTCTAGCATTACCAGTCCTGGTAAAAACTATCTAGCTCTCCCTATCACCTGAGAAACATTATATAAGAAATCCCAAGAAGTTACTCTCCCTCCTAGGAACTAGAAAAGTGGACAAATGATGATGATGATGATGTCATCATCATCATCATCAACAACAACAACAGTAATTCTTCCTTTTTGAGACAGAATTTTGTCATTGTCAAGAAAGCTTCCAGCATGTTAGTGGTTTGGGCATGGGCTGACAATAGCTCAGCATTATAGGAAGTTGTAAATTCTGTTTTACAAATTAGCAGAGAGGGATTTATGGAGGTGGAGGAACTCATGCAAACCAACACAGACCAATGGTAGAGCTTGCATTTACACTTAGTTGTTTGGGTATAGCACCTAAATTCTTTATCACAATCTGATTGGCTACCTGAAAAGAGACGATTTTATATGTCATATTTTCTATGAAGTTCCCAGATTTTCCAAAGTACACAAACTTTCGATACTAGTTATAGCTAAGATTACATTTGAGTTTTTAAGATGTATTTACAGGTAGCAAGGAATGTGTGTGGTTTTAAATGAATTTCAATCGATAGACAACAGTCCTAGCAGATCCTAATGCTGTACCCCTGTCACCCCTTGAGGAAGAACGAATACCTGAATACCGCTGTTCAACTGCTTTGAACTTCAATCCTCAAACTAAAGAGAATGATATTTCACATGGCAAAAGGCCATTTGCCCAAGTGAGGAAGGGTTTTGAGTAGGAGAGACAAACCTAGTTTTCTCAGAAGACCTAATATCTCCCAGAGCTGTAAGAAAGTTGGGAGGGTCACTGGGGCAGAAAAGGCAAAGTGATGACTGAAGCAGAGGGTGAAGGATGTACTGTGACGGATGCTGGAAAAGACAAGGAAACAGTCTCCACTAGAACCTACAGAGTGCATTCAACACTGCTTCAGACCTTAGCAAGCTTTCACACCAATCTGAACTGCAAGCTGATGAGTCTGTCTGTGTGTAAGGATGGACACTGATTCTGTGGTACTAGGGATCAAACCTTGGATATTACATGTTAGGCATATACTCTACTACTGGGCATATTTATAGCTCAGTGCTTCTCTTAGTCTGCCTGAGTTGCCCAAACAAAATAGATTATATTGCTTGGCTCAGTAGAAGGTATAACATTCCAAGATCATACTGCCAGCTAGCACAGTGGATTTCCAGTAAAATTCCTCCTTTTGTTAGAGACCCTTCTTTATGTTCTCATATGGTATGTCTTAGAATATCTCTAAAGGCTACTGGCAAGGCCATTAATTTCATTATGAAGACCTCACCTTCATGAACTCATTTAAATGTACTGACCTCCTACAGGCCTCATTTCCAAACAGGGTTTGTCTGGGAGGTAGGTCTTTACAACATGAGTCTGGGAGAGAAATACAACCTAATTCACAACAACGTTATTTCAAACCACTAAGTTTATGGAAATTAATTACAGCAGTAATGAGAAGTTAATGTACTTCTTCCTTTTCATACAATAAACTAATTATTCCTAGAATAAAATGCGCATCTTAGTGTTTTAGTGAAGGTGAAGGTTGAATTTAATTTTTTTTTTACTTTTGTCTATGTCACTATGTTCTATTAACTGTTTAGAATTGCAATGCATTTCATAATAATAATATAATATATGCTATCATAGTCTAATTATATTTGTTTTAAAATTAAATTTTAACCTAGCTAAAACATTCCATGTACTTACCATAAAAGGCAACAGTACTAAGCATTAATAAAAACCAGAAATCCCCCTTTCTTTGTTTTTCCTATCTTTATTGTTTATGTGGGGTTTGCAAATTAAACACAAGTCAACAGGCTTGCCCAGAAAATATCTTTACCCAGGGAGTCAATTGTCCAGTCCCTTTTATTTATTATTGTTTTTTTTTTTTTTTTAGACATGCTTTCATGTAGCCCAGGCTGGCCTTGAACTCCTTATGTAGCAAAGAAGACCCTCAACTCCTTACACTCCTGCCTCTACCTAAGTTCAGGGTCTTTGGGTATGCATCAACATGCTCAGATCTCTTTGGAAATTCTTATTAGATGCATTTTCTGTAGTTCTCATACCTTTAATCTTCAGGCCTTTTATTATGCCTTTCATGACTTCCCGAGGTCTCTTGAGAGCACTGTGGGAAATTTTCTAGAAATCACCATATATCTCATGATCTATATTAGTCTTAAGAATCTTGATTGAATGATGTATTTGTTTACTTCAAGATGGTTTTAGGAAATATGAGATAATTTAAGGGACACAGACATGGGTAAACCTGAGTCTAAGAGTTCTGGTTGACTTCAGAACAGTTACAAGGAATTCAGGTAAACTCATAAGTTCCCGTTTAGGTAAATATGAACCAGAATAGGAAGGTATAAATACTTCCTTGACATGAATTCATGAGATGAAAATCTGATTTAGGACCTTGAGATATCTATGAACTTGAGAAACCTAATCTGTGTAAAGTGTATAGTGTCAACTCCAGGACACACATATGCCCTTAAGTCATCCCGGAAAACACTGGGGTTGCCTTCTGTGCAGAGATACTTCTCACTTTCAAACTGTATAATCATCATCAATTTCCTTCACATTCTACAATTTTATGGCCACCTAGAATTTTAGATTTCTTATTTTGTGTAGTGTTCCTGAATCCATAATACTCTCAATACAGTTCATCTTTCAGAGCTACTCTCAAATGTTCATGCCTTAAATGTTAAAAAAAAAAAAGTTTTGTATCCCAAATGAACTGGTATTTTTATTAAGCTAAAGGCAAGATAACTGGGTCTAAAAAAATGAGGAGCTCCAAAAAGATGGGAGGTGAATTGATAGAAAGGGCTTTGTGGGTTCATGTGAGAACAGTTTAGTGTTTAATGGAAAAAAAAGAATGGTAATGCATGCTTCTAAAGAAAGGATGGGGCTCCAGCAGGACACAGGTGCCCATACCTTTCATTCTACTACTTTGGAGGCAGAGGTAGGTAGATCTCAGAGTTTTGAGACTTCAGGCCTGCTGTGACTATGCAATGAGACTTAATCTCACATTAAAAAAAAAAAAAAAAACCACAAAGCAAGCAAACAAACAACATCAACAACAAACTCGAAGCAAGTAGGCAGGCAGAAAATCATATGCTTTTCACATTAATGCAAGTTCAATCAGAAGAAAAGCACCAACCGCTCTCCTTTCCGACCTGTGCCCACAGAGTGAGCCACTGAGGAGTTCTGAGGCTAAAATATTCTCTAAAACCACTTCATTGAGACAAACCTTGGGAACAGCAGTACCATACAAACTGAAGTGACACAGAGCATTTAAATAAAAAAGGACACCTGTATCTGGGATTTTATGAATACCCCCTTTCTTTCTTTTATTTTGGGGTGGATGGAGATCAGACCAGGCATGCATGTTGAGCAAGTAGTCAATCACTGAGATGAACCCCACCTCTTCTACAAATACTCTTAGTAATCAAGCTATTTTAGGGTTTTGCATTTGATGCAGTCTTGGAAAATTGCCCCTCAAATCACAACCCTCAAATTTATTTCAATTGTAAAATATTAAATTCCTGCATATATTTGCTCTATGCTGACATAATAATTAATTGATTGCCATCTTACTTCAATTAAAATAACTAACGTATAATATTAATTCAGTGCATTTTTCATCCAAAAGCTGTCTTTGTTTTAGAACCAGAAAACTTGTAAGCAGAGAACCAGATTTCCCCTTCCCTCTCCCCTTCCCCATTTCCTCAGATCTGTTCCCTCCAACTGTAGTTTATTTGATATGCTCATTGGGATTTTTCAGCCTTTCTCTAATAACATGTCAGAAAAAAGTTTCTTGCCTCTGATGAGAAGTGTTTATTCCAAAAGAATGTAGGAAGCATGTGTGCTAGTCTATATACAAGAGAGGATTATTATTAATGCTTACAGCTACACACACACACACACACACACACACACACACTCAATCTAGGTAATTCACTATGAAGAAAAGGCATCAAGAATGCTCTTCTGAGTTTTGGCTACAGAACAATTGTAGGCTTGACTCTGCTTACACAGACTTTCTTCTGGAGTATGTTCTGGGATATCCAGATCTGACTGGTATAAACATGGTGACAGGTAAGTTAGTGTAGTCACTATGTCTTCATCTGGCAACTAACATTGTAAACACTCTTAGATCCAGTAGTATATATGAATTACTGTGTTACTCTGTACTGGGGTCCTGTGGGGAAAAATATGACTATCTCACTTTACAAATGGAGAAACAGAGGCACAGATAACTTAGATCTACCTAGGAATTTCAGAGCCATTCTCTGTACTTGGGAAGTCTGGTTCCCAGGTTTATGCTCTAAAGGACACTGACTCCAAAGAGTCAGTGGGGACTTCTCCATGATTAGAAGATCATGCCTCAGCATGTAACAGGATAGATTTACTAACAGACCAGGGATCTTATGTTTTGGTGACAGCCAGGGCACTGAGGTTTTCTGTTTCAATTTTGTCTCTAACTTATTTTTCTGGTTCTAATGCTAGGAATGTCACAGTTATTCCCTGGTTTTGCACATTCATAAGTCCTTCTGGAATCAGGCAGCTTTTGAACAAAGTAGCTAAATAAGACCATGTTGCCACATTTCAGCTCTGGATCCACTCTGTCTCTACTACCTTCAGACAAATATTCATTCTGTAGTTCTAGAAACTTCAAAAACTGTGATTGCATAGTGATGGAGCTTAGCCTTGCCTAAATTTTGATTTACTGTTTTATTTTTAACTGCACATCACACGCATTTTACACACACACACACACACACACACACACACACACACACCACTCACACATACGTCTTCAGGGAAAGGCTTTAGCGCTGTAGACGTTCTATAGAAAAATTGCACTTCTACATGGTAAGTGATTATAATGGGCAATTATAAAAGCAACCATATTTTACAAGAAGTACAAAGAAAATCTTCTTGCTCTTTGTTAATATGCAAGACCCAAGTCTGCAAAAAACAGAAGTCTTGTGCAGTCCTCTGGCTTCTGTGAGGGCACCTGGCTATACTGGAGCTGGAATGTGGTGAGGAGTGTAGAGGTCTCTTATTAGAAGCAGCAGAACCTGCCTCCTTCTAGTACTCCCTTTCTTTGAGTGTGGTATGCATTTGGGGTCCTCTAAATGAATGCTCTGTAAATGTCAAACAAAAGTTCTGTTTGTTAGCATATTCTTTGCAATCAATAGGAGCCCCTTTAAAAATTTTTTTTTGGCAGTTGATGTCCTTGGGGAGTAAGCAACAGTTCTGTTGACACCTACACTTTGAGTGTGAACTATAGGCTATGACACATCAATAGCAACAAATCTGCACTTTTCTTGCTTCAAAACATGCTTCCTAAGGAAGCAGTCACATGAATTTTGTCAGACAGAAAGCAGAACCAGTTTAAAACCCCCCATATTTACTTCTGTCATACATATAGTATTCTGGCTGGTACTAATACTCCATTAGCCATCAGAGACATTTCAGTGGCCACTACTTACTTCTAAATTGAAATCCCTACACCTTCCCTCCTGCCAACCGCACAAATAGTTTTTGGGACCTGGGGTAAAGAGCAGGGAGGAGAGTGAGCAGACAGGCCCAGTACATTGCATAGGACTATGTTGCCCTTTCCATGTACAGATGCCTAAAAACAGGTTTCCTTTAAAATGTTGGACTTAGTATGCATTTAACCCCTGATGATAAATGTGAGTGCCTGCATACAGAGCTGGCTGTGACCAGCTTTAGCATGAAGTGCTTTAAAAGAAAGTGAGGCACATTAAGGTCTCAGCCCTAAAGGACCTATGTCAGCTAAGATCTGATTTTGCCTTGAAACTGTGATTACTTTGATTACTCAAAAAATATAGTTATTTATATATTTATCTTATTTATTATATGTATGTATGTATGTATTTGGACATAAGCCAGAGCATGTTTGTGGAAGTTGGAGGACAACTTGCAGGACTTAGTTCTCTTATTCCATTATGTGTGGCCCAGAGATTAAACTCGGGTCATCAGGCTTGATAGCAGTGCCTTTATTTGCTGAGACAAATAGTTTTGTTTTGTTTTGTTTTTTAAGTAGGCAACATATTAGTTCCTTTTCTATGGCTCTGATAAAACAGCATGACCAAGGCAACATATAAAGAGCTGAATTGGGCTGAGAATTCCAGAGGACAAGAATCATGATGTCATGCTGAAGGCATGGCAGCAGCTGGCTTGAACGCTAGATGAGAGCTCACATCTTGATCTTCAAGGAGGAGGCAGACAGAGCATACTGGGGATGGTTTGAGTCTTTTTGAACTATCATTGTTTTTCTCATTAAATTTCAGTCATACATTATATTTTGATTATGTTTTTCTCCCTCCCCAACTCTTCCCAGATCCTTTCCAGATCCCTATGTCCCCAACTTTGTTCTTTCCACACCTCTCTCAAAAACAAACAAAACTCCAATGAATATAAAAATAAAAACAAACAAGCAAAAGACATTATGACAAAAGATGCCAAAACAAAATGAACGAAAGAAAAAAATTCACAAAACACCATGGACTTTGTTTCGTGTTGGTCAACTACTCCTCAGCATGACACCTACCCTGGAGTATTGTTGATATATAACCAGTGACACTCCATTGGAGAAAAAAACACTTTTTGGTGTTGTCCTCCAACTTCCACAAACATGCTCTGGCTTATGTCCAAATATATACATACATACATATAATAAATAATAAATATATAAATAACTATATCATAGTTTTCCCATAGGCCCATGACCAATCTACTCTCAGGTTCTTGAACACTTTAGCAACAGCAGGTATGGGTTCTATCTCATGGAGTTGACCTTAAATCCAAATTAAAAAGTTGTTGGTTAGTCCTATAACATTTGTGCCATTATTGCACCAGTATCTTGCAGAGTTTGTAGCTGTGTGATAAAGATATTTTTTTTCTCCAACAGCATGCAGAATACTTTCCAGTACCATGAATACTAGTGGTGAGGCTTCTAGTTAAGAACCAGTTAAGCTTCTCTGTGTTTTGTGCATTGTTTGAAACCTCAAAGCGTGTGTCTCCTATGACACACCTCCTCCAATAAGGCCTCATCTCCTAATCGTTTTCAAACAGTTTTAACAACTGGGGACCAACTTTCAAACACAGGAATCTATAGGGTTTATTCTCATTTGAACCAACACAGTAGGAAAATTATGATCAAGTCACACTTTCATTTTTCTTTATTTATTTTGTGGATATGTGTGTGTATGTTTATGTGCATTCACTTGGCATACAGAGCACATGTGTAGTTAGTAGTCAGAGGACAACTTATGGATTTACTTATCTCCTTCCACTGTGTGTCTTCTGGGGATAGAACTTGGGTCTTCAGGCCTATTGGCAGATACTTTTAACTGCTTTGGCATTTCACTGACCTCAAGACCCAAGATCATAAAAATCAGGTGAAGATCACTGGCCAGAAGTAAGGAAGGGGGTGGGGAGCATTAAACCCAGAGGAAGACTCTAGAAAGGAGGTTCTCTAGAGCCCATTTGTCTTTAAAAATAAAAACTACACCTTGATGAGATTCCCAGGTTAGCTCTGGAAGAAAGAAGACCAGTAGAATGACCATGGAGTCAGCTTCTTGGAGCTACCTTCGTACTCTCCTTTGCTCTCATTCAGTGGTTGTTCTTGCAATCCATTCCATCTGAACATCAAGGCCTTCGCCATCAAAGTAAAATGGGTCTAGTTTAAATAATGTGATACCCAGAAATAATTAATCTTTTGGTTCTGGGTACTCCATCTGTGAATTCCAGCAACCCCAGGTTTGTATTCATAATGTAGATTACAACAATACTGGTCACTTCCCAAAGCTTCTAAGTCTGAGTTTACTCATCTACAAAAGTGATAATAACAGCAACCTTTCTCAGGAGCACTACGATGGGGCCCAAAGGAGGCACAACATTCTATAGCTCTTACTATTGCTATTTTCTTCAGGATGCTGTATTGAAATCAGCTCTTTTGGAGGGGTAAGCACACAGCCACTTCACAGCAATGAAATAAATGAATGCAATTCTGAATCTGAATGCAGTCACAGGCCTGGGCATCTAAGGGCAAAACTCCACCAAAGGACATCCTGTTATTGAGATAACTCTTGCAAAGAATGGGAGAGCTCTTGTGACTGTAAATCCTCAAGTGGATGTCTGTGCTTACTTCTATGGAGGTGACAGATCTCAGCAGCCAGCAGCTGTTGCTCCGCCCTTGCTCCTGAAAGTGACATTCTGATGACACAATCTGCTTCCTTGTGCTCCTGGGAATGGTTTAAAATATTGGCCAGTGGTAAGAACAATGTTCACAGCATCAGAAACAAGTGTTTTCTGTAACACAATCTCATTCTTTGAGATTTATGTTGAAATTACTTTCCAAGAATGGGGATGTATTCTATGTGAGGTAGCAATGCAAGACAGGCTTTGGCGTGAATCTGATATTTTTCTTTTTAGGTTTATAAAAGTAAGCTTTTCTCTGAGAATAAAAATGCTGTCTTGTTGGACAATGCTCAGTACATACATTTTGTTGTTGCTGTTGTCCAAGTTGCTGATCTTGGTAGCAGTTCAGTAGATAATTGGTAGCAGTTTTGTTGGACCAAGAGTATCAGAGATTCATACCCTTTGAACAGAACTTAATGCAGCAATAAAGGTTTATAGCTGTATAAAGCTGTCCAGCTGGAGTGGAAGCAACCCACAATATTTTCCATACAAAACCCACTCAAACGATGCTCTCCTGGTCCCACTCCACTCTCATCAGCACACAAGGCAAACAAAGCAGATGTTTGCATGGGAATTCTCTCAGGGCTCAATTCAAGAAGCTAAATGAGCACCACACCTGAATAGAGGAGGCAGACTCCATGTCAGCCTCCTATAGAAGGGCCAAGCTCCTCTAATATGTGGTAGGTGCTCTCAGAAAGTCACAGAAAGTAGGAAAGGAGAGTCTTCTAACTTTGCAGGCAAACTCCATCTACTTTCTAGAGCAACACTATTAGCTTTGAGAAGACAATGGAGAAAGCCAAGATTTCTGAGCATAAAATTCTACATCTAATATGTTCATACCCATTGCAGAGCAAGGTCTTTGTTTATTGGTACCTGCCCTCCCTTGTTAAGGACACTGGGTTCTATAATGCTGAGATTTGTGCTGACCTTAAAAGGCAGTATCTAAGCCACTTCCAGTAACAAACTTTGGAACTGGATATTTACAGAAAATTTTGCTAAATAGAAGCTGTACTGCTTAAATAATAATAAAAAAACTGATACATAACCACATAAGAAAAGAGAAACAAGAAAATGTTGAACCAGTTTCAGTAGCTTAGTTAAATGCAAAATAAAATCTGCTTAAAAAAAAATCTTTGAAACACAAGTCTTCACTCAGGAATGTGAACTGCACATAAAGTAACACTGTTGCATTCAGTGGACAAAAATACAGTTACCCTTACTTAGTCTTAGTATACAGTTGGTACTCAATAAGTGTTATCTGAACTGAAGGACAAGACAGAATTACATGAGATCAAAAGGACAGAAGAAAGTTCCTACAAAGCAGGCATTATCTGTAATAGGCATATCTCAAACTAATAGGCAGGAAGTATATTTTAAAAATGTTTTTGCTTTAGGTCTAAAAGATTTTCTTTTCCAACTATAAAACAGCTGAAATCATGTATCCTCAGCCCAACATAATTTCACGCCTAATTTATGGAAATAGAATACCAAAGGCCTCTAAGAGGGAGAGGGCAGACAGGAGGGAGAGGATAGTGTGACATTAAGGCAGGGACCTGCTCACTGTTGTTTGGCAGCATCAGGCAGTGCAGAGGCTGCGCTACAGGGCGGCACAGTGAGATTCCAGCAAAAACATGTGTAGTGTGAGGAGGAGGAGGCTCAGCTGAATGAACTTACTGTTACCTTTCCCCCCTCTCACATAAGTCTTCTTTTTCCTGATACTGTCTGAATCTGAAACATCTAATTTAATCCGTTGGAGGGCCAGCCTTCCTTTTATTTCCTGTCTGTACTGTGCAGTCGCCTGTTTCAATTATGACTTTCTCCAGCTCCTCCATTTCTCGTGCTCCATCTGGCTCAAAGTGCACTTCCTTGGAAGGTAAAATGCACTAACTGTGCTGATCGGAGACTGATAGCCGGAGAGCCACAATATTTAATAGCTGTACTGATAAGGAGGTTTAAAAAAATCCATTTTTAAGCCTAAACAAAAGGATATTATGTAGCTGTACGTTCAATTAAGAACTAGTTAACTTCTCTTTTCCCATTATGTGGAACCTCACGCAGGCAGCCGACATAATTCATAGTGTTATGGCAAATTTCATCAGCGCTGTGCATTTGAGCAATGTTTTCCTCCTGCCTTGCAGTCAGTTACTGCTGATCTGGGACCAGCTTGGTGCAATTATTTCAAAGCACAGAACTGTGGGACTGATATGGCATTCTTGCAAAACCTTGGCTGGCTAAAAATAAGACTGTTCTGTAGTCAAGAAGGGGGAAAAAGTTTCTCGGCTGTAAACACCAGTCAATGTACTTCTTTTCTGCTTTATGAAACCAAATTTTTTCTTCTTTTTTTCCATCTCTCCTTTATTCATAGTGAAGTTTAATTATAGTTTAATCTCTTTCAGTGAGCAGCCCTGGAGACCTTATTGTTCAGCCATAGTGTTATCAAGGCTACAGCTACAATTTATGGGAAGAAGTAGAGGTTCCTTTTAGAAAAACCAAAATGCTTCCTCCCCCACAAATAAATAAATATAATAGTCACTTTATTACTAACCCTCACTGCAAATTTTTATTAGGCCCAAGAGATGCTAGTCCAATAATTAAAGAAATGCCTGTGAGGTGTTGATCAACACTTACTCTGTTTAACTCTACTGGGTCAATAAATCTGCAGGAAAACTTTTAAGTTAACAAGATTGTTTGGGCCTCCAGTTGCTGGGTGGATTTGGTTACACAGAAGGGAAATGAGGTGGGAGAGAGTGGAGAGGCATTCATAAGCAAAACCCAACCCTGCACACACCAAGCCACAGGGTACAGGGGCTGTGCTGTGAGTGACAGAGTGAATTCATCAGTATATTATTTTTGTTGCTTTTAGCTCACTAGTATCATTTAGTGACTCTGAGTGTGAGTGGGAACTTTTAAAAAGTTGTCACAATCCTAGGGGTTTTAGTGAAAGAGTAGATAAAATGTGGCTGTTCGCCGGAATTCAGGTTCCCCAAGCACAGACCACTACTGGGCTGGAAAGTACTTGTTACTTTTTGTTGTTGTTTCTTTTGCAGTCTTCATTCTGTAACTGCTTTATGGTCAATTTGATTCAGAATGCATTTACTCTCAAGAAGCAGGAACAATAAGACTCTTCTTGTAGCTTGTCAGTGCTTATAGCTCCTTGGAGGGCTTAACCTATCATACCCTGGCAGGATTCTAACGGAAGGCTTTGTGATGCCTTGCACTGACCTTCAGTCTGAAATCACAGCCAACCAGTGGACCCCGGCCCCTGGCACACCAGGACCACTGTGGCCTACTCTGAAGTTTGGCATCACCATGGAAATTTGCCTGGACACCTCTGCTCCCCTTGCTACTTTCTGCTGTTCTCTCAAGATACTTCTAGGATTGTATGTGGAAGCCATAGCTTTTGTGCAAGTTTTGCTAGTGAATCAGATCTTCTGAACATGCTATTCTTCTCAGCTGTTGCCAGTAGGCTGACAGGTGCTCCTTCTACCACACCACCAAACCATTTTCACTTCCATATATGCTTTCATTTCAAAGTATGGAATTTTATTTTTACATGCCATGGGCATGCTTATTTGAATTCTGTTTTAAAATATTAAAAATGCTTACTATCATCTGCATATTTCCAATGACAGCTGAAATATCAGAATATTTTTATTTAAACATTTTTATTATGTTTTAGATGTGTGTGTATGTGTTTGTATGTGTGTTGTGTGTGTGTGGTATGTTACACACATGTGCCATAGCACAGAGGATAACTTGCAGGAGTAGGCTCTCTCTTTCCCCATGACCTTGAGATTGGCAGGTTTTCTCGGTGAACCATCTTCCTGTCCCTCCTTAACATTTTCTAGGCTGAGACATTCTTTGCCAAACTTAAGTCACAGAACTTTAGTAATTCAGTAGAATAGTTTTCCAAGTTCTTCAACAATGTTAAAGCCTTTGTTTGAGAGAAAACACTAGGCTAGACTCCAGTTATCCCAAAGTCAACCTTCTAAACAGGTCAAATGGCTTTGTATTTTAAATAAAATGAAGACAGGTTTCTTAGTAGCCATCAGGAAGGACCAGTTAGTCCCATTTTATTTCATTTGTGAGGTGATAAGTCTGTCTTCAATTGCATAAAACTTATAGCTCTATCTTTATATTGTCTTTTCAATTTAATCTTTTTTTGAGTTTTTCATATCTGAGTACTCTATTTACAACATGTCTTTTTTTCCAGAAAAAGATTATTAAAATATTATAAGAATATGTATTCTTGACATAGGTAATCCTTAAATGATGCACACATCAAAATTAATAGAAAAATACACATTATTTAATGTTTTAGGAGCATTATTTGAAAAAAACTAATAAAATAAGATTTAAAGATGAGGCACACAACAAAAATATTTGTGGTTTAGAATTCAAAGGATTGTTATGAAAAATATATTAGGATCAGAATCTTGGAACACCAAAGACACAATGATGTCTGACAAGAAGAAAGGAGTGGACACTGGTGCTGGAGAGGATCAAAGCATCAGTGTAGGGGAATACAAGAACAGGGAAGAGGGAAGGGGTGGAAGAGGGAGCAGGGGGAGGGAAAAGGGCATGTGGGACCTTTGGGGGGTGGGGAACCAGAAAAAGGGAAATGAATTGTAAATATAGAATATATCCAAAAAAAAAAAACAAAAAAATACATTAGGATCTCCAATAATTTAATAAGTAAAAAGTAGACTATTCACATAATGGTTAATTGATGTAAGAAAGCTCATAGCTTTAACAAGTTAAAAAATACAAATGAGTTTTTTACAAAATAGACAGTGGGCTTCATTAATAATTTGCAAGGTGTGATATCATATGTCCCTTTGAGTTATGCAGTTTACATTAAACAGAATAATAATATCACATCATGGCTGCATGTAAAAAGTGGCTACTTTCATATACTGTGGTATGAATATAACTGATTACAGTTTCTACCAAAAATGGTTTGTTGAGATTTTTTTAAATGTGAACTGTGCTAATTGTTTGACCTAGAAATTCCACACTTTGGAAAACTTTTCTTTTCTTTTCTTTTCTTTTCTTTTCTTTTCTTTTCTTTTCTTTTCTTTTCTTTTCTCTTCTCCCGTCCCCTCCCCTCCCCTCCCGCCCCCTCTCCCTCTCTTCTCTCTCTCTCCTTCTTCCTTCCTTCCTTCCTTCCTTCCTTCCTTCCTTCCTTTCTTTCTTTCTTTCTTTCTTTCTTTCTTTCTTTCTTTCTTTCTTTCTTTCTTTCTGCTTTCCCCCCACAACTCTTCCCATGCCCCCTCTCAAATACATGACATTTCTTCTTCTTTAATTGTTGCTACACAGAGAGAAATGCACACACAGACCTGCTGAGCACATTTCATTCTGTTCATTTATGTACTTCTTTAGACTGGATAACCTACCAGGGGTCTTGTCCCTGGAGAAGACTGATTAACTGTGCTTCCTTTTGGGGGAAGGCCTTGTGAGATTTCCCTCCCCCATACTAGCATATCTACTGGGCCTGCTACTGTGTAGGTCTTGCTTAGGTGACTGTATTTTTGGAATGTAAAGGGTGTAATTTCCCTGCATATGTAGAAGACAGTTTTGAACAGCAGATGACCTGGTCCTCTGGCCCATATGGTCATCCTACCAAATCTTCTGTAATGTTCCCCGAGTCTAAGGTGTAGGTGTGTGGTGCAAGTGTATTAGCTGGAGTGGGTACTTCATTGTCAGTTTTCCCTGCACTTTGGCCAGTCATCTTTATAACAAATTCTATAAGAAACTTATCTGTTGAGCTCTTTCAGATGTTCAATGTTATAAAAGTTAATTTTATTATATATTGATGTTTGTGAATTGGTATTTGTGTGCTATTTTTCCTACTATATATTTTCCATGCATTTAAATGTTTTAAGATATGCTGGCTGCTTTCTGAGTAGGATAAGCATATATTAAAAATCTGTTTTGGAGTGTTGTCAGGCTCTACATATGTGCTGCTTTTATAGGTATCCTGTTCAACTGCTATGTGTAATTCCCATTGGCATTCCGGAAACACCAGGTAGTGCTCCTCATATTGTGACCCTGGGGCTTCTGGAGTCAGCACTGCTTTTTATGAGCTCTACAGGGAAAATGTTTTGTAAAATGGGTCTAGGACTGCAACTCTAATATACAGGCAGTCTCTAGATCATGCTTGTGAAACTTAGACTCAGTATTGAGTCAGAGAAGGAATCCAAAGTCTTCTATCAATCAGGCCTGTAAGATGACTTTTATTAGAAAGTCCTAAAACAATGCTACTCTTCTTGTTGGGATATATACATATTTGCAAATTAAGATTTTAAATGTTATTCATAGGACTGTACTATGTATTAACAAGTTAATATCTTTTAAGGTTATATGTTTATTTACTAGTATGGTTGATAGAATAATATATATAAACCAAATTGCCTAGTGATCCATTATATTTTAGAGTAGGAAGGGATTCTGAGACAACTATAGTTTTACTTAACTTTGTACAGAGCCTGAAGGCTGTGTCCAATTTTGGGCTCTTCTGCTGTATTGTTTCATTTTACATAAATGCAGATGATATGACTTACAATGTATGTAAAATATATCTGGGTAAAAAATTTTACTTTATGTAAAATTGCATCATACACTGGGGGAAGTATGTATTACCTCAAAAAGCCCTTGTACAGATTTGAAAGAAAGGTATTCCTGCTATTTTTCATTGGCTGTTTAAATACTGAACATTACTAACAGTTCTTAGAAACTCAACTTTGGACTACCTTAGACAGGACTTATGTTGAAAATGTAAATCGAAGACTGGATTTTGGTCCAGGTGTTCTATCCATTGTCAAGAAAGACCTGTCCACATGGGTACAAACAGACAGGTTCATGCAGATACACACAACTATGCACACAAATGCATGTATACAGCTCCTTAGTCCCCAGGTCTTAACTGAGGCTTGAGTTTGAAAATTTACATTTGACAAGTCAGGGTTTAGATACCTCATTTTCAATACTACCTATTTTGTTTTGGAACTAAAGCTTTCTGTTAGTGTAGCCACTAATATTTGTCAGTAACAGAATGAGCTGACTTCCCAAAGGTTACAGATTTCAATGATTACAAACAGGAAAAGGGCTCTTCTGTTATCACATTGACAACTACTATTATGACATAGTGTTTGATTTAATCAACTGACTGTTCAGAAATGGAAGCATATTTACCAATCACTCGAGGAATCAGCAAACAGTTCTTCCTTCTGGCTTGTGGCCTCTGTCCAACCTGTATATATGCTTGCAGTCACTGTAAGTTACTGATATATACTGTCTCAATGATATAAAGATAACCTGAATGCTGGTATACTCATTTGGGCCAGGATATCTCATTATGCAGAGTTATGGAGGCATAAGTAATTGGTTAGTGTTTTTTCAGTATTATAATGGTTTTGTTTTAGACACAATATTTATTTATTCAAATAGCAAGAATAGATCAAAGTCAGTATGATTTACTTACTGGAGTTTTATACCTAGAATGCCAGATTTTTATTCTCCTATACATTTCCCTCCCTGCTTCAGCCTTAAACATAGGTTTAGGTATTGTATATTCCACAAAGGGTGGCATCTACTTTTCTTACTTCTTTTTGAAAATTTATTATAATGCACTTTAAGATATCATGCATTATAAAAAGAGTCTTAAAAGTAACTATTCTACTTTTTCTTTTTTAGATATGGGGTCTCATGTAGCTCAAGTCTATAACTCACAATCCTTCTGCTTCAGACTCCAAATGCTGTGTTGACAGGTGTATAACAACATGCTTGGCAATTCTGTATTTATTCTCATTTTTAATTGAGCAAAGGGGTCAAAGAGAGAGAAAAATTTCTAGTCAGGTTCTAGAGCAGCTAGCTGGAAAGAGTGCTGTCTCACCATGCATTCAATTAACTTGAGGTAGTTCAAGACACACATGGCAATGGTAAAAAATGTTTCTCAAGGAATCTCATGATTGTAAGCCAAGCCAATATTTCTTAAGATGGATCATAAAGCATGACAAAACTATCTTTATGACACTGAAAACTATTCTGTTCATTAGAAGAAAACACAAAGAAAGTCAGTAGGCAGATATTGCCACAAGTAGAGAACATTGTTTTCTAGACTAGGTGTTAAGTGAATAAATAAATTAATGGAAAAAAACCCTAGGTGCCAATAAGGAAAAGCTAAATAATGACCACCATTTGTCCTAAGACATAAGATCAAAAGGGTTAGCAGCACATTAACTTGCTCATTTGCTCAGGAATATGTTCCTGGTATCCGCCTCTGCTAAGGAAAAGACACACACACACACACACACACACACACACACACACACACACACACACAGCTGTTAGATAGAAGGGTAGAGGGAACCAGCACACTGTACTCATGTGAATGTTCAACTTCAGTATATCAGTTTGGGAAAGTAAGTAGGAAGAAGGTTTGATCTTCCTCAGTGCGGAGAAAAGGGAAAACCCTGGCCTAACTTCTTGAGAGCTTTTCCAACTGGTAAGTTTTAAATAGCTGATCACCTCTAATGTTCAGTGCTCTCAGATGTTCCTGAAGGATAATCATTCCAAGGCAGATGAATTTCTAGCATTAAAATTATGAAAATTAGTAAGTGCTACAATATGAGGAAGCTATGTAATGTATGTAGTTCAAAAGGACGATGGGGTAGAAAAACAAATTTCATATAAAGGTACTTTATGCTTTTATTGAGTTATAGTACATGAGTGTGATATGCATATTAGGCTTATGATAATATAAAGTTACACATTCACATTTACTATTTAGAAAAAAAGATTTAACTTTCTTTGTAAATTTCAAGATTTCCCTTTCTCCATACAAACTTAATTGTAAGGATGGCTCCAGTATCATTGATTATGAAACTGAAGTTGAGCTTACAACATTTTGATCAAGATGAAAGTTTCAAGTAAAATTCTAGGTCTTCTCATTCAAACTTGTATTGGTGCATACAAACTCTTGTCTAAGTAACCACACACAAACTACATATCCCTACTTCTCTGTGTTTACTATGTCTCTCTGTTGGGTGAGTTAACAGCTTTATGTCCTTGTCTTTTTCTTTCTCTGACAAGCCTTTTTGCTAGTGTTTTCCACAAGCACACCTGGTATTTCTTTATGACTTAGATTAACTAAATGTCATATCTAAGAAAGAGGAATTTATGGTTTTTTAAAATATTTATTAATTTCATTTTCTTCAGGCTCCTCCCTTACTACTCAAAGTTGATGACATCTTAAACGAAAATGGTTGGTTAGAATCCAATCAAGAATATAAAGGCAACTGAACAAATAAAACCATGAAGTAAGTGTAAAATATTAGTGTCCAGACATCTGAGATGTATGTGACTACTATGAAACTTCTACAGCTGTTCCGGCCTGGAGCTCACATGCTGCCCAAGATTTAACAGAACCCATTACCAGTACCACTTTTATTTGCTTAATAAATTACATTCTAAAGCACAATAGCCTAGGTTCATAGCTGTAAAATTGCCAAATATTGTCAATGACCACTTTCTCGTCATAAATAACAAAATAATCTATGACTCACTGGATTCTGATTCCCAGGGCAATTTTTTCTTGCCATTACTCAAAAGGTAAAAAAGTGCCTCTTTGTGGATTTTATAGAGGTTATAAATTACTCAAAGGAGATGACATAGGACAGATTTGTAGGCCAAGTAACAGGAACCAGCCAAGCACATGTGTAAATGACAGACATGGCTAGGAAGAATACCAAACCTTAAGAAGAGTGGTATTTTGAAGGAAGGAACGTGATGGAACAGCCATGTGGAGAATACATATGTCACCAGGTGAGATTGTATTACAATGACTGAACTTACCTGGTAGCTTGAAAGTGGGGAATCTGGGCCCACACTTGAAATAAGCCCTGCAGTTAGAATATTTACAGAAAATGTCACAAGAAACACCAGGTATCTCACTGTTCCAAATATAAGTCTGGGACTGTGAGTTTTAAACACTGTAATGCTTTTTAAAAATGCAATCAGGATTTTTTTCCTCTTATGTTGCTAGGACATAGTTTGTATATGCCAGCACCTAGGTCAGGACAGTGTGGAAAAGTAAGAGGGCATAACCAGTGGAGGGTGTTGCATTCTCAAGAGAGAACTGGCTGTAACAGCTTGTGAAGATGTGTCCCATGTGCTCTTAAAAGATAGGTACCTGTGGTATGGCAGGTAGCATGGCAAGAAGCATCTGAGATTTCAGCATAAAACAGGTGGGCAATACAACAGGGGAGAAATGGGGCAATGCAGGTGGAATGGGTCGGGTGAAAGTGGGGTGAAGAGCTGGAGCAGACTAGACAGGAAGGGGAAGCAGAAGAAGTTTGATGGATGCTCCAAACATCTGCATGCATGCTAGTGGTAGCACAGTGGAGGGGGACATCAGTTTTGAATGGCATAAAAGGTAACATTTTAACCAAGGAACTGGCAGTATGAAGAGTGGCTCACAAGCAGAGAGAGCTTGTAGAACACAGGCAAGAGAATAATGGAAAGGTCTTAGAAGAGGATTTGGGTTGACATATCAGAACCAGATGATGAGACAGAGGATTCTGGACTTCTGTAGCTAAAGGTATCCTTAGAAAAAGAGAAAAGTAGAGGTTCCCAATGTTGGCAGCTATAAAATTGTTATGGAAGTCCAGGAAGAAAATATGAGGCACAACAGGAAGTAGCAAAGGAAAGAAAAAGTGCAGAGGAAGCCTGGGGCAGGGACAGGCACAGTAACCCAGAGGCCTGGAATGGAGGGGGACAGATGAGTGCAACCCTCCCTCTTCCCCAGGGGCTTTCATGGAGTCTAGACACTAGTACCAAGGAACTCGTACATTTGCATTCATTAAAGGACTCAAAAAGAAAAAAGAGGAAGGAAGTAAGGAAGGAAGGAAGAAGGAGGGAGGGAGGGAGGGAGGGAGGGAGGAAGGAAGGAAGGAAGGTAGAAAGGAAGGAAGGAGAAAAGAGAAAAAAGAAAAGAAAGCAAACTGGGAACACAACTTTTATATTAAGTCTTTGCAACTATTCTTCAGCAATGAGATTAAAATCTCATTAATTTCAAGAATCTTGAAAAAATAACGGCTACATTTTTCTAAAAGCTAATCCTTGTACAGGTTCTTAGACAAAGGATCAGAAATGTGATTGGAACTTTTACAGCCAGAAGCAGCTACTTGGGAAGCTGTTATCCCTCAGTCATCTCTAACTTGATTTGAGAAGCAGTATAGGCTGGTTTGTGCTTCCATTTTGCTTTGATAACTTTACATGGTGTTCCAGGAGACAGTGAGAACCATAACATTCCTAAAGCAGAGACTTGGGAATTATTAGTTCTTAATAGCTAATAATGTTATGGCTGAGAATGCAGAGAATACTCTAGAGAGTTTAAAGACAGCATCCTTCCAAGGATTACAACATCCCCAGGAGGCACTGCCAATTCTCCAGAGAGAAGAAACAATCTGCCTTTCCTGTGTCAATCACGGCTTCAGTAATTTGTGCTCTGCGTGCATGCTTTAACAGCCTTTCTCAACCCTTGAGTTGTTTTAGCACATGTCAACTAGATACAGAATCTTTCATTTTGTTGTTCCTCCCAATGACTTATTGGGAGGAAATCACAGAATAGCACACTGCTTAACACTAACAGCAATGTTTGTTTTCACAGAAGGAAATAAATGCTAATTATACAATTGAGTATGATGGAAGCAACACTGTACTCCCAGACGGAAACGGAGCTCCAAGACAACATGAAGCCCACTCAGCCTTTCTGGTTCCATTTCCATCTTAGCAGACCTGACATGCTAACTAGAGAAACCAAGATTGATGGTGTGATTTGAAGCCATATCAGAGTGTCGAGTCTAGCCTAACAGCCTGTGTAAAGCTGTAGTGTCTAAAGCAGGCTTACAGTGAGCAGAGCCAGGAAACAGTCCTCCACCTGCAACAAGACAGGGACCTTTGCAACAGGAAGAAACATCCGCAGCCCAGGGACCACAGCTACAAGATCTGCCCCCTACTTCCCAAAGGACATGCACATTTTGGGACCTGAAAGTCTTTTGGGACCTTATGTGAAGTCTAACAATGTTTTCAATATTTAATGCTCAAGATAAGAGTATCCCAGAGGGAAAAAAGAGTGCAGCTGGTTTTGGAGCACTTGGGACCACCCAAGCTGTATCCTCTGTGCTTGTGGATGTGCCATGAGGTGAAAGAGCAATTTAAACATGTGTGGGATATTATGAAGACTTAAATAACAAAGACAATATGAGGAAGCTATGTAATGTATGTAGTTCAAAAGGACGATGGGGTAGAAAAACAAATTTCATATAAAGGTACTTTATGCTTTTATTGAGTTATAGTACATGAGTGTGATATGCATATTAGGCTTATGATAATCTAAAGTTACACATTCACATTTAACTACAATCTACTGGATTTGAGGGTCACCAAAACTAATTTCTCCAAAATTCACTTGCACAAACCAACTGTTCTATATTTTGACTTCTAACCCCTTTTATAGAAAACCAATTAAACTACTTTTATTTCTCACGATTTTTACGAAATATTCTGATATCTTTTCTAATTAAAAATAATAGAATGAAAGATTTGAATTCAACTTATCTGTACTACGAATTGCAAAATGGTAAAACCTCTCTGGAAATCAGTTTGGCGGTTCCTCAGAAAATTGGGCATGCCACTCCCAGAGGACCCTGGCATACCACTCCTGGGCATATACCCATAGGATTCCCCTGCATACAATAAAGACACATGCTCCACTATGTTTATAGCAGCCTTGTTTATAATAGCCAGAAATTGGAAGGAGCCCAGATATCCCTCAAAGGAGGAATGGATACAGAAAATGTGGTATATTTATACAATGGAATACTACTCAGCAATTAAAAATAATGAATTCATGCAATTTGTAGCTAAATGGTTAGATCTGAAAAATATCATCCTAAGTGAGTTAACCCAATGACAAAAGAATACACATGAAATGCAATCACTGATAAGTGGATATTAATGAGCCCAGAAGCCCTAAATACTCAAGGCACAATTAGCAAGTCAAATGATTCCCAAAAAGAAGAAAGGAGAGGACCCTGGGCCTGTAAAGATTGGATCCAGTTTTGTAGACCCAGAACAGAGAAATCATAGGGGGGGGGACTGGGAAAGGGGAAAGCCTTTGGAATGTAAACAAAGAATATAGAAAATAAAAATTAAAAAAAAAGAAAAGAAAATGTTTATATTAAATCAAAAGTAGAAAAACAAAATAAAAACACCAGGTAATATTTGGAGACAATATATGTATGCAATAAAACACCACAAGTTAAAAGACAAAATATATGTTTATAAAGTACCCTTCTCAAAATGTATGCTACAATTGCAAAAAAAATCCCCCTTTTAATGTGAGTTAAAATCTGTTGTATTAAATTCCTCATGAATATAGTTTATCACTTTTACACAGAAATCAGGCACTCCTTTATATGTGGAAATACTTCATTTAAGATATTTCCTTCCTGATGTATGGACCATTTGCCATAAAACAAAACAAAACAAATTCAAACAAAACAAAACAAAACAAAACAAAACAAAACAAAACAAAAACCCAATTCATCTGCTACAGAAGTGCACCAATTTACCACAGACATGAGACTATATGTCACTTTTTTTACTTCAATGGGGCATTAAGCACAAATGAAACAGAATATGTGATGTGTCCACAAAGCAAAACATTCAGCAGCTTGTTCGCTTCTGTAGAAGAGTCGTGGTAGATAATATCAGTGTTTTCACTTTTTCTCCCACTTAAAACAAAAGGCAGTTCATGATCTTACTCTCTGACCACATGTGACTAATACCTGCACAAAGACAAGGGCTCTATATGGCTCTAAGAGTTAGCCTTGTACATGGTGATTGAGTATGGAATAATCCAAATCTTTGGAAAACCAAAAAGAAAATAATTTGAATTGTATTTGTTTTTCATTGTGATGAATCACATACTTTCAAATATCTGTTATTGAAAAGTTCAAGTAAAATTTTAAAGTAAACTAATTCCTATTCACATAGAATGAGCCTTCCAACTCCCCTTTTTTTCTCTTCCTTTTTGTAACTCTAAATAGAAAAGAACTGTAGTAGACGAAGAAAGATCTATCCTGCAATGGCTGGCTGGGCTGATGCCAGCCCTCTGGATGGCCATGGCCTATTGTAGACAGTACCTTGGTTTCTGGCTTTGTTTTTACTTTTCCCATTTTCTACAAGAGCAAAGAGGAAACACAAAAAGTTTGGTTGAAAAATAATCTCCTATGTGATACCAAATATATGTCTCACTTCTGACAAACCATGCTTGCTAACAGTCATTGTTAACAATAAGAAATATGTGACTCTCAGAAGCTCCGATGAGAGTCTATATCAGGGTACACACGTAATATGTGTGTAAACTCTGGGTTAAAGCACGAAAAGGAAGGAGGCTGGCAAGAAGAGGAGGAAGGAGGAAAGGAGGGAAGACTTCATCATGATATATCCAAGGGAGCTGAGTGACTGTGGTTGGCACTTGTGTTCTTGACTCTGCTCTGGTAGGATGACTGGGAAGGAAAGGGAGTGAGAGGAACCGTCATCATCCATTTATCCATGGACTCATCCATCCAACTACTCACCCATATGCTCATTATTCAGAAGAACCTTCCTGTTCTTAGGAAAGTCCTGGATGACATTGAGTGACATAGGCCATGCACCAGCTGCAGCGTCCCTTTTCACCACTGTAACATCTTAGGTAATAGTTTTCTGTCTTAGTTGTTTTAGACCACGTCAAACAAGAAATTGACTCCAATTCTATCTCATTCCAAATCTCAGGACTAAATAATCACTATACCATGATGGCTCCAAAAAAGCAGCACAGTTAACATATATCTGAATTAAATTATAGCATTTGTTTCTTCTTTTTTAAACAATGTTTTTTTCATTATTTGAGAATTTTATCTCTAAATACAATGTTTTATAATCCCACAAACTTCCCTCCCACAAACTCTTCTGGGACCCCTATCTTAACACCCTCCCCTTCCAACTTTAAGTACTTGAAATTTGTTCTTTAAATCCAGAAAGCCTAGTTAGAGCTACCTATATGGGCACTGAAATGGGTGTGAGGCCATCTCCCAGAGTGCGGGCAATCTGCAGAGGCCACACTGCTAAGGCAAACAAGCTCTCTTTCTCTCAGTAGCCACCAACTGCCCTCATCCACAAGGGGTCTGGGTAAAACTCCTAAAACACAGATATAATCAAGAGATGTAAAATGGTAAGCTATTAGTGATAATTCAGAATATATTGTAATCCATTTTGGTATATATTATACTTTATATAATTTTACTATGATTAACTCTTTAATATTCTTATGGTAATTAACCAAAGGTTAAAAATTATATGAAGATAAGGGCTTACTTTACCTGTTTAAACTAATGTTGAGTTTACCTAAATCATGTGTGAACTCTACATATTTCTTCATCCTTTTATATCTGCTTGAAAATATAAACATATAAACAGTTTTTAGTTTTTGTTATTTGCTTGTTTTAGTTTTAAGTTGTGGAAGGTTTGTGTGTGTGTGTGTGTGTGTGTGTGTGTGTGTGTGTGTGTTGACCAGAAGGCGTTCTTTGATGGCTTCGGAGGAGAGGTTGCGATCAAGAGGTTTGGAAAGCTGGAGAAAATGCCAGAGGGAGGCAAGCTGGGAGGCAGGGGTTATACTAGTTTAATATTTCATGAAAAACAAAACAAAACAAAACATTTCTTTCTTCTGAAGCACTATCTAGAAAATTAGTAATTAGTGGATCAGTAGCGACCACATCTAAAAAAATTAGCATGATGCTATATAAGCTGTATGTATGTGTGTGTACACTTAATCCATTACACACTTTCCTATACCCCCCAGCCCCAACACATGATGTTTCTGACAGATTGCAATCTAGAACATGCTTTCCTGTTCTAATACAAATGGGTCTGCATTTTCTTTTAACTTGGCAAGGCTAAAAAACAGACTCGTCATAAGTGTGTAATGTCTTGAACCAAAATAGACTTCCTTAATGATTTGTTTTCTCCAATTTCACCACAAAATGTAATACAGACAACAAAAGAGCTATTCTTCCCCCTCATATAATAACATGTTATTCAACAATCATGTAAGAAGGCCTATACATAAGACTGCCAAGAGTATGAAACTGAGTTTCTAACTGAAATGTTTGGGAAGAAACCTTTTTTCTTTCCCCTGAAGTTTTACTCTGAGAGCTTGAGTGAGATGATATAAGTATCTGAGAACATATAGTTTTGCTTTCCTTCTGTAATATGCTTATAGAAGCAGTTATGGTTTACTTTATAACATGGGTCACTGAAAACATTAACCATAAAAACATATGGAAATACAAACAAGTGCTCTGGGTGCTCTTTATTCTACAGCAAATAAAAAAAAAATTAATTGCTTCTGTCCTTGCAAGGCCAAACAGCTACTCATGTAGCTCGGGTAAAGGCACCTTGTATCTGTGGGGAGCTTGTTCTCTCTGCTTCTCCCAAAGTACCAAGGTAAAATTGAACCTCAGAAAGTTGGACAAGTATTGTTGGCAGGACAAACAGAAAGGCTACCTTGTACAGGAAATTATAATAGATGGATGAACTCAGTCTGTTTCTTTTGTTTTTTAAACAAAAACTCCAAAGAAGAAACTGTAATGCTATGACTCAAAAAAAAAGAAAGAAAGAAAGAAAGAAAGAAAGAAAGAAAGAAAGAAAAGAAAAGAAAAGAAAAGAAAAGAAAAGAAAAGAAAGGAAAGGAAAAGAAAAGAAAAGAAAAGAAGAGAAAAAGAAAATCAAAACCGAATGCACTAGTGTTTGGAAATGCAGTGTTAAGTCTTAAGAAGGTAGCTCATCATTACAGACCAACAGAAATCTACAGACTAAAGAGTGTAACTGTCACCTGAATGCATGTTGATACATGTCTACCTGTGGGATAAATATGGCAACCAGTATTCATAATACTTAACATATAAGGACCTTCTAGATCTGCTACATTTCTTCAGAAACTAAGTTTCAAAGGTTTAAAAAGTTACACTATCAATGACAGATTGCTTGAATGACTTAAAGTCAGTTTTCTTAAAGTAAGATTTTTTTTCCAGAAAAAAAAAACAAAACAAACAAACAAAAAAAAAAAAACAAGAGAAGAAATGCTGGCTATTTGTAGTAAAACACTAAAGCACATACCTATATAAATGTATTACAAGCATATACATATACACACATAGTATCAAATAAGTGGAGTTTTTCTTGTTTGTTTTTGTTTTGTTCTACTTTCCCTTTTGGAATTAGGTGGAGAAACCAGGCTTAAGTCTTAGATCAGTGATTTATTACTTACATGAGGCTCTTTATCCCTCTATGCCTCAAATTAGGGATCAAACCACCTATTTTACAGAGCTACTAAGAAACAGCCTTAGCACAGGAAAGACTCAGTATTCTACCATGTAACTATTAGTACATATTCTTTGCATAGCTCAAGCTGGAACTATTCAATGCATTTCACAGGATTTATGAAGTCTCTCTCTGGCTGTAACTTGCCATATCAAGATGGTAAAGCCAAAGAGATTTCTTGTTAAAAGAACATTTCTTTATGCCCACTCACACATCTGTACTTGGGATTAGACTGTGAGAAGTGAATGCAGTAGGGATAATACTATCATTACTGGAGAAAATTAGGGAGGGCAAATATTAATCAGGATGCTTCATGCTAAGCAGAAATTAGTACTGTAAACTTGAATATTTATGTTAGTAATCTGTGAAGCAATAAATATATGTATTACATAAAAACTTCTGTCTGGAATAGATATGAAAGCTCTCTTTGATCACAAAACCATTATTTTATGAGTATATATTTCTTAATGACTAAGTACATAAGCTATATATCTTTGACTCAGCATTAACAAATTAAAACTCAAATGCTTTCTTAGCATCTAATGAAATGATCAAAACAACCCTGATATTCCACCTCACACCAATCAGAATGGCTAAGATCAAAAACTCGGGGAACAGCAGATGCTGGAGAGAATGTGGAGAAAGAAGTACACTCCTCCATTGCTGGTGGGACTGCAAGCTGGTAAAACCACGATGGAAATCAGTTTGGCGGTTCCTCAGAAAATTGGACATAGTACTACTACCTGAGGACCCAGCTATACCACTCTTAGGCATAGACCCAGAAGATGCTCCAACATGTAATAAGGACACATGCTCCACGATGTTTATAGCAGCCTTATTTATAATAGCCAGAAGCTGGAAAGAACCCAGATGTCCTTCATCTGAGGAATGGATACAGAAAATGTGGTTCATTTACACAATGGAGTACTACTAAGCTATTAAAAACAATGAATTCATGAAATTCTTAGGCAAACGGATGGAGCTAGAAAATATCATCCCAAGTGAGGTAACCCAATCACAAAAGAACACACAAGGTATGCAATCGCTGATAAGTGTATATTATCCCAAAAGCTCAGAATACCCAAGATACAACTCACAGACACATGAAGCTCAAGAAGAAGGAAGACCACACTGTGGATACTTTGATCCTTATTGGAAAGTGGATCAAAACACTCATGGCTCACAGCCAACCAATAGACTGAGCATAGGGTCCCTAATGGAGCAGCTAGAGAAAGGACCCAAGGAGCTGAAGAGATTTGCAGCCCCATAGGAGGAACAATAATATATAACAGCCAGTACCCCCAGAGCTTCCAGGGACTAAACCACCAACCAAACAGTACACATGGAGGGGGACCCATGGCTCCAGCTACATATGCAGCAGAGGATGGTCTTTTCAGACACCAATGAGAGGAGAGGCCATTGGTCCTGTGAAGACTGGATTCCCCAGAACAGGAGAATGCAAGTCAGGAAATTGGGGTGGGGGTGGGGAATAAGCAGGGGGAGAGGATATGGGACAGGGGGGTTTTCAGAGGGGTAATTCGGAAAGGGGATACCATTTGAAATGTAAATGAAGCAAATATCTAATCAAAAAAGGAAAAAAAAATAAAACTCAAAAGTCCTGAAATATATTTAGCAGAAATTATAAATGGAGAAGGTATTTAGAGCCATGTCTTATTGGAAGAAAAGACATAAACTTTATTAGGAAAAAGAAAAAAATGAATGAAAAAATCCTTTGGTAATAAAATCATGCACACAAAAAGCATTGAATTTTACAATCAAAATCCAGTGAGAATTTTACTTTTTGGCAGTCAAACAAAAATTACAGGAAAATAGTTTAAATTCTGCTCACAAAATTCAAGGATAGCTATTAGACATTATTTGCAACTATAAGAAATAAAATTGTGTGGGTCTCATCAATAACTGCTTATATACTCCCACAAAGCTTAAACATATTATTTAATATGTTCAATATATAATTATTGATTATTGCAGGATCCCAAGTTTCATCTGCTTCATGCAAATTCACATATAATAAGTTTCATATAGCTGTAGTGTAATTCTAAAGTTCCTAAGTCTATTTAAAATTTAAGGTTAAAAAAATTAACTGCAGGGATATGCAATGTTCTTGATGTTTCCAGGAGAAAGGAATGTTTACGGGTAGTCAACTCATTTTTGTCTAGTGGAGAATAGAAAAATTCATTTAGTTTCTAAAATTCTAATAACTAACAGTTTACACAGTGTTCTGCAACTTTGATGAAAAATGCACCCTCCTAAGTCACTATTTCATCAATATAAATTAACAGTTAAAAGTGTCTCTGCTTACAACCCTATGATAACAGAAGGCTGTTTATACTTCCTCAGTGGCTCTGTACACTTGGTTGTAAATGGGATTTAAGCTCAGACTAATCTGCCTTTAACTTGTTGGACAACACAGGAAAGTTACAGAGCCATATGTTTCATATAAGAAACTGAAACAAAACAATATTTGTGAAAAGTATTTATAAAAAGTTACCCAGTATGACTTACATTTATAGGACACACACACATACACACACACACACACACACACACACACACACACCAATTATTGCTATCTCAGAAAGCAAGGCTATCTTGAGGGAAAATAATTATTTCTGAAACAGCATAGAAACATTCCTTTTTACTGCTGGATGAACAGAGAACATTTGTTTCTTGTCCCCCAGCAAACTGAAAGAAAAAAAAAAATGAACCAGCATGATAGAAGATAGTAGGGCTTCCCAGAGGCTCAGGAAGAAAAATAATTCTAAATTATATTTCCCCCAGCATCCCTACCCCAGCTCTTTTAAAGCTAGGAAGACAGTTTTAGCACCAGCAAGTACAGGGCTCTGGCAGAGCAGCTGCTGCTGCTGGCTTCAGGCATCAGGCTCTAGCCGGTCAAGATGGACAGGAGTGAGGAGGAGACTGGCATTTCTTTGGTAATGAAATCCTGGTATATATAAAGTATAGGAAACTCAGTGAAAAAGTAAAAGAAGTGATTGTACACATTCCAAATGCCTTAATGTATAAACTGTGTAACTATTATTCACAGACCGGCTGTGAACAATTTTGTTCTTTCTTTACTTCTAAAAATCATGCTTAAGTCAAAAATGTCTCTCTAGTAAATGGGACTCAAAACTGTTGAAACATAACTATGACATAATACAATTTTTCTTAAGAAAACTCTAAAGCTTGTAGTTTGAAATTTTAAGGAAGCATTGGTTCATTCCCCAATTAGGAAGGATAGCTTTTCAGACTTCAAGGCAGCAGCAAGCTCAGTCTTGGAGGGGATAAAGAGGCCAGTTCTGTATGCACATCTGTTTCCAGTGTGATGCTGGTATGCAAACTATTGTCTATTGGAAGTGTGTTGTGGTAACGTTTGCCAGGGTTAAAGGCTGGGTCAATTTGATCAAGAAGCTAAAATTAGCTTCTGTGTGTTTTCCTGAAAAGAAAAAAAAAATACTGTAAAGCTCTTTGTTTTCCTTCAAGTGCTGTTCTCAGATTTCAGCTTCTGGTGTGTAAACTACCAGGAAACAGACGGCCATGACAACTGACTGCTTGTTCACAGAGTCCTGTGTAATGAAGTGGTGCCACTCTGAACAGAGCCGGATGGATTCAGAAAAGACCAGCTTTTGACATAACTCACACTTTTCATTCAAAATATCCATATTATATAATTATTTAACACAGATGTATTCTAGATACATTCTAAAATGTGTGATGGCTCGGCAAAGCCCAAAGACATTAAGAAACTCATTATGAGAAGCCCCTGGGGTAAGAGTTAGGTCACATATTCCTGGTAGTTTTGACAGTGTCTGATTATTTTCACAGGAAGTAAGTTTCTTAAGATAAAAAATGAGGGGAAAATATACTTAAAAATACCTCAAAATAACTAATAATTTGACAAATTTATGAAGAAATGAATTGTGGAAAGATAAGGTTTTTGATAACTTATTTATGTCATTTAGATATATCAAGAAAAATATTAAAATATTTCTACTAAGCAAGGTTACATTAAAAAAAAAAAAAGAACCAAACCTCTTAGCGTTTAAAGTTCCAACAGGCAGAGGAGAAGAAAGAGTATCAGTTAAAATGTCATAATGAATATATAAAATGAAAATAGAAGCATGTTTGACTGTATATATTTTTATGTATAATCTAGAATGACTTTTGGTTCAGATACCCTGAACCTAAGGCTGACCTTAGACTTGCAGTGCTTTGTGCCTCAGTCTCCACATTCTGGAATCACAGACTTGTACAATCACCTGGCTCATTGTGAAGTATATTTAGGATTTCAGAGACTTGCTTTTTTTCTTGCGTGAAGTCAGATTACACTATCTATTCAGACTTTAGTAAAAGGAATTTTAAATATTTTAACCTCTTAGGTATTACTATTTAAAAAATAGTCTACACTGTAAAATTATCTTAAATACAAAAAATATTACATGTATTTTATGCCAAAAATACTGGGAGAAGATGTTCAGGTTTGTTTTTGCTGTTGTTTTAATTATAAAATGTTGGTGAATGTAACTGAACCTAGTTCTGTCACAGTGAAAATACTACAGTGTGTTCCTTTAAAATTTAGGATTTCCATTTTTCCCAATATCGTCTTATCCTTTCAACTTCAGTAACCTTTTGTGCCTTTTAAAACTCATTAAAAAGGTTTAGGACAGATATAGAAATGTGTGACACACTTTGAGCAGCTTTTTACAAACAAAATCTACCTATTTGATAAAGCTGCGTAACATTACCTCACCCTAGAATTTCATGCAGTATGGTAGAAAACTACGAATAGTTGAACTTTTCCTTGGGTCAGAGATTATTATAAAGAACTAGACATTATATATTTTGATAAAAATCTAATAACATTCCTTATTTATCTTGTTTGGTTTTACCAATTCTTCAGTTTAAAATCTGGCATCTTTAAGCATAGTTTTGTGTGGAAATGGAAATCATGGGAAAAGGGGTTAAATATGAACAGACCCATCAGTTCTACAGTTCTTCAGAAGCCATATTCTTGAAGGCGTAGCTGATCACAGCCTTGCTAACCAAGAGCCTGTCTCTAAGGTCCTGCCCAACTGAGGAGTCACCATCTCTTTCCTGGCACCTAGCATTTCATCTCTAAACCTGTGGCCCCATTGCTCTTCCATTCCTCTCACAAGCTGTTCTCTGGTAAATTTATCAACTATTATGTCTTATATTTGTGTTTCTACATCTTTTTCCTTGTTCATTTGAACAGACTCTCACTCTATGTCAGGCTAGTCTAGAGCAGGTGATCCTCCTGTCTCAGCTTTCTAAGAACTTAGATTACAAGTATGTGCCACCAATCCCAGTTTGTCTCAACAACGTTTAACTCAGACACAGGCAGTCCATGGAGACACTTCAAGAAGCCCATCTTGATTCTTGTAATGTCTCAAAAGTTTATTGGTTTTTTTTTTTAAATTCTGAATCTAAAAATTCCTTTAAAAGTTGCTTGACTCATAAAACAAAAGAGCACTACCACTCTTTCTCCCTTCCCACAGCAAAATGGCATTTCTTTAAAAAAAAAAAAGGCTTTATTCTTATTTTTAGTGATGTGTGTGTTTCTGCCTGTGTTATATGCATGTGAATACATGTGCACTTGGAGGCCAGAAGTGAGGATCAGATCCCCTAGAGTCACACTTATAGATGGCTGTGAGCTGACATACTGGTGCTGGGAATCAAAGTTGGGTCCTTCCTCTTCAAGGGGAGCATCTGGTGGTTAATATGAGCCATCCTTCCTGCCCCAGAATGGAATCTCTATTAGCCAAATCAAAACATATTCACTTGAGTGTTCACTTGAGCACCAACAGGACTTCAAATGTATGCTATTCTATTGGCTGTCTGTGTTTCTGAGAAAACTGCCTCTGCAGTGTCTCACTTTGGAAGTTACCATTCTCCTGTCTTCCCTTCGCCTAATACTCTTGTGATGCACCACTCTCATCTGATTTCATTTCCACTTCTTTAGTTTGGATTCTTGGACTTTGCTATGTGGCGATTTCCCCTCCAAACTCACTGTCAGGGAAGTCACTGATGCCCTATTCTGCAAATCTAATACCTCTCCATGCTAGTAGACTGCAGTGCTGGGGCTATGTGCACAGCTGAAGCATTCATGTATTGTCCTGTGCTTTCTATTCTCACTTCCATCTGTGGCCTGATCATCAACCCGCAGCAATCAACTATTATTTATAACTGCATATACCCACACCTTTAAAAATGCTGTCCTTCCACAATTCCTGCTATGTTTTCTGAAAAGTACTACCATACTCTGACATTTCATATGCCTATATATCCTTGTTTGTCTCTCCTGTGAGGCTCTCAGGATGGCAAAGTGCTTGTAGTTAGACTAGGGAAAAAATTAAGATCAGACTCCTGATCTGGTTTGAAATACCTAAAGAGCCATTTGTAAATTATTTAAATTTCCAACAACAGAGGCTTCCCTTCTAGCTTAGATAAGCTTAAGGGTAAGGATAGGGTGATTAACTGGAATAAAGCATGTTAAGTTTTAAATACTCAATACTTTTAAGCTATTATTTTAACATACTCATTCTCACTAATGATTTGACTCTATCCTCTGAATTGAATGGAGTACTGGACTTTTCCTGTCTCTCATCTCTCAGCTATGATTCTAGATGTCAGTGTATAAAAATGATGTCATGACATAAAAAAACTTCCTTTAGCATCATATACATAGTTGGTGATTAGGAAATATGTTGTTGCCTTTTCTAAAATTACACTTCTTTGAGTCACAAGTCATAAAAGGGTAAAGGAGTACAGAGTGGGAAAGACACCACAGAAGAGCTTTCCCTATCTAAATTATTTACTTGAAAATAAGTAAATCTGTACATGAGATCAGTTACCATTTCAGAGGTGCAAATTGAACATGCCTGTGGTCTTCTTTCCATGTGCCAAAGCAAAGCATTAGCTGAAAATATTTGTGATGAAGTTTAACTTGTATGCTATCCTTCAAAATATACTCTGAATTTTGCAAACACACATTCATAGGGTATACAGCATTTATCAATATTATTAAAAATATATTCTCTTAACTTTGTGAACATGTAGCAAACCAAATGTAGTATAAAACTTCATTTTAAATAAGCAGACAAATACATTAAAAATTGGTCTCTATTCTGCATAACCAGTTTAACTGGCAAGATACTTAGGATATCTGCTGAAAGAGGGGCAAGAGCTTATGTTGTGGAGCTATGGGATGTATATTTACGCATAAGTAGAGCATTTACATTAGCAAACTGTTTCTATGCAAAGGGAAGCTTCTAAGATTACTGAGTGCTTAACTGTGTTGTGGGAATGTATCCTGTATAATACTAAATTGGGAACATCATCAGCAAATTGCTAGTTGGTACTATAAAGATAGGTATTTTTCAACTCCTTTAATGTATGTCTGTTTCAACTACCTCACTTTATATTAAACATTAATACTTGATGGCATTTCAATTCTGAAATCCTATTGTGGACAATCAAAGCTTTATAGAAGCTTCAAATTGTTCGGTGAAAGCTTTCTTTTTTTTTAATTTTTATTTTCTATATTCTATGTTTACATTCCAAAGGCTTTCCCCTTTCCCAATTCCCCCCACCATACATCCCATAATTCCTCTCCCCCCCAACTATTCCCCAATCTTTCTACCCCCCCCCACGATTTCTATGTTCTGGGTCTACAAAACTGGATCCAATCTTTACAGGCCCAGGGTCCTCTCCTTTCTTCTTCTTGGGAATCATTTGACTTGCTAATTGTGCCTTGAGTATTTAGGGCTTCTGGGCTCATTAATATCCACTTATCAGTGATTGCATTTCATGTGTATTCTTTTGTCATTGGGTTAACTCACTTAGTACTACAGGGCAATTGTGTTAAAAAACTGCATGGTATTGGTACAGCAACAGGCAAGTAGATCAATGGAATAGGATTGAAGACCCAGAAATGAACCCACAGACTTATGGTCACTTGATCTTTGATAAAGGAGCCACAACCATCCAGTGGAAAAAAGATAGCCTGTTCAACAAATGGTGCTGGTTCAACTGGAGGTCAACATGCAGAAGAATGCGAATTGACCCACTCTTATCTCCTTGTACTAAGATCAAATCCAAGTGGATCAAGGACCTCCACATAAAACCAGACACACTGAAACTATTAGAAAAGAAACTTGGGAAGACCCTGGAGGACATAGGCACAGGGGGAAAGTTCCTGAACAGAACACCAATAGCTTATGCTCTAAGATCAAGAACTGACAAATGGGACCTCATAAAATTACAAAGTTTCTGTAAGGCAAAAGACACTATCAGAAGGACAAAACGGCAACCAACAAAGTGGGAAAAGATCTTCACCAACCCCACATCCGACAGAGGGCTAATATCCAATACATACAAAGAACTCAAAAAGTTAGACCCCAAAGAATCAAATAACCCTATCAAAAAATGGGGTACAGAGCTAAACAAAGAATTTTCACCAGAAGAAATTCGGATGGCCGAGAAACACCTTAAGAGATGTTCAACATCATTAGTCATCAGGGAAATGCAAATCAAAACAACCCTGAGATTCCACCTCACACCAGTCAGAATGGCTAAGATTAAAAACTCAAGAGACAACAAGTGCTGGCGAGGATGTGGAGAAAGAGGAACACTCCTCCACTGTTGGTGGGATTGCAAAATGGTAAAACCGCTCTGGAAATCAGTGTGGCGGTTCCTCAGAAAATTGGGCATGCCACTCCCAGAGGACCCTGGCATACCACTCCTGGGCATATACCCAGAGGATTCCCCTTCATACAATAAAGACACATGCTCCACTATGTTTATAGCAGCCTTGTTTATAATAGCCAGAAATTGGAAGGAGCCCAGATATCCCTCAAAGGAGGAATGGATATAGAAAATGTGGTATATTTATACAATGGAATACTACTCAGCAATTAAAAATAATGAATTCATGCAATTTGTAGGTAAATGGTTAGACCTGGAAAATATCATCCTAAGTGAGTTAACCCAATGACAAAAGAATACACATGAAATGCAATCACTGATAAGTGGATATTAATGAGCCCAGAAGCCCTAAATACTCAAGGCACAATTAGCAAGTCAAATGATTCCCAAGAAGAAGAAAGGAGAGGACCCTGGGCCTGTAAAGATTGGATCCAGTTTTGTAGACCCAGAACAGAGAAATCGTGTGGGGGAGGGGGGAATGATTGGGGATATGGTTGGGGAGAGAGGAATTATGGGAGGTATGGTGGGGGCGAACTGGGAAAGGGGAAAGCCTTTGGAATGTAAACATAGAATATAGAAAATAAAAATGAAAAAAAAAACAAAAAAAATTCTCTCTAGCTTAAATTTAAAACTACATTAATTAAAGTAAAGTTAAAGAGACAATTATTTAGTTAAATAAACATATATGAAGTGTTCAAATTTTTCAAGTGGCCAATATGCATCATCTGAAAATAGTATAAATAAAGAAGAATATACATTGTCTAGTAAAATTCCATTAAGTGTATTTGTTGTAGATTAGGAGTTGCAACATTGGTTCTATTAGAATTGTATATCAAATCACTGTTAGTTTTGTGTGTGTGTGTGTGTGTGTGTGTGTGTGTGTGTGTATGTGTGTTTCTAGAGATTAAACTAGGGTTTCTCACATGCTAGGTAAACATCCTAACACTGAACTATACCCCTAGTCTTCACCTTATGCATTTTAGATGTTTTAGTAGCCTCTACCCTTTACAGGTAAAGTGACTCTCCCCATTAATAATAACAAAGATACCTCCATTCATTGGGCCACATTCAAAACCACTGTACCAAACATGTGGAACTGTGTCCACTTAGGTATGTGTCCATATATTCAATCACTCTGATTATAATCAGTTGCAATGCCTGGCATACCACAGGGAATTAATGTATAATTAGGACTGAGAAATAAGAGATTGGTAGGAAAAATATAAAACTGGTATTTTCCAACAAAAGAGAACTATAAAATTTCTCTTGTTAAGAAAAGAACAATCAGCTAACAAAAACTCTTTGATATAGTAATTTTTGCCTAAGACAGAGAACATTATAAAATATACTTGGCATCTTTTCAGAAATCTGTACCTGACAATTATTAGCTAGATAATAATGCTGTCTGACATTGATATAGAATTAAGTACTAGGACATCTCAGAGATAAGGAAGGCAGAAGTGCTTTGGCAATGGATAATATATGTAGCTTGTACTAATATAAGGTAATTTTCACAAATACTTCAGAAAAAGTACCTCCTCTTCATTGAAATCTAGAAAATGACAGGGTACTATTGTTTGTTTTAAGTTATTCCTCAAAAACAACTCCACAAACACAAACATAATCCTGTTGGCTTTATATTGCCAATGTAGAGCAGGTTGAATATTTCCAGAGTAACCTAGCAATTACTCTGTTGAGGCCATTTGTAAATTATATCCTGATAGGCCATATTATCATTATAGGATTAATGGCTCTCTTCCCTCTAAGTCATTCTACTGGTCACATTGGCATCCTGATGATGAGCTTTATGCCCCAGCATGAACATGTTTATTCATGTTATTCCTCTGGAACCAAAGGACAAATCATTGGCTGAGTCCTTTTTTCCCTTGATTGGGTGGTACTATCAGGAAAGTCTTGGCCTTGGACAATTATTCTGCTGTGTAACAATGGGTCATTTCTTAGGTCTCTCTGGAAAAATGAGGACTAAAATAATAATTCTTCCTAGTTCAGTTGGCATTAAGATCTGTGGAGTTCCAAACAGAGGCTAGTTTTAATGTCAGTGTGCTTGGTATGATTATGAAGTACTCAGCTAAAGGATTATGAGAGATGGAAAAGTCCCAGAGGCAGCATTTAGGGCAAACACCACTTAATAAGCTAAAAACCACCTTTATAGAATGTCATGCCACTCAAGGTAGTAAAAGACAGTCCATTATCCTAGCCTGTTGAGGATTCCTTGGTGTAAAAATGACCAGGGCATGGCAACATACTGCAAAGCCACATGTCCTGTCTGTGGCAGACAAGTTCTTGTATATACTAGACCTACGTGGTCAGTGCAAAAGGCTTTGGGGCAGATGTAGCAATATTTACTGCTTTATTTATTTATTTTTAAATCTCTTCATGAATTTTTAAAATGATTCTAGGGCATACTTTCTTCTTGGTCACAGCTGTCCCACAAATTCACAGTAACAGGGAAGCTGTAACTTTTGATAAATGAATGATGACTAGTACTTACACAACTGGGCTAAACTAAATGAGAGTTAGAGGTTCCACTGAGTTTCATCTCATCTTTTTCTGTCTTAAGGAGAAGCAGACATGCAGCAGCCACTGGTGGAATGGCTTCTGAATAGGCATTACTACACAGCAACACTAGGCTGCTAACTATATGCTCAGGATGAAAAAGCAAAAGGGAAAAGGTGAAGATAGAGAGAGCCAAAGACTAGCAGGGTTGGTTTGGATGTAAATATTTGGGGTGTTGGCCAAGCATGGGAGCATACAACATTTCGAAAAACACATGTACAGAAAGCCTTTTACTTAAAAGTGAACTTTTCGTTCTCTCCCTTTGAGCAGAGCTCACCCTGCTATACACCAGGAGGTGTGAAGTGTACAATGACCTTTATCAGACTGTCTCTGTGGCAACTTTCCAAATCACTCACTTCCCTAGCAGAACACTCAGGCTTCAGGAGGAAGGAAGTCTTCTGCTACTGAAGATCATTAGCAGTGCTGAGTGCAACCACTGTCAGTTGCTTTGGGGCTGGCTTCTGATCACTTCATACAAAGGACGGAAAATTGCTGGCGCCGCTGGCCCTGTGCCCAGCCCGCTGGACAGCAGAGCCTAGGAAAGCCTTTTTTTTTTTTTTTTAAATAGCCAACGCACTGGAAAAGGGCAAAGAGTGGCATACGCCCTCAGGCACATTAATCAGCTGGGAATTGATCAAATGTCACCACCCACTGGGCTTCACTACCAAAACTCCATGCACAGGCGACTCCTAGAAAAGGGAAGGCCCCAGAATAACACTGAATGCATAAAATGTCCCCCTTCCTTCATATGGAAAGCTCATCTCTGAGGTGTCAGGATAAAACATGAGAACAGCATCTGTCCTTGGAGACCAGCAGGAGTGATTCACTATTTCATGGCACAGAGAAGGGAGGAGGACACTGTAATAAAAGTTTATAAGGTGAAATCTAAATCCTGAATGTCCTACACCTTAAAAATCTTTCTTCTTTGTTTTGTTTTTTCTTTCTTTCTCTTCCCCTCCCTTTCCTGAGAGAATATAACACAATGTAATTAAATGGCAAACTACTCAAGGAAGATATGTCTAGACTCATGAAAAAAATCTTTGTGTAGAAAACAAAACTTTATACACCTCACATATATTGGATGGCCTAGTTCTTCCAGCAAAGTTTAAAGGTATAACCATGGTTGTTTAAAGAATAATTTTCATCAGACAAAAGAAAAGGAAGTGAAAAAATTTATAATTCTAGGGTAATGGATAATCTATGGATGCAGAAATTAATTGTTTCTTAAGTAAACAAAGTAAAATTTGAGGCCATGGGTGAGCTTTTCTCTATTTCTAGTCAGACTCTGAACAGGAAATGTGTTGCCCTGAAAATCACAATGCATACATTCTCCCGAATCTTGAGAACAACCCCAGTATTCCTCCTATTCATTCAAAAAGGAAGATGTCTGTACACCAACAACTGAATCAACAAGGCAGAGCTTAGATCTTGGCTAAAATTTACAATATATAAATCATTCTATTTAACTTAATTTAGGAAACTTATGAAGGATTAGTATTTTAAAATACAGTGGCTGAAGCTGGGCTCACTGGTGCATACCTTTGACCCCAACACTGAGACAGAGACAGCACAATCTCTGAATTCAAGGCTAACCTGTTCCACATAGTAAGTTCCAGGCCATACGGCAGAAAAGTTTGTCCTCAATGTACGTATGTACGTGTGTGTGTGTGTGTGTGTGTGTGTGTGTGTGTGTGTAACTAAAATGGAAATCAGGAACGCTATAGAATTAAAGGTCAAAATGTTTGACATAGTTTGAAATTGAACTACCTTATAGAGATTTTCATTAATTAGCACAATATTCAAGATATTGTACAAGGTTTCATTAAGGGACTACTGAAGGTGTAAAACACTTAAACGTAAAAGAGATTCTACTTAAAATGTTCCAAGTAGACAGGCTGTGCTATTTTAAGGTCCTAATTTCCATCTGGCAGAGCAGAACCAGACCTACAGTGCTGTGTGTGCTTCAGAGCAATTACTCTTGGGTCCCAGGGTGGCAGGGGGTTACTGAGTGTCCCAGGCACCATGGTACATCTTGTGTCCAGTGGCTCCAGTTGGGATCCATCTCTTTTTAGTGAATGACAGCTATGTGAGAGGCAGCAACTCCCTCTTTCATTATGGAACAAAACACAACAAAACCTTTCGTTTACTGTGCTTTAGTAAGATTTGGTTTAGGTTTAAGCAACAGCACACTTTCAATATGAACATAGAACACTATTCTTAAAGCAAACAGATAAAAGAGCAATTAATTAAGTTATATAACAAAATAACTCCGAAGCAACTACTTTTTGAAAGCCAGATGTTGCATTCATATGGTTAAAACTTCACAAATTAACAAGGCATGTCCTTGGAATCACCCCTAATTAGCATCTCTTCCTTCTGCAACCAAGCAGTCATACTGTAATTCTCATTTTACTTCATTTGGCACTACACAATCTGCATATTATCCCAACCTGACCACTTTGGTTTATCATCTCTGAAAGGAGCTTGTTTCACGAATATCCTTTTACATTTTGACAGCTGTAAGGAACTACATCATAAATATGTCATCATTTAAACTGCTGAATTTATATATTAGCTTTCTATTGATGGGGATGGGTTCTCTTGACTAAAAAAAAAAAAGGGAGAGGGACAGAAAAACTAAGGAAAAGGCCTTGAACTTTTAGATCTTGCTATGATTCTGTTCTGCAGCTGCAGAGCCTATGCTTAGCATTTTTGGGACTCTAAGGTTGTCATCTATCTCTGTCACATTGCCACACCCTGTTTTGAACTTTCATATCTTCTAACAAGTAGCTTTTAACAGTCCTCTACATACTAAGGAGAGATGGTAAGATAGTAACCACCACTATCCCCTAAGAGGTTGCAATGCTGTATAAACAGTAATATCTTGAGGGTCCAAATAAAAGCTGCTTGAGCTCAGATGTCCTGCAGTAAGCTATAAAACATTTCTAAGCAGTTTAAGCCATCAGAGATTTTAGTTAGAAGTACTGAATTCAAATACAGAACTTGCTATTTGCTGCCTGTATTTTTCTGGCAACTCCTTTTAATTTCTTCAGCCCTCAGTTTCATACATATGAAGAAGACCCCTACATAGGCCTGCTCTGAGTGGATAAGACAGCACACAACTTTGCATGAGGTAATGGCTTCCAAAACTCTTGAGATAAAAGTATGTATGTATGTATGTATGTATGTACATGTATGTATTATCTATCTTTTTATTCATTATTTTATTTTGAGACAGGGTCTTACCATGTGACTCTGGCTGACCTAGAACTCTATCTCTAGACCATATAGACCAGGCTGGTCTGGAACTTGTAGAGATTTGCTTGCCTCTATATACCTCCTGAGTGCCAAAGACATCCTCTACCACACTGACTAAAAGCATGTATCTTTTATGTAACAAGAGAACTGGGAAAGAAAGTGAGGGGAGGGGTGGGGAAGAAGAGCCAGCCAGATCAAGAACACAAAGGAACAGGTGGCTATGGCTGAGGTAAGGACAAATCCAGGGCAGTAATCTCCATTTTCCATTCTGGGAACAGTAGAAGAAAACTCCTAACTTTTGGGGAGTGGGTATGTAAATTTTTGCCTTGTTTTTATAAGAAATAATGTGAAACAAAGTTGAAATATGGGGATATGTCAGGAAAACATGGTAGCTCATGCCTATAATCACAGCACTTAGAAGGCTGAGGCAAGAATACTGCCATGAATTCTATGCCAGTCTGGTTACATAGAGTGAGTTCCAGGCCAGCCTGGGCTACAGGAAAGATTCTCTCTTAATATGCAAATAACAAACAAATAAAGAGCAGCAGCAACAATCACAAATAGCCAAAGACATCATATTGTGAGCTAGTAAAAAACCCTATTAATATTCACATTTGTATTACTAAATTAGGCTTGTATCTATTTAGTCTAGATGACATATTTTAATAAATGTTTAGCTGTAAAAATATTTATTTAAATAATAACTATAGGTTAGTGGCAGAAATATATGAATAGTTAATGATTACGTTTCATGAATAAAATTTTAATAAATTTTCCTTTGATTGTTGTAATACTTTAAAGCAGCAATTGGCAGTAAAAATATATTATATTCAGAAAGATAATGCTACCAAGTTAATGTTCATGGAAGCCAGGGGTTTTCAATTTTTTTACATGTATTTTAAAAAACAATTTCAATGTCTTATCAGGTTGAACACATTCAAATCTTTTTTTCCCAATGGTTTTGTTACGTTGTTGAAAAACAATGTTTAAGCCTGGGCTCTGACTTGACATATAAAGGTCAGTAGAGGCCTAAGAAGTGCTTGCCTGACGCCCACGTGTGCCATATCACCATCAACTTAACCACTGCTGCGTGTGTCACTAAACTGGGAGGCTCCACGTTGCTCCTTCCAATTCTTATCTGCAGTTCTGGCTAGGTATCTGGTACAGTACTTCTATTATGTTACTAGGTAAAGGATTTTAGAGTTTCACTGAATCTGCAAACTATTCGGGAAGTGTTGCTATGTCAGGTTGTGTAAAAGAGCTCCTGTCTTTAAGCTGAAAGGCAATCAACTGATTATTTCAGTTTGCAGAGGAACAGTCTCATTTTGAAAGTTGTCTGTGGAAGGGAGGCTGGATTAACTGGTCCCATTGATTTTTTGCTTTTCCACTGAAGTCTTTATAGAATTCCCCTTTGCTTTTTACAAAATTTTCTGGTCTCTTGCAAATCCCTCATTCTTCTAAGCCAAGCTCTCCCTCAGAATTGAGGACACCTGAATTACATAAATCTCTATCACAAAGTTACATTTTCTGTGCAGACCAAGAGCTGTCAGGAGGAAGGTAATGAAGAAGAATAGCTTGACAGAGGGATTTAATGGGATCCAGCTGCAACTCTATGCTACTTGCTGATAAGGCTTTGTCTTAAGCGTACAATAGAGAAAGTTTTGAGAAAAGCCTAAAAATTCATATAGAGGAAGTAAAGGTCTTCATATTTTATTTGTTCAATTTCCTCTAGCTCTTGCAATTATATTCATAACAGGTTCAGCTTTTAGAATGTTCTACTGTGATATTTTAAGTCTTTTAAAAATAAAATTTAAATAACATTAAAATGTGTAGAAATAGTGCACCTTAGGGAAAAGACATTTTGTTTATTTAGGCTCACTACATGTTCAGATTAAGCTAAACCTGGAAAACAGAATATCGTCAAATGCTTATTATATTTGTCTATTTAAAGTAGGAGGAGAAAAAGACCTTTTACGGGGCAGTACCTAGTTCTCCACAGCATACTGTTATAAAATTAGATGAATGCAAAATGGAAAACTCCAAATATTGCATTTTAGTCAAGATTCAGATCCCAGAACAGAGCAATGCTTCAGCTTCTTAATCCGTTATTTGTTTAATAGTATTTATTACTCAAAATGAAAACCAGTGTGGGAATCCTTGAACACAAACTTGGCTTTTCTAAAGACAGGAATGCATCTGGATTAACCTCTGTCTGGTAAAGAAAGATATGAGAAAATTCTCAGTAGGAGCTGAGCAGTAAGGAATAAGGGAAGGACTTCAGCTTCTGACAGCAGACACTCATACCCCATCAAGGGATTACTGCAGAGGAGCCAAAGAGTTAAAGCTAAGGTTGAACTCAGGTTTTTCAAGCTAATGAAGCCTTCCTGACCAGAGTTTCTTCCCCAGTGATGGCTAGAGGCCTAGAATGCCCCCACACAGGAGCTTTGCATTTTCCCACAACTCCATTCAGGACCTGCAACTCTGGGTGCACTGCTCAGAGGACATTCAGGCCTCACAAAGAGCAGATAGGAGGGCTGAGAGCCCCAGGCTCAGATGCCCCACAAGTTCTCTGAAGGGACTGATACACACAAAAAAATGGAGAGTGAGGAAGGATTGGGGCAGATGTCAGTCTGGAGGTATTATGTGCAAACCTCCCACCGATGAACTTAACAGGAATGTTTAGTCCTTGCAAGAAGCCTCTACACTCAGGAAAAGGTAATAAAATGAAAAGGGAGGAGGCTCGGCTCTCCTTTCCAACAAGGCTCCTCCAACATCTCATGTTACAAATTTGCAAACTAATTACTTAGACCCAGACATATCTTAAAAGAAAAAAAAATCCCCTTTACAGCTAAGTGAACACAGATAGACAAACTTGAAACAGGCTCCAGACTTAGATAAAGTTCTGAATTTAAAAGTTTAATTAAGGGGAATCCTACTTGCCATACAGTTCTTTCAAACACTAGCATTATTGAAATTATTTCTAACAACTTAATTGATTTAGTGAATACCTCAAGTAATGATTATGCAGCAATTAGTTCAACCCACCCCTTCCCCATAAATTTATCTCTGTGAAATTCAGGGCTTGACAGGTTTTCTTTAAAGAAATAAAGTATCAAAAGCAGCTGAGATGCTCATTTACATAGGATAATTTCTGCATTAAAGCTGGGAGAGGGAGTAAGCCATTCTTTCCTTTTCTTTCTCTCCCCAGGAAAGAGGAAGGGGGCAAGGACAGCCTTTGGTGACTCATCCTTTGGAACAGCATTCCAAGTGTGATTTATTTAATATAGCCCCATAAATCACCTAATGCCGCAACAATCTCAAGATCTGCATGTAAACACAGCTATTAAAATATTACAATTACTCTGTTTACTTAGTGCTCATAAGGTATATCTCATCATAGCTTCTTCCCTTAGGTGGGGCATGCAAAGTAGCGTCCAAATTACATATCCCTCTAGGAATGCTGAGCCTACATAAATGCTATAGTACCAACATATAATGACACAGTGTGTGACTAGGAAAGATGCTTAGATTGTTTTAAAGCTATTTTTCTGCTACATCAAGTTGCTGTTTGGAAGTCTAATTCATTTAAAATCAAACTTGGTTATGGTTCCGTGTTATTAATTTCTGCATTTTCAGTTAAAAAAAAAGTGTCTATATCTTTTGACTACATTTGTTTCTGAGATTTGGTTTGTAACAGCCACAAGATATTTATTTTAAACAAAAAGTGAGTCAGGGGACCTGCATATATATGCCTTTTGGTAATATTTTTGGCTTACAAGACTTAACTTTGTATAGCCTGGTAATCTGTAACTGTAAGCAATCATCCTTTCGATTAGTACCGAGTTAAACACTGAGGAGAACCACCTACAATTACTCGCATGATCCCTAACCTCTATAAGGTGGTAATCCAGTATTGGTTGTTAGCTGTCAAATTTATTTCCCTTTGGTGAAATATACCCTGTATTTAATTAGCAGTCATTCTTGATACTTTATGGAGCTGAGCCCAAGTGCGGTGGCTTTAACATTTAACCCCTGACCCTTAAATATTTACCAGCTTTTAAAATGGTTGTGTACAATTATCCCTTCAAGTATATCCCAGATCCATCATTCTGACCACTCTGGTCAACTCCAAGTCATATGCACTGTTCTGACTAATGCTGGAACTGGACATAAAATCCTGTTGTTCCACCAGGAGCTCCATGAGGCAAAGCTGAAAGCCCTGTCTGGCTGTCCGCATGCCACCCATGGAAGAAAGGGCTGGGCTGTAAGAGACACATGAGGAGCCTACAGCACAGGAGGGGTGGAGCAGATCTGCTACTTTGGGGGCTCTGAGAAGCCCACTGAGCCTGGTGGGGGAGCCTCGGAACCTATGCCACTTAGGGATTAAAGAATGCTTTTGGAAAACTAAAATTAGTTTTTCTTGTTTGGGAGGCATAGTTTTTAAATTGTCTAGAGTTTTCACATGCATCAGGATGCCCCATTTAAAACATTTTCAGGAAGGAACTGTTTATTTCTACCCTCTTGTCAAACTCCTACAATATCTATACATAAAGTAAGTCTGCTTTACATGCTAGAATTTTAGAATGATTTTTAATTAAAACAGAGGGAGGGAAGGGAAAGGCCCTAATTAGAAATATACAGTTTAAAGGATAAATGGATGCTGGCTGCTGCTTTGATGCTGTGTAGCTAGGTATCATACTTGGAAATCACCCTAGATCATTACTTGTATTATAAATGCTATTGCTCTAGATAATTTCAAAATTAACATTTTAAATAGGTATGAAATAAGCACTGGAGCCATAAAATAGCTTTAAAAAGACAAAAACACCAACAAAAACTGTCAATTAGGATTTTGCAAGTAGAAAGAAGTAAGAGAATTAGAGCCAGAAAAATAGAAGCCTATAGCCCGAAAATCCTTTACAGTCCCAACCTGGTGCAGGAAAGGAAGAGAAGATGTGTGTACTCCTAAATGACGGGCCCCAGCTAAATATAAATTGAAGCCAGATGGTAGTCTTTCGCTACTTTAAAACTCAACTGGGTCAGTGGCACTTCCACCAAGAAGGTTCTAGGTGCTGATGGTCAGGTGGTCCAGAAGCCCACTTCCTGGAGGAAGCCAAAACCTGCATATACACATGGAGGGACCCATGGCTCCAGGTACATATGTAGCAGAGGATGGCCTTGTCAGACATCAATGAAAGGAGAGGCCCTTGGTCCTTTGAAGGCTTGATGCCCAGTGTAGGGGAATGCCAGGCTAGGAAAGCTCGAGTAGGTAGGTTAGGGAGGGGGGGGTGAACAGGGGGTTTTCAGAGGGGAAGCAAGGAAAGGGGATAACATTTGAAATGTAAATAAAAATTATCTAATAAAAAATAAAATAAAATCAGATACCTGTAAACTAGTGGCAATATGTGTGGTTCTAACTGGAATTTCAGTGAGTTATTTGGGTTGGGTAAAATATTTCAGTAGCTGTCTGGTGCTTCCTAAATGTGCTGGTTGCTTTTTTGTCAATTTGATACAAACCTAGACATATTTGGAAAGAGGGAATCTTAAATGAGAAAATGTGAGTACAAGACTGGTATGTAGGTAAGCCCCTGGGTTGATTTCTAAATTAGCGATTGACAAGGGAAGGCCCAGCCCATTTTGGTTTGTGTCACCCTGCAAGGGGCCCAGGAAGTAAGGGAGAGCAGCAGGAGTGAGCCTTGAGTGCAGGGTAGTAAGCATCATTCCTCTTGGCTTCTGCTTTAGTTCCTGCCTCCAGATTCTTGCCATGAACTCCTGCCCTGACTTCCCTCAGTGATGGTGTGTGCTCTGAGAGTTGCAATAAACTCCTTTCCAAATTGCTTTTGGTTGTGGTGTTTCATCATAGCAATAAAACACTAAGAGTCTGGATATGGCTGCTAGTTATTCTTTGGTGTGGTGGATTACTGTATCATCCCAACAAACTGCATGGATAGTTCAACAAACTAGCATGGGCTAAATTTATGAATCAAATTTCTTTCCTGTTTCCCCAAGGAAGAAACACTGAAAAAGAGTGCACAAGATTTAGATATCAGAAACTCAACAACGATACATTTAAAATTCTCTGGGATTCTTTTTCATGTGTTAGTAAGTGAGGTCTTAGTGATGGGAAAAGACCCTACCTAGTAAAAAGACAAGGCTGTAAAGTCACAGCATTTGTTTCTAGAAAGTGTTAATGTGTTCAAAATGCTAAAAAGAAATGGGATTCGATTTTCCTATAATCTCCTGCTTTCAGAACATCCTGAAATATTTCAAGGCATTCCTTGCCTGGCCTTAGTTCAAAGGTGAACTTCATGCTGGCAGGAGGCTGACTACGTATATTTCAGTCATTTTCAGAAATGCAATATTGGAAAATAGTATTATTTCTTTAAAATTCTAACTGAAAACAAAACTTAGTGCGCAACCCAAAAACTAAGAGTAGCTGATAACCAGTATTTCTGAAAACACTAATTCTTACTTAAAAATTACAGTGGTTACAAGTAATATTAGTGTGAACTAAAAAAATCACCAGATCATATTTTTTTTAATGAGCTGTTTTATCTCCAAACAAATTCTATTGGTCATTAAACACATCTTCGTGAACACAGAAGGGTAAAGCTACAAGAAAATAAATTAAAGTTTAATATTTTGCATATGTGTCCCTGCTTCCTCTGGAATGCGCTTACCACAGAATTTTCTCCATGACCATGCATGTACAGAAGTATGTACCTGCAGAAGATACTATCCGATGGAGAAAAAGGGAAGGAAACCTGAGATAAAACCTGACTCAGGTACTTTCATTGGCCTGAGGACTGGACTGATTCTAACCTATCATTTGCCTCTTCTCCACCCTAACTCTTATCCCACTGCCCAGGAAGTCCAGCAGCTACCTAACAAGATCGCTGTGAATGCCACTTCCTCCATTTTCCATTGTGCTAATTCAGGAACTTCCTCCTATCTGGTCAGAATACTCCCAGGAGTGGTGTTCACAGTTGGGTGTGACACACGCAGGCCCTTTTCTCAGGCTTATCTGCCATTCTAAGTTTTCTCTACAGCACATACTTACTTTTCTCTTCTAAAAAAAGTCTCTATTTCAAACTTTGGAACTTTCTGTACAATAGATTTAAAGTTGTTTTCTTTCCTGCTTCTGACTATTTTTGAAAAGGTGGCATGCAAACTTCTCAGAAGTCTTTTGTGGTCAATCTTAAGGTGGCCTGAGTATATTCTACCTCTTTTCTAAGAGAAAACACAGCATGAGTGTTCATTCTTATCCTAAAGACTCTCAGGGACTGCTCACAGCTCTAGTCTAGGAACACAGGAACAATCCTGCCACTCTAAGTAATAATTGACCCATCTCTAGCCAGAGAGATTGAACAGGTTTGTAGGGACTATGGGGGAAAGCCAGGCCAGATCCTCCTGCTCTTTAGAGGAAGAGTATGATTCTTACTGTTCTTGTCCAGCTGGCCTGTGGTCACAACAAGAACCATACTGTAAATAGTAGAGAAAAAAGAGACATCCTGGATCCTATGCAGCTCTAGATCAGCCAATAGGAAGGGGAAGTCCAACTCCAGGTGAAATATGAGGATATATATGTGTATATACACATATATATGTATATGTGATACACACACACACACACACACACACACACACGCACAATTAAGGTCAAAGTTCTGGCCTTAATATGTTCTTGAAGGAAATATACTTGAAGGAAAGCTAAATATACCCTAACTTCTAAGGGGGAACCTAAACTTTGCTTTTCTAAGACTGCAATGAGATAGAGGCTCACATTGCATGGGTTTAACACAATAGCTAATTATCTTGTATGGCTGAGGTCTGCCTGACTAGTGGAAGAGAAGTCATAAAGATCCCATACCCAAGGGGATCCTCAAAGTTGCAGGAGATGCTAGCTTCTAGTAGGTCAACAGAGACAGTTGTCAACCCAGCCATGGATATGTGGATTTCTAGGTTAGAATGAATGAATCCGAGAGGGAAAGCTATAGTACCAGAGATTAAGCTGTCCAGGGCTCTCTCCAATGCAAATGGTTTGCTGGCTAAAGTCAACATGGCTAAGATCCCACTGTTTCATACCAACATTTCTGATTATTTCAGAAAAGGGAGAAGAAGAGAGAATGTCATGTGTGTATAATCTGCAGGGAGCTGTGGTGTCAGCTTGTTAGACACAGTCTTCAATTATCTTAAGCAACTTTGTTTTTCACTTTGTTAAGAAGCTTTATCTTCAGTATGAGTGTATAGATATTCATGACAGCAAGAACTATAAATTCAGTGGCGAAGCCATTGCCTATGTTTTCCTTGATAACAGAAGATGGACAATCAGAGAATATTCCAAACACCATGATTTATGTCACGTAATCCTTAAATCCAAGCAAAAGAAAGAAAACTACACCAACAGAGTAAAACAAGGCATAACTTATTTTAAAATTTTGAACATTTCTCTTTGTAGAAAAAAGAGGAGCAAGCTAAGTTAAAAGTACTGGGGGAATGGTTTAGGAAGCAGAGATTCTCTGTATACTCTAAAATTCATGACTGCAAACCTTTATCTTCCTGGTGAATTAAAAAATGCAACTTGTGCTGGGCATGGTGGCACACAACTTTAATCCCTTCACTCAGGAGGCAGAAGCCAGTGGATCTCTGAGTTTGAGGACAGCTTGGTCTCCAAATTGAATTCCAAGACAGCCAGGACTACACATGAAAACCTGTCTTGAGAAACAAAAATAAACACAAACAAAAAAGTCTTATAATTTAAAAAAAATGCAACTTTTCATAAGGAAGGAGGACTTGGCCAGGCCAAGCATGAGAAGATGTTCTGGATGGAGAGAGAAGCTAGAGGTGTATGTGGAACCAAGAGCACACCATCACATAGTTGGACTGTATACACTTTCAAACACTTAGAACTTTCACAACTGTCTTCCAAGGTGTATCAAAATTCATCAGACTGGACTCTTTCAAAGTAAAAGGACAGACAGCAGCAAACTGACAATGCAAGTGGAAAGGACTCTTGCTGACAACAGATACAGAAGAAAAGCAGATACATTCTTTCCTGATACATCAGGAATCCACACTAGAGCATCATCATGCATTCACTGGAGAGAGGGTAAAATGTTTTTTGAGGCATTTAAAAAATGGCAAGAAATGGGACAGGGCTGTGGCGAAATCTCGATTGTTTAAAAGTCAATAAATTAAGACAGCAGAAGCCCATAGGGCTGTGTGCAGGTAGGTTTTAAAGGTTTAAATTTTTATTATTTTAATTTTGTATATGTGTGGGTATGTGCACACGAGTACAGGTGTCCATAGAGGTCAGAAGTACTGAATGCTTCTGGAACTAGAGTTACAGGCTATTGTTAGCTACCTGGTGCAGATACTGTGACCTTCTGTAAGAATGTATGTCCTTAACCACTGAGGCATCTAGCTTGTGGTTTTAAACAACATTACTTTAGGTAACTCTCACATTCTAAGTCCTTTCCGACATTTTCTACCCTTATGATCTCTTTCCACATAATTCTAGTCAACATGTCAACCTTAGCATATCCAGTATAGAACATGATCTCTTTTATGTTGAACATATGTTAACCCATGTATTTCTTAGACAAAAATATTCCAAATGTTCCATTTGCCTCTTGTAAGGATAGCTTCCAATCCTAGAGCCACTGTCAGTGTATCCTTTTTGCCCTGCACTAATAATTACTTGATATATTTTATACAACATCTCTGTCAACTCAGGCTCAGCTTCTACTTTGTGCTGTTTGCTGGTTAGACAGATTGTGGACCCTATTCTGAGAGTGCACAGTTCCATGAGATAGTCAATCCCTTAGAAGAAGGAAACTGTGAGACACAAACATACAGCAATAGACAGAGAAAGTACTGACTACCACACCCTGTGCTGGGAAAGCTTCTCTAAGGAAGTACCACTGAAATGAGTCCCTAGGCTGAGAGACAGAAGGATGTGGGGGGTGAGGTGGGCAGGGCGGGGGACAGGTCTGGCACTGCTATTGGTTTAATATTCTTGAAGTATGCTGGAAGTCATGTCAATGTCTAATCTTCAAGGCTCCTTGATGCCTGCAGAGTGACATGTGGACTTCTTACCACTGCTTCAATGTTATGAATCAAGCACCAGTATCTTCCCATTTCATGATCATGCTGACTGCTCCCAGGAAGGGCATGAGGCTTGAAGGTGAGTTCCATCTTGCATCTGTTCATAGCCCTTCAACTCTCTCTGCCTCCTCCCATCAGTTCTAAATTAGAAAGCATGCTATTCTGACTTTAATAACCTATATGCTGCTCCTGACACTGACTGCTCTCCACTTGCGGTCATTTATTTATGCAGTTTAAAAAAGTGCTCTGGTTCCTTCCTTACTATGCATCAGCCATGTGCTTGGCCTACATTTTTATCTTAGGGTAAAGCTCTTTATTCATATGATCTGCTTACATTTGAGTTGTTAAGCAAATACTCAGTGAGCATTTGCTATCAGATACACTGAAAGTCCTCTGTTCGATTCTTAATACTTAGTATCCAGATGGAAAAATGGTGAATTTCAGAAAATAAATCTTCCAATCCAAACCTTGCTGCTCATAATGGAATATGACCCATGGAAGTATATAGGCTCTATGGTTTTATAGTCACACATCTCCAAGCTATGTGTGACACTGTGCAGACAACGTATGAAAGAGCAACTTAATGATTTCATGTCTATGTCAACCTTTCATAGAAGAGGTAGCAAAGGATAAAGAATTAAACAATATTATTATTTCTTCTATTCTCTAGATTCAGAAATTTGTTGATAGAATTACATGAAGTCTTATTTTCAAGCAGCTTCTGAATTTTCAGTAAATGTCTCAAGTTAAATAGAATAAGACATTGAAAACATAAACTGTAGAATTATTGTTGCTATTTCCCCTTGAGTTAGATTTTCCTACACTTTTCTGCTCATTCTATAGACTATATTACAAGAATTACCCTATTATATGAAGATTAGCAATAGATGAGATGGATGTTGTTTGCAATATTATATAAACCACACATTCAGATTATTATAACAAGGTTTTGCAATCTTTTCTTTCTGGCTAACAAAGAACTTTTCAAAACCTTTTCATAGAGCTAGAATTGCTCAGAAGAGTAGGTGTTCTTTGCAAAATATGAGTTCATTTTTCATAAGAAGGAAGTTAAGCATTAAAGAGCTTTTGTGCCCAAAGATCTTTGCCTGCATATAAGACACTGTTTGTTTCCCCATATGTGACCCTCTGTGTTCCTGTGGAATGTCAGATCCATCCTCTTCCTCCCTGTGCTGTTCCCCTTCTTGTAGGTACTAGGCCTCCTGGGGACTACTTCCAGAGACATGGGCTAGAAGTAAGCAGAGGGCAGCCTTCTGAATAGTTCTTCCTGTGCCAAGCTGCTATCGGATGTAAGTATGTTCCCAGTGTCTGTTACTCCAGTTGTGTTCATTACAAACTCATTACCATGGACATAAGTGTCAAAATACATGTGGCAGTGAAGCTCTGCCAGTGCAAGGTAAAACTTTATCTCAGCCACCAAATACTGCCTTTTATCTTTGAAAGTTTTCAATTAATTTACAATGCTGGCTTGTTTATCAAAACTGGAAATGGGCCAAGCCTTCAGGGTATTTGATGATATAATACCCTGAATGCACCTGTTAATTTTGCCTCTGGGTAAACAGTTGAAAACTCCTCAGCTATTTCCTCAAATTGGGTGGAAACAAAGAAACATGAGATTTTTTTTTTAAAGACTAGATTAGGGAATTGGAGATGCATTAATTCAAAAAGTGAACAAGGTCAAAGGAGGGCTAGGAGGCTAATAAGCACAGAGCACACAGCAGAAAGCTCCCAGCAGGGTAAGAGTTCACTCAATTTATCCAGCGATCTATTCCAGACGCAGTCAATGATACATTATTGGATCCAGACCTGCAACTGCTTCCTAAGACCAACCCTTCTGGTGTCACTGCCCTCCCTTTGAGAAATACTGCAGTTCCCCAAACCTGTGAGCAGGGCGGGCTGGCTCAGCTGGCAACCCGCTGACTTTTGTTCTCCATGATGTGATGCTCCCTTGCACTCCCCTCTCTGCTGTGGGAATTAGGCAGAACCACCACCATGCAAACCGCAGAACACCCAAGTTGATCTGACTTGACGAGATTTTTAGTACTTTATAACATGGAAAGCCAATCCCGGGGATAACAGACTATAAACAACAGCAAATGCTCTATCCAGCAGGCTGCTCAAGGTTAAGGACTCTGCGAGATTTACAGGAAGAGTTGTGGACAGGGATGTCCCATCAATCACTCTTTCTTACATGTCAGAAAAACATTTAAAAAAATAAGGAAAGAAACAGATCATAAGAAAGACATTTTGTTAAGATATTTCGAAAACTCGCATGTCTATTCTAAACAGTAAGAGCGTGGCTGAGTGATTAACTGTAGTTAAGGTGGTCTTCTGACCTCTCACTGTCAATGTGGACAGCTGTGAACATGAGAGAACAGGTCTTTTCTGGCAACAAGAAAAAAGTTTTAGATTTTGCTGATATCATTTTAACATGAAATAGCATTTCTGGTTTTGCCTTTCCCCCCTTGTTTTAAAGAACTGAAAGGTGAGTAATGCTGGTCGAGGGGAGCCACTCACAGTAAGCAGTGTTTGCTTACTGTGCACGAAGCCCTTCACTGACCTGTAGGACTGCTGAGCCAGCTCCCTACCTCTCACTGCCCCAAAAGTAAAACAACAAGAAGAACTCCTACAACTAGGAAGCAGTGCTCATAGAACATGAAATGCTTTTATGCCCATAATACCTTCTTATTTGGGAAGAGTCATGTTTACAAATGGGCAAACAACCACAGGCTGCTGAACAGACCCCACACCTCAAGCCACACCTGTCCTTCAGCCTGAGCAGTTTCTAACCCACCACAGCACTGCAAGTAACAAATCCTAAATCAACAGTTCATCTCAAGGGCACCAGAGATGGGGATAAGGGATATACCCTCTTGGTAAGCACCTTTGTAACTTTGCTCTGGGCTATATGCATCTTTCCCTTATAATTATTGATACCAGAACTCTAAAAAGAGGTAGAACTCAAAATCACATATCTATATTTCTTAACCTCGAGAGCTTAAAAAATGTCATTTGAATAGAGTCAATGCAACAATATAGTATGCATCTGAGAATTTAAGCACAAATACAAACTTCCCAGTGTTTCCTTTCAGTCAAGATCCTTAGAGTGCTTTTGTCACAATAATAAGAGGCTTTCTTAGCTGGGGAGTGGTGGCGCCTGTAATCCCAGCACTCTGGGAGGCAGAGGCAGGCAGATTTCTGAGTTCAAGGCCAGCCTGGTCTACAGAGTGAGTTCCAGGACAGTCAGGGCTATACAGAGAAACCCTGTCTCAAAAAAACCAAATAAAAAAAAAACCCAAATTCAAAAAAAAAAAAAGAAAAGAAAAGAAAAGAAAGAAAGAAAGAAAGAAAGAAAGAAAGAAAGAAAGAAAGAAAAAGAAAAAAGAAAAAAAGAGGATTTCTTGATAAGGAGTAAACTCAAGGATTGGGGGAAGGGTTGTTTTGTTTACTTTGTTTTGTCTTAAAGGCAGCTTCTCAAGAGGATAACACTAGTCTCAGTGGAACATGACTTGAACTTCTGATTTTGGGATTACAGGTCAGAATAGCCAGTTAATATGAAGTGGTATGGGATTAGACCCAGTGCCTTGTATATGCTGGGCAAGTTCTCTACCAACTGAGCTATAGCCCTCAGGGTCAAAATGCACAGGAAACTTTGGCCTTCTTTTCATTCTACACATGAAACACTTTCTGCCCTATGCCAGACAGCAAAGCAATTTAAAAGAACTATTTCATTAATTTTCTACAAGCTTTTCCTTTTACTGAAAGGTGTAGTTTTAAAGTTTGGAGAGATGCTTAGCTGTTATGAGTACCAGCTGCTCCTCCAGAGGACCCAGATTGTATTGCCAGCACCCACAGCAGCTTATAACCACTCATAAATCCAGTTCTAGGAAATCCAACCCTTCTTCTGGACTCTGTTGGCACTGAACACGTGTCCTCCAGAGACTTAAAGCAGATGAAGCAGCAAAACACATAAAATTATTAAAGAACACATTTTTAAAAAAGATATAGCCAGACAGCCTCCCTCTGTCCTGCTCTCCTTCCCCACTCCTGCCTCCATCGTTATTCCCTTCCTGGGGCAGACCACGGGCTCCACACCATTCTACCACTTAGATTCCTAAAGCTCCTTCTGCATCACTCTGGCTTTGATAATTTAGTACTTTATTTTCTTCATTATTTTTCTCTTTAATTTTTAACTAGCTACCCTGCTAGTTGTTGTCTCCTTGTTGCTAGGAGCGGTAGAAGGGCAGTGAGAAATTCAAACAGTAGGAAGGTCTGGTTATCACTTAGAGAATTTTGGTTTTGTTGAAAGGGAAGAGAAATACAGGTGCCTTGTGAAAATCCCTTTCACTTTCATTCCTTGTATGAAGTGTGATTAGGAAACTGCAAAGTACTTGAGAGGCCAAGCACAAAGATCCTGGCCTTTTTGTAAAAGCTTGGCCCAAGATTATGTGAGGTGTGTGTGTGTGTGTGTGTGTGTGTGTGTGTGTGTGTGTGATTTTATGCACTTTTATTTGGAACAGGGCAAAAAACATGATCCCAACCTTTCCAGATAACAGTTTAAGAGCTATGGAACCTACCCAAATTTCAATGACCAAGTGACTGGACAAAGTAGTGATTAGTTTACTAAACAGAATACTCATAACTGCCAATAGGTTTAAAGTAGTTCAAATTTGGTTAATTTGAAACATGTACCTAACTGGCATCATTATCAGCTTGATTTATGCATAGGTGGTAAAACATATAAGTCCCATGTGGAGCCAACCTACTTATTCCTTTTAGAAAAATCCCTTGAGTTGAATGAATGAGTCATGCATGCAAGGTGTATTTTTTTTTAAGTTATTTCCCCTACTCTGATATCAGTGCCAAATTTTTCTCTACCTCAGTCCTTTAGCAGTATTTAGAGGCAGACAATGCCACCTCTGTTCTTAGAGCATGGACATGGTCAAAAGAGGAATAATATAATGATGCCATTTGGAGTAGGGCCTCTAAGGTTGTGTCAGCATTTCCATTATAAAAAGAAAACTCTTTTCAAGGATTAATATCTCAGTTGTAAAACTTCACACCCAGGAAAATTTGGTCGCAGAAATTATTTCAGTGTGTAAAATTAGAAAATGTGTTCTTCTTAAAAGTCTTATTTATAGTGTAAGTCATTTCAAAGTTAAAAGAATGGTGATTTTGTGTGTGTGTGTGTGTGTGTGTGTGTGTGTGTGTGTGTGTGTTTACTGTGTGTGTATGCACCCACCAAATTGAGATTATCTTAATGGCATTATTTTACATGAATCAAGGGCAAAATACCATTTGCCAAATCAGGATTTCAGACTTATATTTCCTGATTTTGTGGCTATAGACACCCAAATACAACAGTCTAGTGACAAAAAAGATGTGTTATCTTTCAGCATTAATCTATCCATGTTCATCCTTTCTCAGCAGTAGGACTCAACTAGGAGAGACTTTCTCTAGAGGGACACATTATCTAGAGACATTTGCAGTCACTACAGATGGGGCTGTGTGGTGCTCAAGTGGGTGCTATAATCCACACTCAAATTGTCTCTACCTGCTGCCTGGGAATCCATGTAAGTTTACATAGAGGAGACTTGGAAGTCTCAGATTAGGTTGTTTCTCAATATTTCTATTGCTATAATTTCTTGCCAAGGGTGATTTCTTTTTAAGCACAGAGATGACTAGGAAAAGGAAAGAAAAGATGAGCAACAATGGCTGTACGTGGTGGTTATTTTTTTGTTTTTCTTAGAGAAAAAGGGGGAAGGGTTGAGAGGCCAGGGGGTTGAGGTGTCAGAAAAAGCTGAAGTCCTCATTCACAGAGGACATTCATTTGCCCTTTAAACACTTTTAGGTCCTTTGGTTCATGTATGCCTGGCTCGTAGGAAATTCTGAGTTTTACATGTTTGTTCCAGCAATCAGGTGCTGCTCTACTTTGTGCCAGGCAAGATCTTGGGTGGCTCTATGCACCTTAATAATCGACCATAGAAAAGGCACGGACCTGCACAGGTGAAAATGTTAAAGATCTTGGGTGGCTCTATGCACCTTAATAATCGACCATAGAAAAGGCACAGGACCTGCACAGGTGAAAATGTTAAAGCAGTTCCCATTTTGTTCCTGGACATAAGAGGCAATATTGTTCAAACCATGAATCAAGGAGCAAGTCTCAGTCACATGGACCATTACAGGGAAGAAAGACTTCCATAGTAGGGAAAGGGTGCAGAGTAAGAAGCTGGAGGCTAGCAAGGCTTGCTCATCTGTAGTAAACAGGATGCACTCTGTTCTTGTGACTCCTAAGCTCAGGGTTCACAGAAACTTCCTATACCAGGAAGGGTTAACTGCTTTGTCATCTACAGAGTCACAGAATTAAATGGAATAAAAACATTACTTTTGTTAAACAAAATACAGTCTGACTAGGAAAGGAATGACTAGAAAATTGATATGTAAACAATAACACATAAACTTAGTCTTCCAGAAATAGGAACATTTAAAAATTGATTTAAAATTCAGGTTATAAATAGATTTTATGCACAGTATCAGTTATCTTCCTCCTCCTGCCCCCCCCCAGACTACTATAACACATCCAAGCAAACACATGTGTATATGGATTTGAGATGTGGGACACTGCACTTATAAACACCTATTAATACCTACATTGTATGTCTGTATACCTAGTTTCTCAATTGCAAAGTATTCCCAGAATCATGTCAACACCCTCTGGAATTCTACGTGGCTGTACAATGATTATCTTAACATTTTTGGACATCTAAATTTTTCTGTAATTAGAAGACTATCTCAGGGAGTTACTTTTATACTTCATAGCTAGTATTATCATGACCCAAACGTAGTGAGTGACATGATGATGCTGAACATGTGTTTAAAGTGTCTTACATGCTTTGCCCACTGACTTTGGTGAATATAGCTGCTGAATGAAAGCCTTTATAATTCACTTAGGCCAGTGCTGCATCCCAGGCATATACAACCTGCTTGTAGACAGACTAGATAATTGACCCTTGCCTGATATGCCCTGGGACTTCCTAGAAATTCTGACTCCATTACTCCCTTATAAAGTCTGATGGGAACAGGTTGTTAGACACAGCACAAAGGAAACATTTGCCTAATCTCACCCAGGAACAACCTCAACCTACTAGGTCTTCTATTTTTGCATTTTGGAAATGAGATGGTCTCTGAGCTGAGTTTAGATCGGGCCATCCTAAGGGAAGCACAGAATTGTTCAGGCAGTCTTTTCCAGTACAGGATACAGGAGAGCAGACTCTGTTTTGCTTACCCTAAGCCTGTTCTAGTGACCTCAGCTCTTGGGATCTTGGAAATTATAACTCTGCCTAATGGCTGGCTGATTTTAAGGTCACAGTTTGAGCTAATTTTCAAAGATCTCTTAAGTTTCTTTCTATGAGGATGCATCTTGAGGTTAAAAATATATTCCTATGGATGGATTTGAGAGCTTCAACAAGAACTGAAATTATTTAGACACCTCAAGAATGGATATCTCTGTTATTTTTCTTTTTTATTATATTACAAGGGATAAGTCATATTTCTGTTATTAATTACATGCCCCGTGTGCTGATTCCTTGTCTTTATTAATTAAAGCCATAAATATAGTTGCAACCATTTCAACAGTTTAGTAGCTGCCACTGCTGTTAGAACTACATTTCTGTGACTTCAACCAAATACACTAAGGTCTTAATGTTCATCCTGAGAGTTCCTTAAAACAAGCCTGAGGTGAAACACTTCCATACCAATTATCCACTCCATGTGCTTGCAACCTGGGAGCACATCATACAAAAATCTAAGGTACAGTTTATAAAGATCATTGTCATCCTTTAGAAGAACAAAGTACCTACTATATTTATGATGATCTATGTCATGCTGTATAATAGTAAAGTTATGGAGCTGAGCATTTGGAGTCTTATATCCTATTGCCATACAACTCCAAAATTCTGAATATAAAAACAGGGCTAAAAAAGAAAATACAACATCTCTAAAAAAATGATAAAATCTAGAGAAAAGAACTGAAATGTTACCCCTCATTTCTTACAAAGTAAGCTCACGTATAAGTTCAGATGGACTGGGTTAACAATCACTATTTTTAATATTAAAATGCCCCAGGGAAGTTATAAACGCACCAAATATGTTGTTAACCTGACTTTATATTGTGTGCAGCTGTATGGCTTTCTCCCAGAGGCCAAGCTTCCTAACTGGCCCAGCAAAGTGAAAGAGACTTTCCCCCAAATCCTTTCAGTAACAATGCTTTGCTTGTCATTACATTTTCATTTTTTTTCTACGACTTGACACTAGTATTTGGTTAAGGTTTTACTTATTTCTAGTTACTTAGTTTAGTTTCTTCCTTCCTTCCTTCCTTCATTCCTTCCTTCCTTCCTTCCTTCCTTCCTTCCTTCCTTCCTTTTTCTTTTCTTTCTTTCTTCTTCTTCTTTTTTTTTTTTTGGTACTAAAAAATGATAAAGAAGCCAAAGAGTTTTATTTTATAGTTCAAAATGTTTATTTCAGAATTCTTACCCTGGGACAATGGGTTTGGAGTTCGTACAGCCACCCTTCGGACAGATGAAGGACAGACACTGATATACTACAGATTTCTGGGACCATGGACACTTAGAATCATCAGCTGATTTCAGGAGAACTCAACAAAAATGGCATTTTTTCTTACTGTATATATGAGAAGTTAAAACTTATATATGCTTCTTTAACGATGTGCCTTATTTTAAAAGTGTGTGTGTGTGTGTGTGTGTGTGTGTGTGTGTGTTTTCTTGATGAAGGAAGGGTCTGTTCTAGAGCCCAGGCTGACCTTGAGCTTTTTTTTTGAAAGCGTTTGCCTTAGTCTGTTAATGCTGTAATATAGCTACCACCCACAAGAAATGGTTCTTCTTCTTATTATTATTTTTTTGTTTGGTTTTTTCGAGACAGGGTTTCTCTGTGTAGACCAGGGTGGCCTCGAACTCAGAAATCCGCCTGCCTCTGCCTCCCAAGTGCTGGGATTAAAGGCGTGTGCCACCACCGCCCGGCCATGGCTCTTATTTTTGCTTCTTTAAGTTGAAGAGAAATTTCCTTAAAATTTTTCCTTTGGAGCTGGGAAGCATCTGAAGCATCAGTGAGACAGACACAGGTATAAGCCACTAAGCCTTCAGCCTGCCCAAGTGATTTCTGCAGAGTCATGACTATCATAGTTGATACCACTAGGCTGTATACAAAAATAAACATACTGAATTTTAATTTATTTTTAATATGATTTAATTATTACATGCCTTCAAGTATATTCCATCATTTAATTTTTATTTTATTTTATTTGTAGTACTTAGGATGGAACCCAGGGCCTTATAGACACTAAACACATTCTTTACCTCTGAGCTAAAACCCTAGATTCCTAATTCAGGACTTATTTTAAGACAAGAATGCTTAAGTAAAGTTGTTAAGGGAGGAGCAAATCCTATTTTAATGGGCTTGGGTGGGAAGCTTACAATCCAGACAGACCCCTCTACTTTGGCCTGAAGACTGTTCTAGACTTCTATTTGCAGTGCAAAAGAAACTGAGAAAATAGAATATAAAACAACAACAAGCCTAAATAACAAGTGTTAAGAGAAAGGACACAAGTCCAAGGCTAATCAATGCAAAATAGATTTTGACTATTTATATTTAAAAGTATTTTGATAACATTTAAATTTGAAATATAGTAAAAATTGATAAATCATTTAACTTTTTCATAATGATTATAGACTATTTTTTAAGGATTTATTACTTTTAGTTCATGTGCTTGAATGTTGTCTTGCATGCATGTACATGTGTCACATGAATGACTGGTGGCTGAGGAGGTCAGAAGTTATCTTGGAACTAGAGTTGCACATGGCTTTAAATTGTGATGAGGTATGGGGAAATGGACACTGTTCCTCTGGAAAAGCAGCAAGTGCTCGTAGCCACTGACCCATCTCTCCAGCCACCAGTATTCTTCACAGTAGTAAAGGAATGAGCTACCGGTCCAGCAACCTGCATGAATCGCAGATGCGCACACTAAGAGAACAGTAGCCTCTAGAAGTCACCTACTGTATAATTTCATTTGGATGATATTCTCAAAACTCTGTAAAAGGAAAAAGCATGGAAATAGAGAATTATCATGTCAGAAATGGACAATAAAGTGGTCAGGGTTGAGAAATGATGTGGGTGATAGGATGTTTATTTTGTTTATGCTGGTGAATCTACAACTATATGACATTTAAAAAATTATCTGTACTTAAAGGTTATTGCTACTCTTTTTTTTACTATAACATAGAAATGGAATAAACCTAGTTGTCTATAAATAACTCAGTGAATTATGAAAATTTGGTTTACATATATGTATACACGGGTGTATGCTTATATACATGTATATATACTAAATTTTAATTATTCATATAGGAGCATTCATTTTATCAACAGTATTATTTGTCTATGAATACTATTCAGATCTAAAGAAAAACAAAGTCACAAAACTTGTATGGAAATTGATGGACGTAGAATGTATATTTTAAGTGATGTTACTCAGTCTCAGAAACAACAACTTCGTATATGGAAACTATCCTATAATACATGTTAATGTATAGACAAATTACATTTGGGTACAGTATAACATGTAGAAACGTGAACAAGAAAGACTAGGGGAGAGGAAGGGCTAAATGCAGGTATGAAAAATAAGTGATGAAAAAGGACACAACCGTAATTGTTTCCTAGTTCTAAATCTGTCACAGACTTTTTAATTCTTGGTAGTGGATAAGTGCATATAATTATGAGAGAGAGTAGAAATATGAAATCCATTGAGAAGCTCCACAACTTCCATTCTGAATGCCTACTCCATCTGTATAGAAGCCCAGAGTTGTGTAGTCTTTGGGTCTGGTTAATTTCTATGAAGTTTTGTTTGTTTGGCTGGTTATTTATCTTAATTTGCAACTTAAAAATAATAAACTTAAAAACAAATTAGAATAAAATGGAAACAAAACATATAAAACTACTGCCTCAAAAGGGTGAATTTAACTGCATATGGGTCACATCTCAATAAATGTAACCTTACATAGAAAACAGTTGAGAGTTTTCACTAATCTATGTGTGATGCCAATTTAGGGATAGAAGAGTAAGTCTCTCATACTGGTAACTATGAAGAAGAGGAGGGCTTGATCCTTAGGTTTGGATTTCGTAACTTGATGGGGAAGGCAAAATTCAAAGGTAATTTTAGAAGCATAAGAAGTTCTCCAACAAGCTGAGTTGTCCAGCAACCAATCACAGTTGGGATAAAAGATAAGAATCTGAGCATTTCTGCTTTTTCTGTGATTACTAAACTAAGCAAAGTGCCTTTCCTCATCCTATGCTGCTAGCTGTCAGTCAGCTAGCAGCAGACTCACATGTACACATTTTTGCCCAGAGCCCATTCACAAGGCAATGAAATATCATGCTTCCTAATTCAAGATTGTAATTTATGGAAACAATTTTGTTCTGCCTTCTCGTTACTCTACTGTTTAAACCAAATAAGACGTTTGCCTCTGAGCTCTGTAAGTAGAGAAAAGTTTTATGAATCATCTGGAGGGAGAAAAGCATATAAAGTGAAGATAATCCCAGAAAGAACAGGAGATAGAAACTAGGTGCCTCTGAGCCTCCCACTCATGTTTTATGTAACAAGTGGTCATTGTAAGAAGACAACATGAGAGCCTCTTGTTGGTGGTGGAACATGCCTTTAATCCCAGCACTTGGGAGGCAGAGGCAGGCGGATTTCTAAGTTCAAGGCCAGCCTGGTCTACAGAGTGAATTCCAGGACAGCCAGGGCTATACAGTGAAACCCTGTCTCTCAAAAAAAAAAAAAAAAAAAAAAAAAAAAAAAAAAAGCAAACAATACTACTCAGCAATTAAAAACAATGGATTCATGAAATTTGTAGGCAAATGGTTGGAACTGGAAAATATCATCCTAAGTGAGGTAACCCAATCACAAAAAATACACATGAAATGCAGTCATTGATAAGTGGATACTAATTAGCCCCAAAGCTCTGAATACTCAAGACACAATTAGCAAATCATATGATTCCCAAGAAGAAGGAAGAAGAGGGCCCTGGTCCTAAAAAGAGTTGATCCAGTATTGTAGGGGAGTACCAGAACAAAGAAATGGGGAGGGATTGGGGAATGGGCAGAGGGAAGAGGACTTATGGGAAATATAGTGAAGGGGGAACTGGGAAAGGGGAAAGAGTTTGGAATGTAAAAAAAGAATATAGAAAATAAAAAATGAAAAACAAACAAACAAACAAAAGACCCATATGCACTCTTACAGAGAGAAACGCAATGTGTTTAAACAGAACAAAAGGGTCCACACAATGAGCAAAAGGTATGAGGAGCTCAGGGTCTGAAGAACCAGAAGGTCTACTCTGGTGTCACACATCTGAGCTTTTATATGACTACACAACTGGGGTGGGAGTGTCATAGCTTCTGCATTTTAGAGGAAAAACTGTTCTTCAGGAATTCTCTGACAATGCTGACAGAATTCCTTGAATTTCAAGGCATGAAGCATAAATGCCAGAGACTAAAGGTCATCATTGCTTTCTCCCTGTTTAAAAAAGAAAGAAAGAAAGAAAGAAAGAAAGAAAGAAAGAAAGAAAGAAAGAAAGAAAAAGACAATGGGGAAAAGACAAGAAAACAAAGGGAAAAGGTATGTTTAGATTCAGAAAGAAATTGGATGGCTGACTAGAAGATGTCTTGCCTTCTCTCAGACTTACTATTTGCCCACTTTTGTGTATTACGATTTGAACCCATTACACCAGTCCCCAAGAATAAGTGAACCAAGGGTCTTGTAAACATACTGTCCTTCTTGGTTTCATATCTGACAAAAAAATAAGCTAAGATTGCAAAGACATATCATATCATATTATATTGTTTCATTATTATGTATTACACCAAAAGTTATCTTTGCTAAAACAAGAGCTGCAGGGCTGGGCGGACAGCCTGTGTGTAAGGAACATGCTGTGTAAACATGAGGACCTGAATTCAGACCCCAGCACTCATATAAAAAGCCAGTAATTCCTGGCGCTCAGGAGGTGGGATCAGGGGATGCCTGAGTCTTGCCAGAGCTAATCTAGTAGTAAGCAAACAAGAGTAAGTCGCCAGATGTTGACTTCAAGCCTCCACATACACACATGAACATAATACATATCTTCCCTCTCCTTCTGCCCCTCAGAGCTGCAATAAGAGTTAGATCTTTCACCTTCCTAAACACATCTATTTTAGTTAGACTGAATTTTTGAGCAATTAAGGGAATTTACAAAAAATAATTTGAACAAAGAGAGGGATGATAATGAAAGTATAGACACAAGAGCACTATGACTCCATAGGGCCTATTATCCATAAGACATACCAACTATAACAACATTTTATGTGATGATTTCATTCTTTCAGAGGTTATGAGTGATCCATCATTACCACAATACAAATTTATTTTCTAAAAAACTCTTTAAAATTACATAATGATTCTCCGTTTATGTAAACACACCTTTAACAACAGGTGGTGAAGACAGAGGCCCTGCTGGCACAAACACGGCTCTGGTGCAGCAACACCACCAGATCAGACAGATCTACAGACCGCAGCATCACAAGGCTGAGGCACAATATTCCAAGCTATTTCCAGAATTCCTTGAATTGGTTACAATAAACTTAACAAACATTAAAGTCTGCTATGACAAGATTCAGCAACTGGTAAGCTTCCACAGCTTGCTAGAGCTTGCACTGACTAGTCTCTGCCTAATGATCTCTCCCAGATGCATTCAGTGATACCCAAGATTGACAACCCTGTCAAATTAACTTGAAAACACCAAGCATTCTACTCATATAATATTTCCCTAGGTGAAAATTCTGAATTTATTGTTATTTTGTCCCAGTGAGGTATACTCATCTTTGGGATAAAATAATAGCTATAACATGAAAACCTCCAGGTGGAGAGCAAGTTATAAATCTTAGACACAGTATTTATAATACACTGTTGAGAGTCTCTCCAGGCAGTTGTCTCTTCCAAATGCAATGCCTGTGTAAACAACTTACACAGGGAGCAAACTCCCTGTATCTAGAAAGGCGGGTACAGATAATTCACTAGAGGTGTTAACTACTGACAAGCCAAACTAGCTATATTATTTTACTTTTTAATATGTTACTCAGACTAGGAAGAAACAATTTTGGGAAGCTCTTCCTGCACACTTGTCTCCTGCTTTGAGGGCCTTGAGTAACTGTAACAAAGTTCTGAGATCTTCACCAGGTGAACATACAATAGCTCAGGGGCTGCTACATTCATATAGAACCTATATTTTGTTTTTCCTTAACATGTAGAGGGAAATTCATCATAAGAAAAATTCCAGCAAGTAACAAAGAAAATATTTTCAAGCTTTGCTTTTAAGGGTACACTTCCCCAGACTGAGTACACTTCAATGTATAAGGACAGTAGGATTGAAAATGGCTCCAGCTGAAAAATTAATACATGATGTAACATGTCCACATACTAGTTCCTCATGTGTTACTTTTAAACCTAGGATCACTGTGTGTGTGTGTGTGTGTGTGTGTGTGTGTGTGTGTGTATGTGTGTGTGTTTGTGTGTGTGTGCACGCACACATATGTATGAGTGTATGATTCCAGTGTAAATAGGATGCAAAATAGTTTTCTAGGGAGTTTATTATTTGTTTATTTTGTTCTTTGAGACAGGGATTTCCCTGTAGCCCAGGCTATCCTAGAACTTACTCTGTAGACCATGCTGGCCTTAACACTCACAGATACTAACCTGCCTCTGTCTCCAGAGTGCTGAGATTAAAGGCATGCAACACCACCACTGGGCATGAAGCAGCTGGCCTTTGTATGTGTCTGCTTTTCTGTCTATTTGGTTCTTTTTTAAAAATGGCAGAGCAATGGGGCATGTTATTATTAATAATTTGAATATTCTGATACCTCTCAAGTAAATCTTTTATTCTAATAAGATGATATGTAAACACCACAGACCTAGAGATTGATGGCTTCAGAAATGGCCTAATCAGTATAGTATATAATCTATAAATCACTTCATCTTTGCCACCATTATGAACATGTACCATATCAATAAATGTAAGAATTGCACATGCTTATATATAAATTCCTCAATATCTTTATACTTAGTATTTAAGTTACTAAATTTTAAAGTTATTATATCTATCTTAAAATTTTCAAAATTGAGCTGGGTGTGGTGGCACATGCCTGTAATCCTAGCACTTGGGAGGCAGAGGCAGGCGGATTTCTGAGTTCAAGGCCAGCCTGGTCTACAGAGTGAGTTCCAGGACAGCCAGGACTACACAGAGAAACCCTGTCTCGAAAAAAAAAACAACAAAAAAAATTCAAAATTGTATTTTCTATTCTGTGTCACTTAATAGACACTAATCAATTTGGAACACAGCTAATGAACCAGGAGTGGGAAACCTAGTCACTTTGAACTGAAACAATTAGGCTATCTAAGAGGGGTAGGTCATAACATTTTATTTATAAAAATATTAAGCCATATATTTGCAAATTAAGAAATGCATTTTCTAATTTGTTATAAGTTCAAGATGCAATCTCAAAAGAGATGAAATATAACATATTTCTGGAGGAATTTTATCATTATTTATTCATATTACTTTATAAGAATTATACTTGACAACCCTGAGATTCCACCTCATACCAGTCAGAATGGCTAAGATTAAAAACTCAAGAGATAACAGGTGCTGGCTAGGATGTGGAGAAAGAGGAACACTCCTCCACTGTTGGTGGGATTGCAAGATGGTACAAGCGCTCTGGAAATCAGTCTGGTTGTTCCTCAGAAAATTGGGCATGATGCTTCCAAAGGACCCTGTCATATCACTCCTGGGCATATACCCAGAGGATTCCCCTGCATGCAATAAAGACACATGCTCCACTATGTTCATAGCAGCCTTATTTATAATAGCCAGAAGCTAGAAGGAGCCCAGATGTTCCTCAAAGGAGGAATGGATTCAGAAAATGTGGTATATTTATACAATGGAATACTACTCAGCAATTAAAAATAATGAATTCATGCAATTTATAGGCAAATGGTTGGATCTGGAAAATATCATCCTAAGTGAGTTAACCCAATCACAAAAGAATACACATGAAATGCAATCACTGATAAGTGGATATTAATGAGCCCAGAAGCTCTGAATACTCAAGGCACAATTAGCAAATCAAAAGATTCCCAAGAAGAAGGAATGAGAGGACACTGGTCCAGAAAAGACTGGTTCCAGTCTTGCAGGAGAGTACCAGAACAGAGAAAGGGTTGGGGGGGTGATTGGGGAATGCGTGGGGGGTGGGGGGAGGACTTATGGGACACATGGTGAGGGGGGAACTGGGAAAGGGGAAAGCCTTTGGAATGTAAACAAAGAATATAGAAAATAAAATTTAAAAAAAAATTATACTTGGGTCAATCTTTTCAAAGCATGTACTTGGGAAGCTATTATTGATGCTTATCTTAGAAAGCAAGATAGGGATTTTATTCTTACTAAATGTTGGTAATGATTGTAGTTCTCAGAAGTATGTTTTAAAACAGATATAAATTAGAATAAACATGATGAAAGGAAAATAAGTTACAAAGCACTCAATTACTAATTACAAAAATTAAAATTATTAGTAGTTTTACTACAATAAGAAATGTTAAGCTGGGCAGTGGTGCTCCAACCTCTAATCCTAGCACTAAGTAGGTAGAGGGAGGCAGATCTCTGAGTTGTAAGCCAGCCTGATCTACAAAGAGAATTACAGAAAAGGCAGAGCTACACAGAGAGCCCTGTCTCTAAAAGTCAACAACAGCAACAAGAAAAATGAACAAACAAGCAAAAAAGAAGTATTAATTGGACATCTCAATCATTACATAACTAAAACTGTGGCACAGAACTTAAAATGATGCGAATCTTCTTGTTAGCAGTAGTAGGTGCAGTTCCTATGCAGAAGTAAGTCCTTGTGCTACATATTTCTGGTTTTCGTTCATTTAATGGGGCAAAGGTAGACTTGCTGGTGATGAACTCAGGATAAAATGGGAAAAATGTGAACCCTGACCTTTTTAACACCACCTAAAAATCAGAACCAGACCTGTCAGTGTACCACTGCAGTGCCTTTAGCTTAACAAATTGGAAACCTGATCTCCCCTCATCCCAAGAAGAACAGAGCTTGTCAAAGGCTAAGCTGCTACAGACTCTGATGCTGCTGGGCCACCCGTTCCCTGCAGACCAGATACACAAAAAGACATTGAACATGGTCAACTTGTATCTCGGGTTCTCAGTGTTGTGGAATAAAAGGCAGGTTTAGAATTGATTCATTTGTTGTCTTTTTACATTTATATGGGAAACATAATAGAGAGAATATAAACTGACTTGAGAAGAATCATTTTTACTGTTGAGTCATGGGCATTCTACCATCCAAATGCTAGGCTTGCTTTCCTCAGCCACAATTGTCCATCTTAGTCAGCTGGCTCTATGCACCCACACACAATGCTTTTGGAAAGAAGTATGTCCAATGAGGAATCTTTTTTTCAGAGTCCCCTCTCCCTCCCTTCGTCCCGGACCAGGGGGTCTTTCATTTTACTTCTATATCTCTAGCCTCGTGAATTTTCAATAACTGGAAAAACACAAGGGGAAGGACACTACTATGTACAATATCTAATAAATGAAGGTTACTGAAAACATCTGTTGACCTCTGTTTTTCCAAATGAGAAAACCTGGGGTAAGATTTTACAACAAATTAAGCCAGGGTGATAAAATCCATGGTGAAGAAGAAGAGGAGAATAAAGGAAATGAAAACATATCCAAGTCTTCATTTTGTTAAATTCAATCTAATTATAGAAAGTTACTGCTCAGCTTTCTATCAAACAAAAGACCTCAAAAGGCTGAAGGAAAAAAGAATGGAAGGAAAGAAGGAAGGGAGGGGAAAGAAAGGGGTAAAGAGTGAGAGAGGAGGGAAATAAGGCAGGAAAAAGAAGTTAGAGAAGAAAATAAAATAGAGTTGAAGCCCTGGAGGCCAGTGGCTGTGAACCTGGGCTTCGCCTTCCCACCCGAGAGGCCCTCTGCAGTCTTGTTCACAGAGCCTTCATTGTTCTCAATGGCAGGTAGAAAATGCTGCATTCTATCTCCTCACACCACACACTCCGTGCACAGCCCCAGGAAAGGGTGGCTGAGAGAATGTAATCCACAGGAAGAGAAAAGGCACAGGCATGTATACACAACCCCTAACCACCTACCTCACCCCACACCAACTCAGAAACACTTATTTTTCTGGTACAAACTACCCCAAACTCAACTCCTGGCTGGCAAACTGTGGTAAAGGATGTTATGGTGGTGCATAATTTATAACTGGAAATTTCTGATTCATGTGGGATTTGGGGCATTTCTTTGCCCTTTCTCCACTGCCAATGCAGGGAGGTGAAAGTTGTCAGGCAGAGCCTATGCCATCAGGCATGCAGGAGATAAACACAGCATTTTTGAGAGCACAGTTACTCCACACCTGTTTAAAATGTTTATGTAGTAATTAGAGATTAATGCTTCTTCCAGACCAGATAAATATTAGACTGTGTGTGAGTGTGTGTGTGTGTGTGTGTGTGTGTGTGTGTGTGTGTATGAATCTGCAATGCTGCAGAGAACAAAGATGGTATTGTATGAAACTTACTTAGTAAAGGGCATACACTTTTAAAAGGCCTGAGCTTCACAGAGTTTACATTACAGAGGGGGGAAAGGCTTAAAAACGTTAAGTGGTTGGAGCTACTGAGTGCTATACAGAAAGCAGGTAGTCAGAAGTATGAGCTAACTACAGCTAATCATTTGTCTTTCCATGTATAAAGGGGAAAAGGTCTCAGATATAATGAGCTAGTTGAAGTTCAACAACTAAACCCACTGAAACTAAGAAAAAGAAAACAGTGGTGCTTTAAAAATTATAATTGCATATATTTTTGCTTTGTTTTTTAGTTTTAGGAAAGGGTCTACAACAAACATACTTGTTATGTTGGAATGTTCGAGAGTGTGGAGCCATTGTAGCACAACTTTATCATAGGAGACTGCAAACCTGCCACAGATGCAGAAGCTTTTGAGCATACAGGACACAGAGCAGTGACTTGTTTGTGGCCTCTCCAGGATGAACACCATCCAGCTTACATCACAGGCACTGAATCACAACCTAACACATACTTCCTGCTTTCTAATGTACTAACTTTTCTATGTAGTTTGCAGTGAACAAAAAAATAAATGAACCAATCTTTCCATATTTATGCAAACTAGGCTCCTGAAAAATTGAATAAATCTATGTAGTCACATTTACAAATTTACTTATGATAATCCACAGAGATTCTTCCCTTTTTTAGATATTAATTCCAGTGAGTACTTCAATAAATGTAGAAATAACTTTGAATTTAAAATGGTTGTAAAGTTCTGACAATGTGTAATGTTAAAAATGTTTACTTAACTGTATTTTTTTATTTTAAAGATTTATTTACTTTTATTTTATATGCATGTAAAAGACATTTATTTTTCATTTTGCCTACACATATGTCTAGGAATCATGTGTGTATAGTGACCACATATGACAAAAAAGGGTGTGGGGAGCCCTGGGTTTGGAGTAACAAATGGCTGAGTGTGCTTGCTACAACACTCAAGTCTGCTTAAGAACAACAAGTGCTCTTCACTTGTAGTAGTATAAACGATTATCACAACATTTATACTACTACAAGGTACTATAAGCATGAGCTTGAAAAGGTACTAATTAGGTTGTATCTGACAAATTTGATTCTGTTTGTAGGCACGTATACACAGAAATCCTAAGCATCAATTGGAATCCATCTAGCTGTGGACACGGTGACACCAAAACACATTTGCATCCCAGTGTCCAGAGCCTGGAGATCTCTGGGTACATCACATAAGGAGACGCACACAGATAGCCACTGATCGCAATCCTTTGAGGAATTCTGAGTCATTCGTAAGCATGACTAGGATGACTGATGAATCCCAGCCCACAAATCAAACGCTGAGAAAAGAAGTAAGAATAGAAAATTTTACAAGGCTGAGAAGTACACTAGGAAAACACACACTGGGAATACTAATATTAAAGCATAGGTGTTTTAGGGGTGTAAAATAACAATACCTCATTACCTGCAGGTATCCCTGTCATCTGCAGAAGGGCCAGAGGAAAAAGGAGTCTTAAATATACTACCCTCTCAGCAGTTGTTCAGCCTTCAGTAGATGTTCAACCCTGGCTAATCAGGGAAAATGGAAAGTTTTTCTCTACTGAGAAAGTAAATATGGGGCAATTCTCCATGCTCAAGAAAACAGCTGTGACCTGTGTGGAGTGTGCCTAGTTTCCTCATTTAATTATAATTTATGGAGCATTTTACTCAACCTAGATCCAAGATTAATGGAAGACCACTGAAAGCCACCATTTTGAGAACAAAAAGGTGACATTCTTATTTTCTTAATTCTATTTAATGATTATTAAAATTATTTTTTAATTTTGATTCTTTGTGAATTTCAAATCATGTGCTTCAGTCCCATTCTTCTCCCCACCCCTCATATTCACCCTTTGCCCTTGCAACCTCCAAACCCAATAAAATACACACACACACACACACACACACACACACAGCATAGAACACACCTCTTCATGGAAGCTGTAGTGTGTAACAGTGTGTCCCACACTATATAACTGTCTAAACATCTTCACTTGCAAATGTTCATTACAATGAGTCTTGGGTCTGGTTCAAGGCCTCTGTCTTCTGTGGCAACATCAATATTGGATCCTCATCTGGACTCCCAGTTATCCTGTTGCTGCCCTGTGTCATGGAGACACTGCAGCTTTGGAACAGCAGGACTGGCTCTTCTGCATATCTCAACCAATAGCAGATGATAGATTTTGGAGTGAGCCAATTCAGAGCCCTGGATCTGGGCCTGGGTTACAGAGCCCTAAGCTGATCAGACAAGCTCTCTCTATTTTTAACATTCTTTGAAATTTTATAGATGAAAATTTTGTGTCTGTGGTATCAAAAGTATCAGAGTGAAGTTTCACTCTGAAATGCCTAAATTCAAAAGTTTATGCATCCTTGCAGAATGTATACTATGACAGTTATAATAAATATTTGGTATCTCTAGATGCAAAACAAGACTGAAAATTCAGAGGCTCAATATTCACTTAAAGTTCAACAACTCAGAATCTTAGAAAGAGAAATTTGAATATTAACCTTAAATCAAAAGTAGATTCTATATGACCATTTAAAATTCATATCCACTTTCTACCTAAAAATCTTACTTCAAAAGAAATGCTAAAATTCAAAGGGAATATAAATATATGGACTTGAGTATACTATGGTGGTGAAGGAGAATGCCCCAGATTGGAGAGTCTTGTTTTGGAGCTGAGGAGTGATGTCTCTCTGAGCCTCCACTGGGTTAAGGAGCACACACTGTTGGGCTACAGAGCCATGCTCCTTCTTCATGAATGCTTTCCTGTGACAAAAGGTGTGTGAACTTTTACAGGGACAATGACTAACATACTGTGACATTCCCAAAAGTATACTCCCAGATGCTAAATTATTCATCTGCTGTGTTTTTTGGAAATGACATCCCTCAATCAGAGGCACAGCATACATTACAGACCAGGGTATGCTCTCTGGTACAAGGAAGAATCTCTATGGGGATCTTAATACGAGCAGAATTGGAGTTTAGAAAGCAGTGGACTGCCACTGTGGCAATCTTCACAGCAGTAACATCAAATATCTTTTGGAATGAGCTAAAGAGTTGTCATGCCCTGCTCCTTGGCAAAGATCTTGGCTATTTGGGGGTTTGGAGAGTAATTGAATTAGTTGGGGACAGCATACAATGTGACATCAGGGGGAAGGAGAATGAAATAGCAAAAGGAAACTATTTTCAATATTAAAATACAAGAATTAAAAGGCCATAGATGTATAGAAAAACAAATAGTAATTAAGTAATCTATTTGGGGAGCACACCATTGGAAAGAAACATGTAGTGGGTGCCTTCCCTCTGACATTGTAGAACATATAAGACATGTGCATTCTGTTGCTCTCCATTCTGTTTGGGATGTTTCTGTCATGAGTACAGGAAAACACCCTGTGGTTGGGAGCAGGTGTGTGCCCTAGAGTTGACCTTTCCTCCATAATATGGGTCTGGGTTATAGTACACATACCAAAGGACTGCTGTCTGCTTTTCTATGTAGAGCAGAAAATGAGGCCACACCACGCAGACATGATGGTGATGCTGCAAACACACTGCCTGCATTAGGTACTTTTCTGTTGCTGTTATAAAACACCTTGACCAACCAGAGGACACAAGGAAGAACATTTATTTCAGGTTATGGTTCTAGAGGGATAAGAGCCCATAACGGTAGCATGCGGATAGCTAGGCCAGCAAGCTGAGAGCCCACACTTTCAAACTGCAAGAATGAAGCAGAGGTAGGGAGGCAACAGGGAGGCAAGGGAGGAGGAGGAAGGGAGAGGTAGAGAAAGAGAGAAAGACACAGACAGACAGACAGACAGACAGACAGAGAGAAGGAGGGAAACAGACTAAAAATGGTGGGAGACTTTGAAACCTCAAAGCCCACACTCCCAGTGAAATACTTCCTCCAGCAAGACCACATCTCCTAAATCTCCCCCAACAGTACTACTGACTGGTGACCACATGTTCAAAGGCCAGAGCCTATGGCTTACATTCCTCATTCAAAGTACTATATGGCCTTTAGTACTTAAGTGTGTAGGTGTTTAAACTCTAATTCAGTAGCTACTAGAGCAGTTTTCCTTTTAGAAGCAGCAATAAACCCCACCTGGTTTCTTCCAGTCCCTCCTTGCTCCTTAGAGCTGGGGGGCTAGTAAGAAAACTCAGAGATAATCTTTCAGCTGTTCCAGAAAGACAAGTCAAGAATGGGCATTTTACATAGCTCCAATCTTCTACAAACTTTACACACTCAGTCCTTAGGAGCAGCTCATACCCATGTTCAGTGAATCTACAGTCCCAGTTCCACTCCTCAAATTTATTATGTCCCTCAGCTGCAGAGCATCTCAAGATAAACTGCCCCTGAAGTTCTTTCCTGGTGAATGTACACAGTCTCCACAGTTTGTCATTTGAGGGAAGGAAATAATTCTGTGCCAATTGCCTTCAGATATGTATTTCTAAAGATACTCTTCCTTACATGTATTTTTGAAGTAGAGTACTTGTTTTTCTTACCTTCAAAGCATAGATATAAATTTATAAAGTCATTTAGGACTTATATTAAAGACAACTGCAAAAATACATATCATTAGGGATATTATTCAAAATAAGAAAATAGATTTTTAAAAATCTATCACTTTTTAGAGAAGGCAGAAATGATACACTTTTTTAATTAATTTATAAGCAGAAATAAAGATAATAGCAACCAGATAACTAACAATGTCTTATATTCCATAAGGCAGAGGACATCTGGACTGCTGCAGATATTCACTATGTTGTATCTGACACAATTCAGTTTGGGTGGTTTCCCTATCTAGAAAGCAGATGAGCAAGTACACTCCTTTCTCAAAGGAATAAGACACCCCTAGCCCCGTCACTATTCCACATGCAAACCATTATCTAATCAGCAAGAGCATGATTAACTTCCATGGGGAAGTTAGCTGAACAAGGCTTAAGAGGCTGGCCAAGAAAAGGGGTGGGCAGACTGGTTTGGGTCCTTCCAGCTGGGACATGTTTGTGACTTCTGGGGCCTCACTGTTTGAGGCTCTATGGCATTTTTATTACCTGTTGTCTCAGAGATAATGTGCAAGCATAGTTATATATTAAACCCTAAGTAAAGATATTCAAAGAATACATCATTAGAGAAAAATGGAAAAAATAGAAAAGTAACTATTAATTCTAAAGCAATATGAACAGAAATTGTAATATTTTAATTTTTAAAGGAAGCATACCATTAGAAAGTATTAGTTGCAGCTACTATAGTTTCAACTGAGTACTTTGGGAATCATGGTCAAATAGTTATAAAAGGAAAAGTCAGAGGACCATTTAGTAAGCTGCACACTGCCCTTCCCTTTGTTACAGAAATCTACTTCATGAAATTGTAAAAGGTTCATTCAACAATTTTTTCTTTCTTTTTTTTTTTTTTTTTTTTTTTTTTTCCGAGACAGGGTTTCTCTGCGTAGTCCTGGCTGTCCTGGAACTCACTCGGTAGACCAGGCTGGCCTCGAACTCAGAAATCGGCCTGCCTCTACCTCCCAAGTGCTGGGATTAAAGGCTTGTGCCACCACCGTCCAGCTCATTCAACAATTTCTAAAGGAAAATCTTAGTTAACTGCATTAGACAGACTTCTCCCATGCTGAACATAAAGCAATTGCTGTTCTTGCTGTGGCTAATAATGAAATCAATTATGTATCTTTGCATGTGAATGTAGTCAGACTGAGATTAACAACACAGTGAAATAGCTCTTTCTTTTTCCTCCCTTTCTCCCTCCTTCCCTCCCTTCTTTCTCTCTCCTTCTTTCCTCCCACTTTCTTTCTCCTTCCCTCCTTTCTTCCTTTCTCTGAGTGAGACAGCATCACCCTACTGATATTGACATCAGTGGCCCAGAGATGCTGGCACCATTTGTGCTCTATCTAGACTAGGACTTCAGAAGAATGAATCATAAGGTGCTCCTAGCCAAGCAGTCTTTCTTTTAGGATTAGGTAGTCACCTTCTCCAGGTCTTCCCTTCAAATTACCAGCCCTTCCCATTACCAACATCCCTCTTCTACTTGTAGAACAGTGCCTTCACAAAGTCAGACATGAATGAAGACCTAAGTGCAGAGGTGCGCTAACATGGCACATCCTGGGCTAGATGGTAGGAACAGCTTCGTTTCACAAGGGAAATAGATAAAATTGTAATATTTTGACTATCCTACAGTCCATATTATATGTAAGAATTCAAAACTTATTATTTATATGCCTTTGCCCTGTGATATATTTGCCCAATATTACCGGAAATGATGATTAATGCTTTATGGAAAAGTTGAAGAAGTAAATACATTTGTTTGTGGCTAGACTCCTTTAAAAATTTTCCCCCATTGCTCCTTCAAATTTTACTTTTTTGTTCTTTTAAGGGATGTGATAATTCTGTGGATAAAATAGCCCACATTTGCTTGCTACATGTGACAACATCCAAGAGGGGTACAATATATCACTAAAACAGCTCGCAAACTGGCTAGTCACATTATTTATTACGAGCCACACATGTGACAAATTATTTAACTCAGTTGATCCTAATAAGTCAAAGAGCAAGCAATTAGCTAACTCAGTCAGAGGGCTGTTTGTGGCAATTTATAGATGCGCTCAAGCTGTCCAGGCACTTCAAAGCCCCATTAAGGCGAAACCTTTTAATGACTCGCTTGAGATGACAAGCATTACACAGCACATATGGCAGTCAAGAATTTGGCAGCCTATTCTGTTACACTCGCCTCTGCCACCCCTAACAGCTGTTTACGTGTTTTCAGGCTATGCTTTCTGCTGCTGTAAGCAGCCTCAGGACTGCAGAGCCAGGATGCTCAGTATTTCCAAGAACAACAAGTGGGGTGGAATTATTGCATCACAGAGGTTTCTGACTTCAGTGGCACTGTATGGGTTTCATAGCAGAAGAAAGAGACACTAGGACAGTGAGGGCAATGCCCACAGAAGTCACCTATTTCACTATCTTACAATCAGGGTCTGTGACTGTCTTTATAGGCAAAGCAAAGGCAATAAAAAAATCTACCTCACAGGGTGTCATAATTAAGGGACCGAATGTTAGGAACAAGCTTTGAAGATCAAAGGGTGTCTGTGCAAGTCCTAAGGGTCATGACTACTGAAACGCTAACTCTGCACATCACAGGGTAAATGCATTTAGACCACCCCCTACAGTTTCTCTAAACAGAATGTTCGCCCGAGATGGGCTAATATCCACATCCTTCACTCCACCACCAGCCAAGCCAAGAAGGATGTCTATATAGAACTACTTTCCCTTGGAACCAGGGTACACACAAGTGTAGATAGGGAAAAATGAAATACCACAACTATTTGTGGACTTTCTCATTGCCTACAACACCCAGGAAGCACTGAAGAAAGCAGCACTAAGAGAGGAGGACAGAGAAGTACTTAGTTCTCTAAGTAGAAAGCAATCATACATTTTAAGTGGTAAAAAGCCTATTGTACATGTGTGGATTTAAGTATCTTCATAAGGCTTGTGTTGTGAAATATAAGCTTAATGGATAGAAGTTGGAGACAGCAGAAAAAACCAATACCCTACCTTGTTTAGATGAGGCCATGATTTACTGAGATGAGTATCAACCAATTCCACAGTTGCAGCAAACAGAGAACATTAAGGCATATTACATACATTATACGTGAAAGTTAGTCACAAGAAGCCACTCATGGCTTCTTATGGTCCAGAACTTACTGCAGTCACACCATAATTGCAGTTTGCAGGAGAAAGGTGACCACTGTCCATAATAGGGTGGTAGCCTGAGACAGTAATGTTCAGAGGTGTGACACCCAATGGTTTCCACTGCCAGGAGTTACTGGGTTTTAGAGTTAATTTTTCACCTTAGCTTAATGCAATTTCAGGCTTGTTAGTTTGTTGCCATGAAGAAAAAATTGAAAACTGTAAAAAACAACGTGTTACTCAAAGAGAACAGTGGAGAGGTGGATTTTTTCTTTCAGTTGTGATTTAAATTTGTACACCTTCAGCTCAATTCCTTTTGGCAGAATGGGAGTCTCCCTAAAATCTGTACTATCAACAGCCTCAGTACAATGAGCAGTCTCCTTTACATCAAACAACTAGGCACCATGTTAGGAATATGGAGAGATAGCAAGTCCTTTTAAATAACATAAATTTATGCCTTTTATGCTTTAAAGGTCTTGTAAGAGAAAACTAAAAAGCACCCAATGTTTATCTGCAATTATTATAAGTATAAATTCCCAATTTAAAAGCAGGATGTATGGAGGCTCGGTCTCCCACTTCTGTGATTCCAATACTGGAGAGTCTGAAGCAGCAAAACTATTGCGCTAAGGGTAGTCTGGGGTACATACACAGTAGGCTCTATCTCTATACTCCTTTAACCCCTCCAAAAGGTAGATGTCATTAACCCCTTAAAAGAGCAATGTATTAAGGGGTTAGGTGGGTGTGGCCATATCTATCCATGAGCAGAACTGGTGGTACAGCTCAATAGCAAAGGCCTTGAATTTGATCCCTAGCATTGGAAACATAATACAAACTGACTGACTTATAAAACACTGCAAGGATTTCAGTAAATTTCTGTTCACAGAACTTCTTTGAAGTTAGTACATTTTAATTCATTTAATAGAAAAATTAATCTTAGTGTTTGTAGTTAAAACTTTATTGAAAATATTTGAATAAGCTTGATATAACTAAATCTACTTTGTAGTGCCATATTTTTTGTTTGATTCGTACAAAGACCAAATATATATACATACATACACACACACATACACACACACACACACACACACACACACACACACAAACACAATCTTTGAATAATGAATTAGAAAGCCTTAAAATGTATATAGATGTTATATTATAGAAAACTTTTAGTTGCTTAATTACATACATGCACAACAACACTCATTCTTTACTTTCAACTGTTATACATCAGAGCTTCACTGGCAGGGACCAAACCTAAGAAAGCATATTCTAGCAGTCTTTCTTTTATCCATCCTGAAAAACACCATTTGCCATGGCAAGTGGCTTGCTGCATTTTCTTCTTATAATGTTGACAAGTGTTTTAACAACTTCTATTGGTCAAACAGTATGTTAAAGTAAATTTACAAAGTAAAAGTTGTTCAAAATAAGAGTAACACACCATGACACTCATAGTGGCAGCTGGTGAGGAATGGGAGACCAGGACAAGCCTCCTAAATAAGCAGGGTAGATGGAGTGCACAGGTTTTCATAAGGGTTTATAAACCTTGGGTGGGAGTCCATGCTATCCTCACCTTGTAAGAGGCAAACAGGTACAAGTTAAGTGTTTATGCTAAAGATTATTTTAAATCTAATGATGCTGAATTTATCTGTCAGTAGATTCAAGTAAAACACTTCAAAAAATCAATAAAAGAGAATAGCATATAATTATGTTTTAATATATGTAAGAATCCATACTTTTTACACTCTTTAAAAAGGTTTTTATTATTTTAACATTATATATGTGTATGGATATCTGGGTATACATATGTGCATGTGAATGTAGGTGCTTCAAGGCTGGAGGCGTCAGATTCCCTTGGATCTGAACTTAGGGGCAGCTGTAAGTTACCTGATGTGGGTGCTGGAAACACAACCCTGCTCCTCTACAGAGCAATGGGTACTCTACATCAGTGAGCCATGTCCAGCTCCATGCCTTCACATTTTTAAAAAGAAAGAGAATCTACACTAGCATGTTCAGGAAAATGTCAAGCTGTGGTGTCTGTTGAGTTTAGCTGACGGTGGTCAGAAGAAGGTGGTCTTGAAATGAAATGTAAAAGGGATGCTTTGCTAATTTACACATTCTTTTATTTGAGGATGTAATTTTCAGCACAAATGGAAATCTATGAGGCAATATAATAGAGAAACAAATTTGCCTCAGTTTTCTGGGGGGCTGAGGTGGTGGTGGGCTGGTGGGATGCAGAGGAGGCTGAAGAAGATCTGGAAATCAAGGTCAAGCCTGGCTCTCAATGCTGAGCTTCTGTGCTTTCTGTCTTTCTGTGCTTTCTCTCTTACCACTGAGGACTGAGGGAAATGTTTTCTGGAAATCAACTCACAGCACAAATGCTAGCATTCCCAAAGGTATCTTGGCTTACTCATTCAACATTCTTTTTTTTTTTTTTTTTTTTTTGGTGGAAACATTGCAAAAACAAACAAACAGACAAACAAATAATAAAGATGATAAGTTCTTTGATGCAAAGAGGTCTGTGATCAACTTCATACGTTGCCAGTGTCGGCAAACCAGACACAAGGCCTTGGTAGGAAAGATGTGCTAGTGGTATCTATGGCTGGAGGCCTCAGTGTCATCATGTACTTCTAACAATTTTCATAGGCCTGGTCCTTAGAAAAACAGCAGAGTGTCAGATCTGGGGTAGATTTCTCACAAGCTGACAGGTCTTCTCCCCCCTTGCATGTCCTTAAGGGAAGTCATCCTGCTGGGACTGACTATCAAGGCCACCTGTGGGGAGGTCGGACTTTGCAGAATTTTGAAGTTTCACAGCCAGAGGCACAAAAATGTGGTCTCACTTTACAATAGAATCCCAGATGTATCCAGTTGAACTACTGTGGGAAAAATAAAAGGGGCCTGATTAAAAAAACCCAGAAAGACAAAAGGTATGTCTTTTCCAATCAACACTCTTACATTCCTGTTGAGACCATAAAGCTTGCTGGAATCCGACCATAAGTGAGACACACCTGGCATAGGTCATATGGAATACACACAGAACAGACTGAAATGTTGGCAACTACATTGCTGGCTTGCCCATCCATCGTGAAGCATCTCTATTATGAATAGTCTGGAATGTGGTGGGTTCTTTACATATATTCTGAGTGATACGTTATTTGGGCAGTGCAACTACAAAAACTGGAAGATTTTTTTTTAAGATTTTTTTATTGGATATATTCTATATTTACATTTCATTTCCCTTTTTCTGGTTCCCCATCCCCCAAAGGTCTCACATGCCCTTTTCCCTTCCCCTGTTCCCCCATCGACCCCTTCCCACTTCCCTGTTCTGAACTGGAAGATTTTTAAGTTAAGATTAGGTAAATAGCCATCTACTCACTCCAGCTCTCCTGGTCATATGACTGGCTACCTTCTGGTTCCCAACAGCTGGGACACACAACTGCCTGTAGAAACACCATCTCTTTGAAAAATCCTACAACTTGCCTTGCACAGCAATGAGAACTTGCCTATTCCCTAGGCATGTGGCTCCCATTTTCACCCCAACAATTTTCTCAGTGATTATGTGATATGTTAACCTTCAGAAACAGAAGTAGCAGCTATAAAGCTTGACTCTTTGTAGAAATTTGTCCCAAGAGGTGCAGAGACACAAACATGTGACATTTAGTTCTGTGGGGCCAGGCTATAGCATTTCTGCTGGCTGTATAGAACTCCACAAGTGGGGAAATGGAAAGCTATACGTGTAGAAGTCTGAGATGCATATGGTAATGCTTTAAACAGATGTCATTCAATCCCCAGAAATACGAATTGAGGCATTTACAATGTATATTTTTCTAGTGAACACTGTGAAGAACTAGGTAAAATTATCAGGTAGATGAAAACAGCACTTATGAACAAAATTTTAAAAGCCTGAAAAGGTTGATGCTTTCCCCACTGTTCCTAGAGTACATAAATAAGAGAAAGGATTCGCATAAGTGGCTTTTTCTCAATAGAGCTGGTTTCAGTTATGAGCTCCCCACTGCATACAGCAGGCATCAGTGAGCACACTCCCTAGTTACACATTGTGCCCCACACAGTCAGGGGTCAGAGTCTTTTCAGTGTTCCTTTTACCTTTTAATCTATCTCTTGTGCAAAACAGGAAAATCTTAACAAATAGCCAATATTTAAGAAATATCTGCTAAATAAATGAGTATAAAAAGTGTGAACAATCAAAAAGAAGAAAAAAAACTTAAGGATTGTTTCTAACATTTCACTGTAGATCCAGAAAATATTTACTACTTATTTTTTATTTAAGTGAAAATTAGGCACAAAAACTTTTAAAAAGTTAGATATACAAAAAGTTAGATATAAGTGAGAAGGACTTATTGACTATTAAAAAATGCAAAGGCTGCCTAAAAAGGTGACTTCAGCTGACTTCACAAAATAAGCCCAAATAAGCCAAAATGGCCATTGTAATAATACAAAACCCTAAGGCCGGTGTGGCAATGTGTGTTTGTAAGTCCAACACTTAATTTCCAAATCTTTTGATGACTAAGGTCTGGAGCAGCACTACTTATTCCTGCCTATTTGGGAGTCACTATTCAGATTCATGTGGACACTGAAATAAATAATTATATATCATTATTAGATAAAGGTATATGCTTAGATAACTTAAAGTAGAAAAAAGATACAAACTATTGATAAGAAACCAAGGGCAAGGAACATTTTTTTTTTACCTGAAAAATTAGACTACAAAAAAGAAAAGTAATTTCTGAAGTACATCTCAGGGATAGAAAAATGGGAAATTTTAGAAGTGTGTGCCTTTCTGTTTGGCAAATTGGTGAGTTAAAACCAGGTAGGAGGAAAGAATGAGGACACCAAGAAATAATAAAGCTTTTATTAGGAGAGCTGCCTCTTCCTAATACAGAGAACTGGCAACAAAACCAAATTGGGACACATACCAGAGCATGCAAGAATAAAAAACAAATGAAATAGAGAAAGTACACAAGTCCAGTGTCTTGACCACTTACAACCAGACTCCTGTCTTGAAAATAAGCATGCAGAAGAGGAAGGGGAGGACAAATAAGAGTGAAGGGGGAAAGGGGGAGGAGGGGAAAGAAGAGAATCCAAAAAGTAAGTATGAGCTGGGATGGTGAGGAGCATCCTTAATCCTAGTACACTGTGGCAAGATCGAGGCAGAGAGAGGAAAATCCCTAGACACTTGGAGGGCAGCTAATATGACACACTTAGAGGGGAAGGACAGAGTCCCTACCCCAAGCAAAGTAAAAGGTGAATGAAACCCGAGGTTTTGAGTAGTACTCACAGACAGAATACACACACACACACACACACACACACACACACGTACACGCACACGCACACGCACACACACATGCACACATACCCCACAAATTAAAAAGAAAGATCGAAAGTTAAAATGACTTGTTTTCTAGGAAAAAAAATGAAAGTTGAAGGCAGATCTGAGAAAAATGATTTGAACAACTGCTTAAGGCACATTATGCTTTGCAGCCTTACAAGGGCAGTGCTGATAAAGTCAAATAAATGTCTCTGAAGGAATAATGCATTCTACTTAGAACTGAAAATATGTGATTACAGCGAAATCCAGGTAAATAAGACAGATGAATCTATCAAACCTGCTTGTTATGTTCTCAGCAAAGCTCTCATCTCATATCCCAGTTCTTGAGCAGACTTAGAAATCATCTCAGAAACCCTACTGAGTTGACTGGAAATAACAGGATTCAGATTACTGAAATGATCAAGAGTGATGGCTTTTCTGCGAGATGCACAGCAGGATGAAACAAAAGACATCACTCAAGATCTGGCAAGTTGGCCAACAGTCAGAAGGATCTGGTAAGAATTACTGATAGAACAAAGTAGACAAAACCTCCCAGAACCACAGAGGAGGGCAACTCAAAATCTTGCAAGTTATTGAAAAGGTTAAAGACTTTTCCTCCAGACAAGCTTCTATGAAAGTGACCCTTTGTGGACAAAAGATAATAAAGAATGATTATTTTTGAATATACATAGAAGTAGGTTTATTTTGGGTTGAGTGTTTTTATTTTTAGAACTACTTTTCTAAGTCAACCAAAGAAGGTATTTGGCTTAAATACATGGTGTGGCATTTTCAAGCTGGAACATACAGTTTATGCTATCTAAATCGGGCAATATTTGCAGGCAGCAAGGGGCTGAGAATTCTTCACAACCTTTGGTCCCTCTGTGGTTGTTTTCATTTATTTCCCAAGAAGGCTCTTACTCTGCAGCTCAAACGTACACCTGGAACTCGTGATTATCCTCCCCCTGTCTCTTTTTATCCTTTTGAACTGAATACAGAAAGAACTCAGGCACAAGTGCTTCTGACACAGGGCCATAGTGCTTTTCTTTTTCTTTTTTTTAAATACTTTTAAAAAATGGAAATACAAACATACTATTTCTTAATAATAGCAATAGTGGTAATATTTTGTATATGCAAGGATATTTATACATGTTCCTACACACTTAAGCCCTTACATGCACATTCAAGAAGAAGAAAAGATTGGAAATAAAAAAGTACCTGTCCTCAGAGGTGATCTTAGGTATAACAAGCTAATTACATATTTTTTCCAAGTAGAATGAATATGAGAAAGGATCCATTAAAAACTTACAAACTTACAAGAACTCAAAGTTCTGCCCTAAGAAGTGTAGATTCATTAGCAACACTTAGCAGAGAGCTGTTGACCATGTGCAACCGTAATTCAAACCCTCTTTATCCTCCCTTCCTCTTTTATTTCTTCATCCTCTAGTTTGGAGCAACGTTCAAATCACAACATGTTTAACCAGTTAATTATGAACCAGGTAGGACTATAAATGTTGGACTGAGTTTACCAAACAGACATAGGTATACATAGCCTGAAAACTGTAGAATCATGTCATATAATAGATCCCAAAGTATATCCATGATATCCTTTCAGCTAACAAGTTCTTAATCCTAGTTCATAAGCACTACTTTAACTACAAACAATTTAAATTCTCTCTCTGGCATTTTCTTAAAGATATTATAAGAGAATGTCTAAGAATGGATTTATAAGGCTAGAGCAACAAAATTAAACTGAAAAATCACAGGTCACCCACACTTTCTCTTTTTGGCTTAGTCCTTGTTTTTCCCACCTATAAAACTAAGTTTATAAATGTCTATCATGACAGGCAGGTAAGGATTTGATGATCTTCAAGGGAGTTCCTACAATAGCAGCTATCCTCTTGGAAGGAAGATAAATCACTACTAGAGAAAAAGATTACTTTTTATACACATGCAGTATGTAAAGATCAAAATATGTAGATCTTAATTTCTTATCACAACTGTATGTTTTGCTTTATTTTTTTTTTCATTTTTCAGGGTCAAACAAAGGGCCTCATGCAAGCTGGTCAAGTTTTCTATTATTCGGCTGTAGTCTAAGTCCATACTTGTCCATTGATCTAAGTTATTTTATACATAAATCCATAAAGGTTAAAAGCTGATAATAAGAAAAATATTAAGTATTTTGGGAATCAGTTAAATAGAAATAAATTTCATCACAAAGATATTTGAAAACTGTAGGGCTGGCATGAGACATAGACACAAAACCTTGTTTCCTGAGTGAACTTAGGTGCGCCATTAACTTGCACACGGATGATTAAGAAGCAAATTCTGAGTTTGCAAGTCAGAGACTTTGATGCCTAAAGACTGTTTCCTGGCATTAAAAAACATATGGGTTATTTCTGATACTGACTCAAGTGATTTTCAAAATTCATCATTAAAATATCAATATTGAAATTTTAATGTTAGTTTGATTAATCTAAAATACTTAAAAGTGGCAACTACATATATTTTATATTATACATTATTATTTTTAAATAGTTTAAATTATATTCTTATCATTTTAAATTTTATTCTTATTTTAAATTACAGAGATGTGTCTGTGTCTGGGTATGTACACATGTGACCAGGTACCCACAGAGGCCAGGGGCATTAGAAACCCTTGAAACTGGCTTGACAAGGGGTTGTGAACTTCCCTATGTAGGTGCTGGGAATTGAACTTAGGGCTTCAGAAAGAGAAGCATGTGTGCTTAACCATTGAGCCATTTCTCCAGTCTACTTCATTCTATATTACTGAGCAAATAAATTTAGAAGACTTAAATAGAATATTATATGTTTACTTAATAAAAGTATTCAGTTATTACTTAGTTTTAAGGAGTAATCACTCAGAATTAATGAAATAGTCACTTTTGTGATATTGAATTTACAGTTTTCTGCTAACAAAGATTTTTACTTAATGGATTATAGAGTCCCAATTTAAAGAAAAAGCATTTGATCATGTAAATATAATATTTCTTTTATTATTATACCACAAATATGTAATATTATATATATGCAGTTAAATACGCAATCATCTTCCCTCCACTCCAGGTACCTCACTTGCCTCACTTGCTTATGGAGAAGCAACTGATTAATATAACTATTCGTGAAAGTTACAATGCTCAGAATGTCCCTTGGGAGAATGACCCACAGACCAAATCATAGCCAATAAGAGAAGGCATCATATGGGAGATTATATACACATATCTCACAAAAACATTTTTAAAAGTTCAAATACCATAGATCTGGGGACAATAAATGCTGCAGTATCACCCAGGGACGGTCTACAAATAAGACTTGTGTCAGTGATGTCTTAACCCAACTGGCATTTTTACCAGGAAGACTCTTGGCAGCCCATAAGGGGCCAAGCTAGTTCAATTTACCAAATATGGTAGGGAATGTGACAACATTACAGACATTAGCATTTATTTTGGAGGATAACATAATACAGTCAGTCCACAGGCTGGCCACCAGAACCCATAGCTAGTGTTAACTGACTTAGTGGGATGTAAATAGCTCATTGGCTGATATTAGTGTCATGTACTTTTGTGAATGTTCACAATCACTCTCAGGCCCTGAAGGCATTTTACTTGCTTTTCAGAGGGCATAATCTGCAGATAGTATATCTTAAAAGGAGATAAATTATAAGTGTTCTACTTAGCAAGGATTTACTCATTTAAAAATGTGTTCAGTGGTGATGCCCTAAGTTGCTGGACACAGAAGTAATCACTTCTGCATTGCTTAAAGAGAAGAAAGTCATTTACCAGCAGTTTCTCGACATTTATCTATGTCACAAGGTTGTAGCCTTCATCTATCAGCTCACTGCTCATGTTAAATTCTGAAATGCTGCCTTAACTACTGGAGGAAATCCACAGTGGAATGACTGAGAAGTGGACACAGTACTCCGATAAAGCATGAACCTGGATATGCAATCTGGTACCTTTGTCTGAGAAGTTAAAAGGATGTTTCAAATAATTTATGGATTTAGGGGATACAGTCCTTGCTGTAAAAAAGTAGGGTCAAAAGGCTCAGAGCACTTAACCTCAAGATGTCATCCTGGACTTCTGGTTCTTGAAAGTGTAAAACTAAAATTTATTAAAAAGACCTACATGGAAATTAATTTACAGCCCAGATATCACCATGCTACAGAGATAAATATAATTATTTCTCATGTTGAAGTTGAAAAGGGAAAGCTATCTTAAAATAAGTGGATTCTCCCACTCACTCTCTAGTTCTGCTGTTTATCTTTGCCATATATCAAATAAATGTGTCTGTGAATCCAAGAAAAGAAGCAAAGTGCTTAATCTGGAGCTTAGGTCACTTTCATACCAAGACAAGTAGGAGATATGGTGGAATATATCTAAACTGACATTGTCTGGAGACTACAAAGGCAATAGGACAGAGAGTGTTTTCACAGTGTGAAAGCATAAAGGTTTAGTGTGGAAAGATTATATTGAAACTAGGAGGTCATGTCCCCATGGCCTTGGGGCGGGTGAAGTTCTCTGTGTCCTAGGACAAGTAAATGCTGTGAGTCCCGTCTGCCAGCTCTCCTGAAATGGCCTCGGCCTTTCTGTTCTGTTTTACTAACTTCCTGCCATCCCCCATGCAGCCTTGCTCCTCCAGGGGTCTGGAAAGAGACTACTGTTAGGTAGGGGTCTGTCTGAGGCACAAAAACAAACCGTCTACAGGAAGAGGGGGCAGAGTCACTTTTTCTCGTGCCCTATGACTCCAAATAAAGGAGACTTTTGGACTTTGGGCTGCACTGGCACAGACATGAGTGGTTCCCATGTTGCTCTCATTACCGCCGTCTACAGAAATGCCAAGGGCACACAGAAACCAAGTCACTGGGCTGGGAATCACAGCATGCTATTGGAACTGAACGATTTTGTAATTTATATTTAAAAAATTCCTACTTGGTCATTTGTCTGAGAAAAGAAGAAAAGTTATGATATTCCTCCTCTCCTCCTCTAGAACAGTAAAAGCAATGCCAAGAATGTCCCCTAAAAATATAACATTAATTTCCAACTTCAAGAACTTAGCATACTGCCATCAAGTTCAATCTCCATCAGAAATCCATTAGGGTATACACTTTTAGGACCTATCAAATCATTCTTTCTCAGTTGTGTAATTCTGTTGGAATTTTACTGAAACAAGCACTAAAATATCAATGGAAAAATGATAATGACCAGAATTGGCACATATTTTATTCGGCAATAAATCAAGTAACTTCATCACGTATCAGAGATGGAAAGGTAAACACAAATTAGAAACCCATTTCTGTGAATACAAAGAGGCTTTATAGTAAGACATTTCATTTATACAGGCTTATAAATCTGACAGTTTCTTCATTAGTATTATCCTAAATAAGAAAATGCATGGTTAGATTACTTGTTAGGGCACTTCATGACCCACAAAGCTGTGGTATCCAGTGACTACTCACTTCATTTTATTTATACCTTAAAAAAAATCAAGATTGGAAGCTGCACTTACTTTATTTGTCAATGCTAGTGAGTAGAGAAAAGAAGAGTGAGGTCTCCATGATGGAGGCAGCAATGCACAGCCACTGTAGTAACAAGTGAGATGTGTCTCTCAGCAAGCTGTGAGCGCATCACAGTACAGCCAGGCTTGACTTAGTGTCAATAATTAGTTCAGTAGCACTTATTCTTATTGGCAGTTCTATCCACAGCTGGCAGAAATCGTTCCTGTCCCCACTTCTATTGTTAGCATTTTTACTCTCAATAGTAATGGTAGCAGCTGCTGTTAATTTACATTAGAGGACAATAGATAATTTTAGCCATCTGAATAGGTACTTGAGGTCTATATCTTACTCATTTCAAAGTAAACAGACATAGCAAGGGAAGACAGCTGCCATGGCATGAAATTCAGGAAAGAGTTCATTCTAAAGCCTTATTCTTTTACCAATTACTCAATGATTGGTTGTGTTATTCATTAATATTCTTGATAGTAATCCTAGCAGATACTTCACAATAATGTTTGAGAAGTGAGAGCTCACGTCTGTAGAAATTCACACTGTGGTAGCAAAGAGAGGCTGTGCTACACCCTGAGCACCTCACACTACAGCAGTCTAGGTGCCAGGAGCCCTCAAATACTGGGCATTTTATACAATTATAAGTTATCAATATATATGACTATATCTTTCACTAGGAAAGTTAACACAAGCTTACATTACATCTTTTTCAGCCTCCACAAACAAACAGACAAACAAATGGGGCTGGGAAGTCTTTGATGGTACATACAGGGCACGTGGAGTCAGTTTCATTTGTGTCTCCTTATACTCCTCCTTTGTTTTCAATCATCACTCTGCTGCTGGCTTTACTCTTTCATTAAATCTAAATCTAAATGTTTGTCCTTCCTATATAATGCATCAACAATTAAAAATTCTTTAAAGTTCAACAACTTTTCCTTTTCAGTTAAACTCTGAAAAACTATGCAAATCTCCTTAAGCCTTCACTCATCCTGCACACAATCACTAAAACTTAACTGTCACCTCCCAAATATTCCCCAATGGAACAGTGCCACTGTGGATCCGGGCTGCTCTTCAAACCTGTGCTCTCTATCAGTCTGCATCTCCTTCCCTTCCAGTTTTGTGCCATCTTGGCTCCCTCCTTACTCTGAGAGAGGTGTGCATCTGAATTATTCCTGGTCCGTTAAAGACAAGACTTGTCCTTCCAGGTTTGCATTAAAATGACTTTAGTTCTCTGTTACTCATGGGTACATCACTCCCTTCCACAGCCTGACTTCTGGCAGAAACTGAGAGCCACACATGCTTCCTGACTTCCAGACATACACTAGAGTTCACCTTCTACAAAATATTGTTACTTAAGATTCATATGTATAATACGTTCTAACGCTATCTTTATAGATACATAACTTACAGATCATAGTCACTCATTTAATTGCATGTAATTAAGTGGGTGTTGAAATAGTCATAATAGTATAATCACGCTAATTCAATCTTGGCACATATCATCATCTGCAAGGAAACTTTGCACTTAGTAACAGCTACTCTCCATCCCGGATCTTACATCTTTGGTAGCTATTAAACTACATTCTGTAGAAATATATAGAATTCACAATTCTGGATAATTCACATAAATAGAATGATATGCCATTCTGATTTGGGGTCAATCTTCTTTTACATAGGATGTTTCTGAGTCTCCCCCATGCTGTAGCATGCATCAGTGCCTCATTGTTTTCTTGGCTGAATAAATGCCATTGTAGGTATATACGTATGCACCGGCTAGTTTTATGTGTCAACTCAACACAAGCTGGTATTATCAGAGAAAGGAGCCTCCCTTGAGGAACTGCCTCCATGAGATCCAGCTGTAAGGCATTCTCAATTAATGATGAAGGGAAGGAGAACCCAAAGTGGGTGGTGCAATCCCTGGGCTGGTAGTCCTGGGTTCTGTTAAGCAAGCAAGCTGAGCAAGCCAGGGGAAGCAATCCATTAAGCAGCACCTCTCCATGGGCTCTGCATCAGCTCCTGCCTCCAAGTTCCTGCCCTGTGTGAGTTCTTGTCCTGACATTCTTTGGTGATGAACATCAATGTGGATGTGTAAGCTGAATAAAACCTTTCCTCCACAACTTGCTTCTTGGTTGTGATGCTTTCTGCAGGAATAGAAACCCTGACTAAGACAATGTATGTATATAGTACATTTGTTTGTCTATTCAGGAGTTGACGGATATTTTGCCAACCAACACTCTATTTCTGAATCACTGAAGATAATGCTTCTATAAACATCTTTCCACAAAGTTTTGTGTGAATATGTTTTCATTTCTCTCAATTATATCACCTGTAACAAGTATTTGCAAAAAGTACTAAGCAATTTTCCAGAATGGCTGGACCGTTTTACTTGCCCAATGTATGCTCATAGTTATTCTTTTGGTCGTTAAAGGGTACTTGATCACAGTTTTGATTTTCACTCCTTACCACTAATGATGCATATTTTTCCTTGTGTATAATAGTCATGTAAATGTCTCCCTGACTATCACATCATGAAAAGTGTTGATTTTGTCAGGTATTCTTCATTCCCTGGTGACTCGCCTAGATTTAGGCTCTTGATGCCCTTACTGTCCTTTCCCACTGCGTTAAAACACTGTTTTTAGTCCTCAGTCCAGGTTTCCTCTTGTGGTAAGTTTGAGTGGGACCCAAGAGTTTGCATTCACATCAAGTTTTCTGGCAGTGTGGTTGCTGCTTCTTTACTTCCTCATTTTGAGGACCACAGTTCTAGCTCATCTTCAGCCTGACCCATAATCAGAAAGAAGCGAGAAAGTTGCAAAAATCAGCCTCTGCTAAATTAGAGGCTCAAGCATCTCCCCAAGTGGACAATCTCCCAGGCCCATCTACTCAGGCTTTTGAACTACTTTTGATAGTGTTACTTGCCTTTTCATCACTATGTGCACATTTTGCAAAAAAAATTTTCTCCCACTCTGCTGGTTACCTGTTCACTTTCTTGATGGTGTCCTATGAGATTTAGCCATTTTAAATCTTGATGATGTACATCATACCTACCATTTCTTTTGTTGCATGGGGTATAAGAATGGGCATTGCCACAGGACGACTCTTTCCTGTGTTCTCTTCTAGGAATAGTAGAGGCTTAGTTCTTTTATTTCGAGCCAGGAGATGCTTTGCACTCAGAATTAAGTTTTTTGTGTATTATATGAAGTTCTTTCCCCCATGGCTCAGATTATCTTGATATCTTTGTGGAAAATTAATCAACCATAAGTTCATTACAGTTTTAACATAAATGATTAATATGTTAAAAATGAAATATTACTTTTTCCTCCAAAGACATTTTTTTATTTCTTTAATAGTACTCCTCCCCATTTTCCTTGTCTTACACATGAAGTTATCTGTAATCCTCCCTTCCTTTCCCTTCCCTTCCCTTCCTTCCCCTTCCCTTCCCTTCCCTCCCCTCCTCTCCCCACCCCTCTCCTCTCTCTTCTCTCTTCTCCTCTCCTGTCCTCTCCCTTCCTTTCCCTCCCTTGTAAAAGCACTTGTCAAACCATATGGTTTCCATTCTACAGGCTGTTTCATGTGTCCTTTCCACTCTCAGTTCCACTTCACTAAATCAAATTCTCACTCATGCATTGTCAGAAGAGCTGAGAAACAACCCTAACTGTTGTCTAACTGTTCTCCTAAGCAGTCAGGAATACCAGGAATAGACATGAGGGATGCTAGACAAACTGTTGCTACGGATGTCAGTGTTATCTGTTATTTTAAAGCAACTGTCCACTTTCTGGAGACACTTGAGCCTCTAATTTAGCAGAGGCTGATTTTTGCAACTCATGTGCCTCTTCTGAATGTAGATCAGGCTGAACACAAGCTAGAACTGTAGTCTTGAAAATGAGGCAATCAAGAGGTAGCAACCACATACCAGAGAACTTGTTATTAATGCAAATTCTTGGGTTCTACTCAAATCTACCATATGAGAAAACCCCGGGCTGAGGAGCAGAGGCAGAGTTTTCAGGCAGTGTCCAGGTCACCGCTATGCATGCCAGAAGTTCGAGAAGCAGTGGGCAAGAAGGTTCAAGGCCAAGAATCGCCAGAGCTTGTAGCTCACTTGGCAGGGCCAGCACTCCTTCTGTATGCTCTAGAAACTCAGGCTGTTACCAACACTTGGGACCTACTCCTCAATAATAGGGCTGAGTATGGTGTCCTATAGTCAGCAATTTCCTTCATAAGTTACCAGAGTTTTAAAATTATTCATAGTTAGCATTTTCTGAAGAAAGATTTACTGATTCTGATACTACAAATCCTGTAACATAGAAGCAATGTAGTTGAATTACAAGAATGTTAGTAAAGTATCCTTACATTTAAATACAGCATATTTTTTCTCTTAAAACAAAAAACAAAACAAAACAAAAAACCCAACAGTATACAACCAGAGAACAAAGCCACAGTACCCAGCAACATTTATCTCATTTGTCTAGAAAATGTCTTACTGAGTCTAGAAAACAATTTGCTGTGGGAATCAAGAATCTACTAGTATGTACTTGGAGGATTTATCTTTACCAAAGTCTACAATAAATATACCTTTAATTAGTCTTTTAGCACCCCATATAAATTATTTAAAATAACCTTTAGATCCACAGACAGCCCCAAATTTAGGAGGTTAGCTGCGGGCTCAATGGAGTCCTTCAAAGGAAGTGTTGCTGTTTCTCACTGCACATAGAGGACCTGGGCCCACTTGGGTCAGCCTCTTGCTCAGAGTGACAGACCCTCAATCACAGCTCCAGCTGCCCACCCCCTGCTTCCTGTAGGATGCTGAATAAAAGACTGCAACCCTACTCCTGTACTGAGCTTCCTCCTGGCATTGGGGATCCTTCCCTTGCAGCTGTCTGTAGGTTCCATAGTAGCCCCTTGTTCCTGCAGTCTCGGGATACAAGCAGAGCTGCTAAATCCCAGGAAGGGAATGGAAATACAAAGCCAAACGCTGCTTCTGACTCTAGTGCCCTTCTCACCACCAACCTACCTGGTCTGGAGAGAGTGCAGAAGGCCAGTGGGGAAAAGAAAAGACACAGCAGGAAGAGACCCATGGAGTTCCTCATCTCTTCTCTGATAGCCTCCTGTCTTAACCCATTCCATCCTTTCTCATTCTCAGTTGCCATGTTAGGTTTTCCTCACAAATTGAATCCTGTTTCCTAAATTGGCCAAGGAAAAGATTTTACCATGCTGAAATCATTCCCAGAGCTAAATCAGGAAACTTGAGGCAGCCCGGCAACCTGACAGCTGGCCGGAATGCAGCTTGCAATAAAAGGCACTGTGAATAAGGTGTATTGAAAGTAAATTGGATTCGTGTGAAGGGCCATTTATTCAGAGGGGGATGGAGGTAGAAGGAGAGGAATTAATGAACATAAGAAATTAAATTATCTCAGCCAAGCCCTTAAAAAACACTGAAAAATGCATAACCTGCCACGAACCTTTTTACAAAACAGAGACCTTTGGGTTTATTTCTGGCCCAAAGGAAGCTCCTGGAAGGAGGTACTCCTGAGTCAGGTACAACTGAGCAGGACAGGGATTCTCACACTGCATTCAGATGGGCAGAAGGCATAGCAGGGAAAGTCACTATGCACAGAGAGACAAGAAGTCTCCAGAACTGATAAAAATATGCAGTTAACTAATCACAAAATACCTAGTAAAATTAAACATGACATTTCATTTTAGCTGTCTCATTTTAATTTCATAAATTAAAGATAAATTGGGGGCTACCATACTCTTGAAAAATTATTGATCAGGTGAAGAAGGTAATTCTTTAAGTAACTCATCCTTATACTTCTAATCTGGTCTTCTTGACAAAGAAAAGCCAAAGGGAATCACATTGTAGTTAGAAACAGTTTTTGTTTTTGTATTATATATGGTAGACAATCTTATTTTGTGTTAGGTATACTAGTATTCTGTTGTATTTAAATAATGTGAATCTGGGCATAGTGATACATGGAGGCCTTTAATCCAATCCCTCCAGAAGTAGAGGTAGGTGTATCTCTGTGAGTTCAAGGCTAGCCTGGTCTAAATTGTGAGATTTACCACAGCCAGGGCTATATATTGAGATTCTATCTCAGAAATTAAAATGAAATAATCTGTTTGTAAAATATATTTTCTTCCTTATGTAATAATCTAAGTTTTCTACTAAAACATTTAGTAACAGTAAAACAGTGACGGAAGAGAGTAGGAATGGTGTTACATATTGCAAATGCTGGAGGTTACTCTCCCTCTCCTCTCTCTTCTTTCTCAGTCTCGTTCACATTTGAGACACATTTTCTGTGTTGGCCTTGAGCTCCTAGCAGTCTTAACTCAGACTTTACTACTAAGATAAAAATGTGCACCATCACATGCGCTTTCTTAATAGGTTCAGAGTACTAACATTTATTCAATTTTCACTAAATATTATCACATAGAAAGCAAGATTAAAACCTACAGTTTTACTTCTAATCTGTTAAACAGAAGTATACCCATACCACAGGATAGTTTCCCAAAGGTATTACAGATAAAGATAGGAATGACAATTTTGTATTCAAAATTATATTTTACACAAAAAGACTGAGCTCCATTAAGCTTGAGGTCTGTTTAGTACTCTACTTGCTCTAGGGACACACTACATTCAGTACCACTAGACACAAAAATAGTTACAGTGCTGACCTAAATTCACACCTTTTGCCATCCATTTTTTCTTCATCTGCTGTGCTGAGATATAGTCCTGTGCAACACTATGATCTTTTGGTCATCAGGCTGCATACATGATGTGATAACTATCTTAGTTTGTGAATATGAAAATATTTTCAAGGGCAAAACCATTCAAAAAATGAGGCACGACTGTGATAGCTTCTGCTAAGTCATAGTTCAGGCTCTGAGACTAACAGCTGATTTAATTATGGCTTCTAACATGAAGTGACAAAGCCTACATGGCTATGGGAAAGTAACCTATGTATCAGAAAGGGATGTCCCCAGAGCCACACTAAGGCACAGCAGAGCTGGGGTAGAACGGGGTTTGGGTTAACAGAATCTTTCTAAGGAGCAGAAGTTAAATATAATCTCTCAGGCTCAAAGATAGATCATTCTTTGGTGTCCTATGATTAGAGGACATTTAGGAGTATCTCTGGCCTCTATTGACTAGATAGTCCCAGACCCAGCGTGCCCCCAAACAAAAATGAAGAGCAAACATGTCTCCTGACATCAATGGATATCTCCAGGAAGTAAGAATTACTCCCTTTGGAGGAGAAAGGTCATTACTGAAAACTCAGCTGGGAGGATACCCAGAGAGTGGTCTGAGTTCCCACACTTTGAAGCTTAGCGTGTGCAAGGGAAACAAGACTGGACAGGCAGGATGAAGGAGGTGTCTCCAAACTGGGGGCACCAGGCAGAACTGACAGAAGTTTACAAAACCTCTGAACTTTCAGCATGCTGAGTACATTTGTGCTGTGAGGAAAGGAGGCATAAGGGATAAAGAGGCAGAACTGAGGTCCAAAGGAACCTGTATGATACCTGAAACCATCCAAACTAGGCAGCAATGTGAAAAATTTTAAATGTGGATTAAGGAACAGGGTTACACCTCAGATGATGGTTTGGGTTTTGTGTCATCAAAAGTGTTCTCTGCATCACCACAACCATCAGACACCTAACCCAGAGACAGGAGAGATCCATTTCCCAGTCATAGACGATGGTCACAGGGTTGAACAGGGAGATGGGACTTGAGTGTCTGTGGAAGTGGAGCTCTGGTGTTTTGAATGAGAAATGTCCTCCAAAGGCCCAGGTCTTTGAACACTAAGAAACTCTTGGAGGAAGTTGTAGAGCCTTTAGGAGGTGCACCTTGCCAGTGCACCCACTAGACTTGGCTCCTAAGGGCTTATCACCTTATCACTCTTGGTTTCTCCCCAGAGGCCCTGCATTCAACATGTGGTTGTTGTGATCTCTCAGTTTCCCGTCCCAGCTACCTGCTGCCACATCTTTCCCAGCACCATATACTTTTCTTACAGTATTCTCAGTCCAGAACAGTGTTATGGCTCAGCATGAGTGACTCCACAATTCTTTTAGGTTTTACAGGCATGATTAAAATGTTGAGAGTGAAAGTGTAAATACAGACTAAAAGTCTTTTACAGTTTTCAGAATACAATAGAAAAAAAGTAGTCTAATCGTTAAAAAAAATATACCAGATACCAGCATAAAAAAAAGGGGGGGGGAAGCTTTGGGAAAAAAATGAACTTTTGACCACTCAAATGTCAATGGAAAACTGAAATATATAAAATGTAGTTGTAAGTGAATCAATTATTTTTATAATAGGAATAAGTATGTATGTGTGGACTTCTAATTTTTAATGATTGAGTTTTATCCAAATCTCTTCTTTAACAATTATATGGGTTCAATCTAGGTTGACTGCTGTGAAATCGTCTTTACCTAACACCAAGCTTATGGACACCAGATAAAACTGCTCTGTAGCCCTGGCTTTGTGTTTGATGCAGCTTCCTGAAGATATTCCAGTGAGAAAAATCACTTGAACCAGACAGCTTTTTTCTGCCCTTTTCCCTTGATGGTTGTTCTACAGACAAGTAGTTAGATAGGGTAGGAAAGTCCTAGTGGATGTAGTTAAGACTGTGTGGAATCTCTTTATCTGTCTCTGAAGGACACATGAAAAGCAGCAGCATTGCTGTTAACTAAGCCTTTCTTCTAGATCCCATTTGCTTGGGTGCAGATGCACCCAGAGGACCTGGAATCTTCAGAGCTGTGTGGAGGGGGAGGAGCAGGAAGATGTATACTGGTCCCAGGGAAGGTATGAAAATCTGTGTCTGACCATAAGCCACACTGCTCAATTTACAAGGGCCAACTTTTTCCCCTAAGGGACAGGCAAATGAGTGGTGTCTATTTACCTTCTGTGGAAGACAGTGGCTCTAGGCCCCGACCCTCAGAATCTAGTATAGAAGAAAGACTTAAGAGAACTGATTGCCAGTGTTCTGTCTGTTGCAATTAAAGAATAGGACACAGAGAAACAGAGAAACTTGCAGATGATGTATCAATTAAGTCTGGGAGATCAGAATAACTTCTTAAATAGACAATAAACAAGAGGCTGCTTTGAAAATCAAACCCCATTATCTATTGAGTTAAGAAATCTCATACTAGTCTCTGCTGTAGCATGCCAGCTAGGATGATGGCTTCCCAACCAGGGCAGATACAGCTGCTATTCCAGTGTATCTGATACAGTGGATGAGAAAGATCAAGGCTGATTATACAAATGACGAGTTGCTTACAATTGGGGTAAACGCCATGAAAGAGAAGACCTGAGAGAATGTATATACAAGTGCTTCATGAACTTTCACACCCTCACAAATGCTGCTTTTACCAAGGGGGGGGGTGATGGGAGCAGTAAACCAGAAGGAAAGCTTCCATGCTTCTCCTTTGGCTCTCCCTCTCTTCTCAGTTCTTCTATATAACCCTCTGTGTAGTGAGCTATAAACAGGCCCGACACACAGTAAACAGTCATTGATAATGTTTTTCTTCTCTGAGCTGTAGTTTTCCTTAGTGTGTTGTGTCAGATTTAAACGATAAGCATACTTTTTGCCTTTTGAATGGTTTGGTTCATACAGATGTGGTGGCAGACTTAGTAGCATTTAACTTTGTGATTAGGAGACAACTTACTACCACCACACATTCTGTCTAAAAGGGGAGGAAGTATAGCGAGCTGTGATTCCAATGCTCAAGAAAAGTAAATAAAGGTGATGCATGAGGTTAAGGAATATCTTTACTAAAAAGGTAAGCAGGTCACCAAGAAGCATGCTAAAGCTACACTGAACCACAAGAGAAAAATTTAGGCCATTTCAGGAAATGATGGAAGAAAACAGAACTTTAACAAGTTTACTATAAAAAATATTACATTTCAAAGCCCAGACTCAATCTCCTCAAACTGCACTAGAACTGCAGCTCACACTGCTCTGTAAGCATGACCTCATCCTGTTAACAACATCAGTTGTAACTGGCAGTAAAGAAGGGATGAGAGCACAGTCACTCCTTCAGAGCCACTAGGAAACCCGTCAGGTGCTTATCAGTCAGTCACAGAAGGGTTCCCCACCCATCTACACACATTTGAAACTGGGAATGTGAAATGACTCTGTTCTCTACATATAGTGTCCTCTTCTAGAAAGGAGAATTTGAGGAACAGGGAGTCATATTGAGCCTCTGGCCCAGTAAATAAAGAGAAAGCCTGGAGGTGTGGGCAGTCTCCTCAGGGTCCCAACACAAAGTAGATGGCCACCAAGAACAGGCAGTTAAGAAGATACTGAAAATTTTAGGAGAGATTACCATGTAAAGTCTACAGCAAACACCAGCAAAAATATCCTATGAAGGAAAAAAAAATAGCTGATAGTCTAGGTGATATTACAGTGTCAATCATGTGTCTTTTAATATCTACCTCATCTATTTTAAGAAGAAGACCTTTATGATGATGAAGATGATGGTGGTGGTGGTGGTAGAGAAAAAGGAGGAGGAGAAAAAGGAAGAGGAAGAGGAAGAAGAGGAGGAGGAAGAGGAGGAAGAGGAAGAAGAGAAGGAGGAGGAGGAGGAGGAGGAGGAGGAGGAGGAGGAGGAGGAGGAGGAAGAGGAGGGATATATTATAAATAACCCAGTCTGGTAAATATGTCAAGTTTCACAAACCATTGAGTTTCTAAGTTGTCACATTGAAGTATAATACAAATAAGATAGTCATCTCATGAGCATATTATGATGCATTTTCAGAAACTAAGAACAACTTCTATTTTTTTCAGCTAATATGATGATAATGGAGATTGGAATAGGATAAGAGATCAAGAGATAGCCAGGATAGCCAAGGGTTCTTTTGTCAGTTCTGGCTGTATAACTGAACAAATCTTGAATTTTTTTGGTCTTTATTTCCATATGTTATCAGAGTAGAAGTTTCTGGTTATACATCTAAAATTTGCAAGTTGTACACTTGTGCAAATGAAAATGTGGGATGTCGTGTGCAGAGAGCTGGGATATGTAGCTGTATCAGAAAACTATACTAACCCACAGATATGCTAGCAGTCAGGTCATTTCTTCCAACATTTACTGCCAACAAAAAACAATTTTTTTTTCAGTAAACATCAAGAAGAGAAACAAGGGCTGGGGAAATGGACCAAGAGGTAAGAGCATTTGCCATGTAAGCATGAAGACAACAGTTCAAATCCCCAGCACCCCTGCAAAAGCCACAGATGCTGTGTGTGTAGTGTGTGTGCTCCAAAGACAGGCAGAGATCAAGAGCTCAGTGGCCAGCCAGCTTAGCTAAAATGGTGAGCTGTAGGTTCACTGAGAGATCCTGTGTCAAGTGAATACCACAGATAGATGGAGGAAGATGCACTATCCTGTCTGGCTTCTGCATAACCACACACGTACGTAAAAAGAGGGACATAAGAACCATATCAGTAGCAGAATCGAATTGCTTTTCCAAAAGATCTTCACCAAACCTATATCTGACAGAGGGCTAATATCCAATGTATACAAAGAACTCAAGAAGTTAGACTCCAGAAAACCAAATAACCCTATCAAAAAATGGGGTACAGAGCTAAACAAAGACTTTTCACCTGAGGAACATCGGATGGCTGAGAAGCACCTTAAAGGGGGGAGAGGAACTATGGGAACTATGGTGGGTGGGAACAGGGAAAGGGGAAAGCCTTTGGAATGTAAACATAGAATATAGAAAATAAAAAAAAAATAAAAAAAAAATGTTCAACATCAGCCGGGCGGTGGTGGCGCACGCCTGTAATCCCAGCACTTGGGAGGCAGAGGCAGGCGGATTTCTGAGTTCGAGGCCAGCCTGGTCTACAGAGTGAGTTCCAGGACAGCCAGGGCTACACAGAGAAACCCTGTCTCGAAAAAACAAAGAAACAAACAAAAAATGTTCAACATCATTAGACATTAGGGAAATGCAAATCAAAACTGCCCTGAGATTTCACCTCACACCATTCAGAATGGCTAAGATTAAAAACTCAGAAAACAGGTGAGGATGTGGAGAAAGAGGAACACTCCTCTACTGATGGTGGGATTGCAAGCTGGTACAACCACTCTGGAAATCAATCTGGAAAACTATACATGATACTTCTGGAGGACCCTGCCATACCACTCCTGGGCATATACCCAGAAGATTCCCCAGCATGCAATAAGGATACATGCTCCGCTATGTTCATAGCAGCCTTATTTATAATAGAAGCTGGAAAGAACCCAGATGTCCCTCAACGGAGGAATGGATACAAAAAATGTGGTATATATACCCAATGGAGTACTATTCAGCCATTAGAAACAATGAATTCATGAAATTCTTAGAGAAATGGATGGAGCTGGAGAACATCATACTAAGTGAGGTAACCCAGTCTCAAAAGAATATCCAAGGTATGCACTGACTGATAAGTGGATATTAGCCTAGAATCTTGGAACACCAAAGACACAATCCACATACCAAATGATGTCCGAGAAAAAGGAAGGAGTGGACCCTGGTTCTGGAAAGGCTCAATGCATCAGTGTAGGGGAATACCAGAACAGGAAAGTGGGAAGGGGTGGATGGGGGAACAGGGGGAGGGAAAAGGGCATGTGGGACCTTTGGGGGGCGGGGAACCAGGAAAAGGGAAATGAAATGTAAATAAACAATATGTCCAATAAAAAAAAAACTTGAAAAAATGCTTTTCCATTGAACCAATTGATAGAGATGTAGGATCTTGGTTCCTTGGACCCCAGCCCAAACTCCTGAGGACAAACATGGCTGGAATCATCCCAAACCCCAAGACTCCAGACTAGTAAGAACAGGTGGTAATTGATAGATATCGCCCTTCTCACCGGATGGGCTTAATTCTGATTTTAACTTCAACAAACTTTTAAGATATTCTTTTCTGACTTTTAACATATATGGTTAATTCAAATTATATAATTGGCATATATGCTGAATATGTATACATATATTATTGTTTTATCTGCCTATCTATCTATCTATCTATCTATCTAATCACAGATATGCTAACTCTTATTAAAATTCAACTTTTCACCTAACTATGATTATAAAACATTAAAAAAAAAGAGTATAGAATGCCACTATTTCTGTCAGGTCAGCCAAGGGTACTGTTAGTGTTTATATAGGTTAAAAGGAAACCAAATAAAAGAGCTAACTATCTTACAAACTATCTTCTAGACTGTGAATCTTTGTTACTCTTTTTATACAGATGGTTTCAGAGTCTGTCAGAGATATCTGTGGTGCCTCAGTAGCTGAGATGATAACACACTAAACTGTGCCTTACTAGCACAAAAGCACACACTTGTGCCTTTTCCCATCCTGTTGTCCTGGGCATTTGAAATGCCACAAGACACATGAAGCACATCCTCTGGCTCTCAAGGAATCAGCTAGGCTAGCAGGTTCAGGAACAGTTGGGAGATTAGTACTGCTGCTGTGTCCAAATGGGCACAAAGGTGAGAGGAAAAAGAGCACTGTGGTATTGAGTAGCGTTTGCTCAGGGTGATTTTATTTAAAGGTAGAAACATCCCTCCAAAAGGAAAACAATAGGATAATCTAATGGGTAATAATATCTGGAAAATATGCCAAAGCCTTTGCCATTTTTCCAGTGATAAGCAGCCCTAAGTTCTGGAAGTGTAGAATAATAGTCCATATACTGAAGATTGAACAAGCAAGGGCATTTAAAACAAAGAATGTGTAAAACAATAAAAGTAATTTAAAAACAGCTTACTTCTCTAAATTTTCTGACTCCTAAAATGCAGCCTTCACACTGCTATAGGCTTTTCCACTTCACTTAAATTAAAATATACATTAAAAGGCATTGGTAAACATAAGTTATTTATTGACTAAGCAATAAGGCATGAAATGGTAATCCTTCTGAGAATATTAATATCTAGCAGAGAGGAAATACACATTTCTAGTAAGTTGATTTTTCTAGATAACTAAAATAAGAGCCTTGAAGAGAGACTTTAGAAAAAGTAAAATGCCTTTTGGATCCTTAACAATCTCAAATAATCTACCAGTCTTAAGTAATAATAAGAGGAATATGTAGAATATTTGGAAGAATGCTGAAAGTGTTATCTCTGATTCAACTTCAATATTGAGTGACTGAGACAAAAAACACTAAGGTGCTATATATAATCACCTATGACTAGCAAAGTCTAAAAGACTAACAAATTCTTAAATAATGGCCTTCAGATTAACCAAAGAGCATGCATGCACTGGTCTGTGGTCCCCCACTATATATGAAGCAGAGGACTACCTTGTTTGGCCTCAGTGGAAGGGGATGCACTCGATGCTGTAGAGGCTTGATGCCCCAGAGAAGGGGAATGCTTGAGGGTTGAGGTGGAAGTAGGTGGGTGGGTAGGGGAGTACCCTCTTAGAGGTGAAGGGGAGGGGACATGGGGTAACGGTGCTAGTGAAGGGGGGACTGGGAAAGGGGACAGCATTTGAAATGTAAATAAATACAATAATTAATACAAATATAAAACTTATTTCTGTAGTTTAAATGGCTATGTAACATCATGAGTATATCTGTTTTTAGGGTAAGTTTAATTTCCCCTAATAATGATTAATGTTGACCTAAAGATATGCTATGTAACATTGTAAGTTAGTCATGAAGAATCTTAATTTTTCTACCAAACCATCTGGCTACATCTGAATAGTAATCAGTTGATCTACTTTGTATTATCTCTAGTTTCTAAACAGTTGTTTTCAACTGTTCAGCAAGTGTACATACCACCACAGAAATATTGTTCATCTTTGATGCATTCCTTACTGCTGGGTCAAATTTCTAACCAATGTTTTTAAGTTTAAACTCACATAATAACATAGCTATTACATATGGTTTTGCATAAATTATTTTTCATTTCTGTAACAATGTTAGTACTGTATATTATGGAGAACTGGCTCAGATTCAACATGTATTTTCATTTTAATTCATCCAATAGGAACTTAATGAAGTGCCTTTATGGATGGTTATGTGGAATGATGTAGGCCTTGGAAGAACAGGGATGAAATCACCTGAATCTCCCCTCATCAGAGTGAGCTTCCTGTGAAAACAACACAGAAACAAATGCAAAAGCTCGATCAACACAGCGTCTTCTGTCAGTGAAATGAACATCAGAGCAAATTGCACATCAATCTTAGAACATTGGTTTTACACCAATGAAACATTTGGTTATTGTTCTTCAGTCTTGATTAAAACAAGATTTCTGATCTATTATACTCTCCTCCAGTTAAGCACTGAATATACATAGCCTGAAAGTCTTTATTTTATTTCCCTTCATTGGAAAGTTCTATTTTCTGCATACTAGATAAAGTCCATCCAAATGCGCTGATGGGTGCCTCCCTTTTTATACCCTCCCAATCCTGAATGCCTTTCTATCTGCCTCCTCCATATTCTTGGGTGGGCAGGAACCTGGGAGACATGGCCACCAGGCAGCCGGCTGCTCTCCTGCAGCACATCTGGGCTTTATATCAGGCCTTTAATTAATCCTCAGTGAAAGCCACAGTATGACATTTTGACTGGGCAGGCTCCAACTCTGGACAGGTCTTGATTTATTACGACTAAGTCTCAACCAACTTTGATTTATTTCAGCTTTGGGTAGGAGGGCAGGCTCAGAACAGAAAAGCCCTGTTGATTGTCGAGCATGTGATGTCAGGACAAGACCTCCAGACTTCCTAGGGCTGTAGGGCACAAGGGGTGGGAGAAAATGGCCTCAGAAAAAAGCTGCTTTTAAAAACCCAACATTCAAATAACATGAACATACACAAAATAAATAAATGTAATCAATGGGTAGAAAATAAAGTCCCTGCATTTGCTGGGTGACAGGTACAGTATAGGATGCCCTGCCTTACTCTGGAAAAATGACTGCCTTGAAGTAAATCAGACCCCTCATTTGCATCCTGGAAGTCTGGGTGGGCCCTCCTTGCTGAGAGCTGAGGAGATGTGGAGCTCCCATTTGCCATCTTCAGAAAGAGGAAGGCTTCTGGATTTTTATCTTAGATATTCTTTCCTTGGGCAGTCAGTAAAAGTCAAAAGGGGTTATTTGATTAAAGAAAGACAAAAATTACTTGACTTGATTAAGGAATTAGTCCTGGACAACCAGGATGAATTTCCTGGCCGAGGCCTTGATGATGACCCGTGCCCCATGACTTATCCTCGAGCAAGGCCTACCAAAATGTCAAAGTATTTTCTACCCTTTCACAGGGCTCTGCCAGTGCTAAGGATCCAGGCTGCCACATTAGGAGGTCCTCAAAGTACCCATGTATCTGGTCCAGTGCCTCAGGTATGGGTGCTGGTGTATGACTGACTCTACAGGACATCTATGACATGGGCAAGGTGTCTCTGGGAAGAAATTTGGAGGCTGAAGTGAATTCTTAGTTCCCAGACAAGTTTAAGTTACTAGAACAAATTCCGTTATCTATGAGAATGACTTTTGCCTGAATCTCCAAGTTCCTACTGGTCTGCAGATTGGAGGATGAGGGCTAAGGACAGTGAGACCCATGTTTGTGTCTGCAAGCACACTTTATTTGGTTACAGGTTTTGAGAATCAAAGTGCTTCACCCGTGTGTGTGTGTGTGTGTGTGTGTGTGTGTGTGTGTGCGCGCGCGCGCGCGTGCGTGCGTGCGTGCGTGCGTGCGTGTGTGTGTGTGTGTGTGTGTGTGTGTGTGACTCACAAATACATATAGGTTCCTAAAAATATGTTAAAGGGAGTTTTATATAATTAAAAAACTAAATCACTACTATAGGTGTGTAGACTAAGAAATGTGACATAAATACACTTAGAATTGTCCCACCTCAACGAGATCTTTAAAATGTATAAACACTTCCTTTAGGGGACACATGCAGGGACTCAGAAAGAAAACCTCCATATACAACGCTTTGGACTTCCAACTGAGATTGCCTTATAGCAGCACATACAACGAAGATATTTTTTTTCTCTGAAAGGCTTTTCCTTGTCTACTTACAGTCAGATAGATACTCCAGAGTAAGAAAGCAGAAATCAAACATCACACCAGAGCCCAGAACAGATTTCTTCCCCAGACCCTCTACTCATCTTCTCTAAAACCATATACCCATTTCATAGCACCTACAAAGTCCTCTTCTTCCTCTATTGTTCAAACATCTGGAGTCCCTGAGTTGCATGTTTTATATGGCTTCCATGCATATTAATAAATTTGGCAAGCTTTTCTCCTCTTAGTCTATTGTCCCTCTATTTCAGTAAATTCAATTATTAGAACTATTCAGAGGAAATGTTTGAACTCTCCTACTGTGCATTTATATCCTAGGTGAACAGACTGCTCCATGAAGCAAATATCAGTGATTTGTTGAGTATTAGTAAACAAGTCAATTATGGAATTATCCTGAAAGATGCCTCTGGGCCTCCAGGAAACCAGCATACACTTACAGAAGTATAAGTCAAGTTATAAGGTCAAATGGGGTTATAAAGAATAAGATATATAACTACGTGTAAGACAAGTGCCAAGTAAGTTGTGTGTGTACTTGCATGCATATGTGTGTGTGTATGTGTGTAAGAAATATAAGACCCAGAGCTTCTGACATAACCCTTATATTATTTTTATAGATATTTTCCACTTAAGGATATCTGTCATACTGTTATTCAAATTTTTAAGTAACTGAACATGATAGTAGAAATTAGGTGTCCTGGGCTCAGAACCTTAGCTTTACCTCAGATGTAGGGACAGCAATGAAGAGGAGGCATGTGAGACCCACAGAAGTGATAGCATGTTCTGTTCTGTGATAGAACTGTGCCAGAAGAGCACTGCAAGGATGAAGCTCAGGAGATGGAGAGAACATCTGAACTACACTGAAAACTTAGAGGTGTGCCATGCCAGTAAAATCACACATGCTTGTAAAAACCTCATTAGGAACAAAATGAATTCTTGGCAAAGGTCCTTTGCACCAAAGAGGGCTTCTGCAAGCAGTGTGGTGTAGCAGTCTTCAAATGGAGTAAAATAAATTAGAGAGGAAGGTGATGCATAAAAGTCTCCAAGAATAGCCACTCAGTCTACTTGACAACTGAGGCTCTGAGCACTTCTGATTAACCACCAGAAAGAACTGTCCAAAGACTCAAACATATAAATTGTTCTTATAATTGATTCTATGTCAGCAACTATAGATTTTGCTAGGTCCTTTACTTAAACTCAGGGCTGGAGAGGTGACTCTGTAGCTAAGAGAGCTTTTCTGCTCTTGCAGTGGACCTGGGTTTAGTTGCCAGCACCCACACAGCATGGCATACAAATTCCTGTAACCCCAGCTCTTATGAGTCTATTCACCTGGTCCCCAAAGGTACCTGCTCTTGTGTGTATATATCTACATCTACATCTACACATACATATATACATTCATTCATTCATACATATATACAAACACACACATACATACATATATACATTACATAATTAAGAATAAAATAATAAAATCTGTTAAAAGTTGCAAGTTACTCATAAATTCCCAGGGACTTACTGTGAGTTGTAAGCTGCTCAGATGTGGACTATTACCCAGTAGTTGCTCGGTAAGATTCCCTCCTGACTGCTTTTATCCACAGATAATCCATATTCCAGAAGGATGAGGCTTTGGCTGCATGTAGCATTGCCCACAGTCACTCCTAAACTTCCTTAAGCATTTTCCTTGAGGAGACTGGAAGAATTTCAATGCTCCAGTGGGGATATAGTTGGTATGGCTGGGGCCTATCAGCTGATCATTGGAGACAAGGTGAGAACCACTGAGACATCAATGATATGAACAAGTATGTTGGTTTCTGGTGGAAATACAATGTGCTAAATTTTACTGAAATTTCCAAGACTTAAAATGGAAAAATATTGTTTCTCGATAATTTAAAGGTATCTTTTATTTCTTTAAATAACACTGTAGGCTGGTTGAGTAAGATACAGTAGTAGCATTAATGACATGTAATTATTGTTTTTAAATGTTTTTTATTATTTATATGTGTGTGTGCACACATATGCCTGAGGAGATCAGAGGCAAGTCAGTTCCCCTGGAGCTGTAGTTACAGGCGGTTGGGAGCTGAAAGACAGAAATGCTGGGACTCAATCTCAGCTCCTCTGCAAGAACCACATATGCTCTTAACTGCTCAGGCATGTTTGCAGCCCATTTTATTATTGAGTATTTTAGTGTGGTTGCCAGAAGGTTTCTTTTTTTAGTATTAGTGATACTTATTATTATTGCAGAGACCAAACCCAGGCTGTGAAAAGCCTAAGTATGTGTTCTTCTGCTGAGTTATCCCTCAGATAGAAAATATAGCATTAACAAAATAATGTACCTTATGAACTAATGTAGCTTAAATTATATTTCCTATCAGAGCATACTTTAATTAGAATCTTTCATCCAGTGATGTAAATGAAAATAGATGTCAGCTTTCTGTAGCCCAGAATAACTGGTGAAAGTTGTGGGGGTGGATAAGGAGAGATGGTATCAGGCTATATAAATTCTTTGTGTCACTCAGGAAATCCACAATGTTAGAACATAAAAATATACTCTGTAGCACAGAGTACTACATTCTGTAATTGGTATTTAAAAACATCACTATGATGCCTTCATGAATGGTGTGTCTCAATATAAAATCACATACTTAGAATATGAATCCGAAATTACATAGAAGTCTAGTGCCTATTCTGAAGAGGGTTAAAAATCAAAGTGTTCCCCTCCCCCGAGATAGAAAAAGTGGCAGCAGAAAGCTCAGGACCCCAAATCCCACTGAGGAGCACTCCTCACTACAGCACACAAGCAGCTGGAATTAGCCCATCATAGACTCAATGGCATCTCCATATTTACAGCTCAAGAAGAGAGTAGGCACTAAAATGGAAGATTAAAGTTCCATGCAGAGATAATCTGTGGAAGCATGTGCTTACTCATTCACCTAAAAAACAAAAACAACCAAGCGACAACATAATAATGTTGATACATGCTAGGAAAAATGCTTTTATTTAGAACAAACAAGTATTTAAAAATTTTGCTATAGAAAATCTGATTTAATTCTTTCAAGAAAATCATAGATGGCTAGAAATATAATTTAATGGTATAGTATCTGTTTCCCACATGGGAGGCCCAGGGTTTCTTCTCCAGCATCTCCCTATCCCAGTTCCCAAGGGGGGGGGATTATCAACTGATAAAGCACAAGACACTTTCTGTAGCTTGATTCCCTAGAAATGGCTTATGACCCTTCTGTGTCACATGTAGCTGATCTGACTTACTTATGTACCTCAGTCACTGAAGCACCTGTCTAAAGTTTTTTGCTATGAAATACTTTCCCATAGCTTAGGTCATCAGAGGTAAATGGGGATCTGGGGCAGGTTTTGAGCAAGGGAATTAGCAAGAACTGCACACCCACACCAGATATGGGCCAAAGACAGGGCCACAGGAGAGCAGCATTTCTAAAAGGAGTCACCTCTAGAAGAATGTTGACATCTCACAGGGAACAGCAGGCAAAGCTTGAGCTGTTCTATCTTTGGACCATTAACACAGGATGCTGAGTCAGGCTACCCCTCAAACACCTACAACTAAAAAGTAACGCTCAAATAAAAACTGGCAAATTAAGTGTACCCTCTGGGTATGAAGAATGTTTCCCATCCCAAAATAAAAACATAAGCTCTGTGAGACAGAAGTGGTCACTTAGCTGATAACTGTGTTTTATAACCTGGTCTGTGTTATAGCTGGAAAATGGCAGAGTAAATAGACTTTTCTATTCTAATTCCCATTTGCTGGTTCTTTTCTTTCTTCTTCTTCTTCTTCTTCTTTTTTTTTTTTAATGTGGTATCTGTCAGAAAAATGACCAGAAACCATGAGTACACATTTTCTCTCTATGCCACACTGGCCTATTTTCAAGGGACAAGGATTTAGTCAAGGAGGATGCTGCCACACATGTCTAATAATGGCGAGCACCAGTCTGACTTTCAACATGGACTGATCAAATGATTCAAATGTTCCTCATTAACTTTTATTAGCTTCAATTTTTGACTTTCTTCCTCCCTCTTCAAATTAAATCTGAATGCTCTCTCTAATCCTGCCCACCTCCAAGCACACTAGGATTGAGTGGAAACTTTATAGGATCATAGACTAATCAGGCAACAGAGGAAGTGATATCTCAAATAATTGGATCCTTTGATAAAGAACTGATTTCAAAGCCTCTAACCTTTAGTACTTTCTCTCTGTGTACATCTAAAGTTATATTTAAAATTTTTAAATAGCATCTTTCGTAGAATAAGAGCCTTCAAATTCTATCACTATGATACTTGACATTTATTTTGTTAATACCAAAGATCTACTAAGAGGATGTAGAAGGCTCCATTTTGTAGGTCTTCCTATGTGACAGGCACTAGGGCAAACACTATCCATTCATTATCTTGCCCAGATTCAAGTATAAACAGTTGTAAAACACATCCTTCACTGGGGATTTAGCTTGGAGGTAGAACACTTTGTCTAGTGTGCCCAAGATCCTAGGTTCCATTCCCAAAACAACCTCAAAACTCCCACCAAACACTGATCCAAATGTGAACTCTAGAGAGGTTTTGAGAGGTTTTGCCATGAAACAGGGAGGGGAAGGACTGAGGAAAGGGCAAAAAGAAACTTTGATGTTTGTTTGTAAGACAAAGATGCAATATTAAAATATAGCATCTCATAAAATAGAAGCCAAAGGTCATGAAAAAAATTCAATATTATGGAATACCACAACATAAAATTACAAACTTGTAAACTGTGGTTACACTTCTCTGGAAATATGTCAAATGATCAATTGATCATTTCTGTGAGGATTGAAGGGCCAAAGTAGAATTTAAAACTGCTTTCTAAAAGAAAGGTGCCACACCGTGTGGCACCTTCAGAGCCCAGAAGTGGGTGTCAGATTGCTTGGAAATGTGGGTAGACAGTTGTGAGCTGCCTAACAGTTGCTGGGAACCAAATTCCAGTCCTGTAAAACAGCACCAAGCCCTCTTACTGGCTAAGCCATCTCTGCAGGGCTATAAACTGTCTTAGAAAATTAGGTTTATCTCACTTCTGCCATACAAAATGTGGACTCTGTACAATTCTTTCATTATATAATTTGCATGTTTCTAATTATTTAATTATTTCCTGTTAATTTTTATTATTCATTATTAATTCCAGCCTTTATTGTTAATAGACCCTAGTTCTGCTCCTGGTACTCACTCCAGGTAGCTGACAATAATCTGTAACTTCAGCTCCTGAGGGATCCCATATCTGGTCTTTGTAGATATCTGCACAGATGTGCACATACCCACAGACAGATAGACACACAACATACACACGGCCAATTAGATTATTAAAAAGTTAAAAGTATTCTTATAGAAATCTCCTCCCTTATAGAATATAACAGTTTAATTCTTTTTGAAAAGACAGTATTCTGGCTACAGGGGAAAAACAGACTAGAATACTATGTGAAGAATGACAACATGCAATCTTCCACCTTGGAGACATCAGACTTTTAAAAAACCTGAAGAGTGTTCATTCCCACCACTGAAGTTTAGCTGAAGACCACTAGTGTAATACTGCTTTTCAGAAAGCTGCAGGGTATCCTTGTGTCAAGAATCAATGGGAGAAGAGGCCCTTGCTCCTATGAAGGCTCTATGCCCCAGTGTAAGGGAATTTGAGGGTGGGGAGGTAGAAGTGGGTGGGTGGGTGAAAGAACACCCTCATAGAAGCAGAGGAGGAGGGGATGGGATAAGGGACTTCAGGGGTGACCAGGAAAGGGGATAACATTTGAAATGTAAATAAAGAAAATATCAAAAAAAAAAAAAAAAGAGTACACAGGGCAGCAGAGAAACAGGAAACGAAGCCAGATGGTTGTGCTGAGAGAGCTTTTCGCTCCCTGCATAAATTCAAAAAAGTACTAATAGGTCAAATGCAAAAATGCAGAAAGAGTAAAATGGAAATCTAGCAGGAGATGTATGTAAATGAAGCACAGTCAGTTTTGCATTATGTTCCAATTACATTAGTAAACACATGTTAAGAGAAGTTATACAGTAAACTAATCCCATAGGTCTGTGGTTACTGAGGATTCTTGTGGGGCACTGCTATAATGAAATGAAACACCAGCATCAGAAACTTTTTAGGTGAATCTTTAAAGATTTATTTTTATTATTTTAAATTAAATATATGTATCTGTCTGTGGGTTTATGCCCATGGGTTCAGGTATCCTCAATCAGAGGCTAGAGTTATAGGCGGTTGTAAGCCACCTGACATGAATGCTGAGAATTGAACTTAGATCCTCCACAAAAGCAGAAGACACTGGTAATTGCTGAGCCAACTCTCCAGTCCCCTTCCTTTTAAAATAAGATTTTTTTATTATTTAAAAATTATGTTCTAGTGATGGATACTGTATGTGAGTATGAGCATGTGGACTGATGTCTCCATAGGCCAGAAGCATTGGATTTCCTGAAGCTGGGAAAGGTGTTTTCATTCCTTCCCAAAACACACACCCTGGACCTAAGGAGGGAGCCTTTTAGGTAAGCCTTCTACCACTGAGACAAATGAACTTGCTGGACATGAATACTGAGAATAGAACTAGAAATTGAGTCTTCTGCAAGGTGAACCATTACATATAGTCTGAAATAACTACAGTGTATATTCTGGCTTCTTAAATACCAAGTAAAACTGATTATTCTCTGCTACATTAAAAAGTCTACAGGCAGGATGACATCTGACACAGAAATCTAAGCGGGCTTCTTGGGTGGAAAAGCATATGTGCAAGACTCTGCTAGTCTATACCTGTGTCAGAATATATACTTGAAATTGAGTGAGTATCTTCTAGTGCACCTGGCTTTGTATGGATAAACACTATCTATCTCCTGAAGAGTACTCATCCCATGTCTTCAGTTAGAATTGGTAGAGCGCAACACCTGGATGCTTAAATTCCCCTTCAGAAAACTGGGATGAGACATACATAGGGCTAATGAAATTCTTGAGCAGAAGTTGGAGCTCTATCTTGTTCTTTGACCTGACTATGGGTACATCTAACTGCTTAGCCCAGATGGAAGGACATAGGACAAGAGTTACTGTCTGCCTGTAATCTCAGAGAGCTTGGAAGGATCCTAAACACCATGTCCTGACATGTGTTGGTCACTAACTGCCAACATATATGAACATATGAAGCAATTTCAACAACCAGTCTGAATGGACACTGGGAACATCAGAATGTAAAACTATTTTATAACAAACCAACAGTAAAATATTGAATAATAAAAATGTTTATTGTCAGTAAAGGAGACTGGAAGACAATATGCAAGGATTCTTCAGTGTTTGAACTGGAAAAACCTATGAGGCTGACGTGGAAGGAATTTGTTGACTCAACTAGGTAGTCATTAATAAATGAGCAGAGTAGTGGGTGCTATGGGGTATTGGGAAGATACAAATGAAGATTAGCCAGAAGGCCAATGAGGAAATAGTGAATTCCTTTGGTAAATTAGAAGAGAAGAAAAGAGGTCTGTCCTTAAGAAAGATGTTTAAGAGGCAACTCAGAACTGACCCTGAAATATTCTAGAACCTTAAAACATCAGTAGTAAGCCACAGTAATGACCCAAGGAGTTCATGGGGCCTATGTGCACAGCCCCATTCATGGACACAGAAAACTGGGGTAGATGGAACAGAGCTCCAAACAAGGCACAGTTCCCAAAATGCCATTAATGTATCTACATTTAAGAAAGAGGACATAGCCCCAGGGGTGAGAACACATCCAAGCAAAGGGGCCTACCTAGTGACATATGTTCTGAGTTTTAGATTTGGGCTTGAATTGGAAAGAAGGACAGTACCTTATTAGACTTTTGAAAATAAAATGGCATTAAATTAAAAAGTACTTTATTTTACATAGCAAACAGTAATCAGTAACATTTCCAAGGGCACAGAGAGGCTGAGTGAATATTTTAACTTAACAGTATGTCAGATCTGGGAAAGGTGTTTTCATTCCTTCCCAAAACACACACTCTGGACCTGAGGAGGGAGCCTAGGACTTTGAGCTTTCTAGGTAAGCCTTCTACCACTGAGACAAAACCCCCAACACCAAATGGTGTTTTGTTTTGTTTTGTTTAAAATAAATATTCAAAAACAGCTCTTAGAATTGTTCACAAACATGGGTGTGGGAAAGATTTCTTTGCTGCTCAGAATTGGCTGCTTAGCTACTTCAGCTGTGCTGAAAACCTTGGGGTTCCTACATGAGTGAAAACTGTTGGAAAATAGTTTTTAGTAGACTGTAAACTAAGTCTGACTTACATAGTCTAGCCTTTTATTCTCATGTGTACTTTTATTCCATTCTATGCGGAAAGCACAGCATCAAAAGGATCAATAAGTGAATACCAATGTACAGTACAATGCTTTGCATGCTGCTTATGATCTGCTAATGTACAATGATGCAGAATAAGGCAGCTTACATTCAAACTACTGTCTGCCCAGTCGCAGATATTCTGCTGGGTAAGCAGGCCCCAGTCAGGAGAGCAGGAAGGAGAGAAAAACAAAGAAAGAAAGGGATGAAAAGATGGGAAAGGATTTTGTACCAGGATGCCAGGAGACTCCACAGACTTCTGTGCACAGCTCACCAGGAGAGAGGTCTCCCAGCAGTTCTTTCACTTCTGAGCTCAGAGGTGAGGTCTCTACCTTCACTCTGGAGGAGACCAGCTAGGAGCACACAGGGCCTATGATCAGTGGTGCAGCAGGGACAGAAGTCTTCCTGCTGCCATTTGCACTAGGGAACCTGGAAACTCCACAGCCTTCTGTGCACAGCCCACCAGGAGAAGAGAGATCTCCCAGCAGTGCTTTCACTTTTGAACTCAGAGTAAAGACTTAGGCTTACAGGCCCACAGGATTAGCAAACTCCAGCCAGAGACAACAATACCAACTAGCACCAGAGATAACCAGATGGCAAAAGGCAAGCACAAGAAGAACCCTACCAACAGAAACTAAGGCTACATCAGAACCCAGTTCTCCCACCACAGCAAGTCCCAGATAGCCCAACACACCAGAAAAGCAAGAGTTAGATTTAAAATCGTATTTCATGATGCTGATAGAGGACTTAAAGAAAGACTTAAATAACTCCCTTAAAGAAATATAAGAGAACATCGGTCAACAGGTACAAGCCCTTAAAGAGAAAACACAAAAATCCCTTAAAGAAAAACAGGAGATCATGGGTCAACAGGCAGAAGGCCCTAAAGAAGAAACACAAAAAATACTTAAAGAATTATAGGAAAACACAAACAATCAAGTGGAGGAACCAAATAAAACCATCCAGGATCTAAAAGTGGAAGTAGAAACAATAAAGAAATCACAAAGTGAGACATCTCTGGAGATAGAAAACCTTGGAAAGAATTCAGGCGTCACAGATACAAGCATCAACAACAGAATACAAGAGATAGAAGAACCTCAGGTGCTGAAGATACCATAGAAAACATTGACTCAACAGTCAAAGAAAATGCAAAATGCATAAAGCTGGCAACCAAAAACATCCACTAACTTCAGGACACAATGAGAAGACCAAACCTAAAGATTATAGTTACAGACTAGAGTGAGGATTTACATCTTAAAGGCCCAGTAAATATCTTCAACAAAATGGTAGAAGAAAACTTCCCTAACCTAGAGAAAGAGATGCCCATGAACATACAAGAAGCCTTCAGAACTCCGAACAAACTTAGACTAGAACAGAAAGTCCTCCCAGCACATAATAATCAAAACACCAAATTCACTAAACAAAGAACGAATATTAAAATCAGTAAGGGAAAAAGGACAAGTAACTTATAAAAGCAGACCTATAAGAATCACACCAGACTTCTCACCAGAGACAATGAAAGCTAGAAGATCCTGGGCAGACCTCATACAGACCCTAAGAGAACACAAATGCCAGCCCAGGCTACTATACCCAGCAAAACTCAATCATCACAGATGGAGAAACCAAGATATTCCATGATAAAACCAAATTTACACAATATCTATCCACAAACCCAGTCCTACAAAGGATAATTGATGGAAAATGCCAATACAAGGAGGGAAACTACACCCTAGAAAAAGCAAGAAAATAATCTTCTTCCAACAAACCCAAAAGAAGATACCCACACAAACATAAAAATAACATCAAAAATAACAGGAAGCAACAATCACTATTCCCTAATATCTCTTAACAACAATGGACTCAACTCCCCAATAAAAAGACATAGACTAATGAAATATTTCTCATGTAAATCTTCAATTTTATCAGAAAATATGTATAATTCTCCTTTTAATTAATTTAGTAATTTTTTATGTCTACCATTTTATCTGCATTATTTTTGATGATAATCTTCAATTTTAATGTCTTTCTATATACTTCCTCTATTTTATTAGAAATAGATTGTAAATCTTTGATTTTATCACAAATGCTTCTAATTCCACCTTCAATTAATTTAAAAAAGTTTTTATATCTACCATTTTATATGCAAAATTTTTCATGAAATAGTCAATTTTAGTATGTTTGTCCATTTATTTCTTAAATTTTACCAGAAATATTTTCCATGTAAATCTTCAGTGTTATCTGAAAATGTTTATAATTCTACCTTCAATCAACTTAGAATTATCTTTATGCGTATCATTTTATCTATATAATTTCAATGATAATCTTTAATTTTAACATGTTTTACTATATATTTCTTCAATTTTATCAGAAATATTTTCCATGTAAATCTTCAAGTTTATCAGAAAATGTTTATAATTCCACTTTCAATCAGCTTAGGAATACTTTTATACATACCATTATTATATCTCTATAAAATTTTCCATCATAATCTTCAATTCTAACATGTTTTTCTACATTTTTCTACAATTTTATCAGAAATATTTTCCAGGTAAATCTTCAATTCTATCATAAAAGTTTCTATCCCATATTTCAAATAATTTAGCAATGTTTTACATCTCTACCACTTTACTCTTTAATTTTTCATGAAAATTGTCAATTTTAATGTATTTATCTGAAATATTTTCCATGTAAATCTTTAATTTTATGATAAAGTGTTTTTATTTCCCTTTACTTCCCTTTTCAATAAATAAAAAAATTTTAAAAAAAGAAAGAAAAGAGGGGAAAGGAGAAAATAACTGAGAGTGAGGAAAGATAAAGCAACTAAGACAGAAAGTCAGGGTCTAGGAAGTTAGAAGAGATCACCCAGAAGTATCTAAGCAACTCTGCTTTCTTTGAGCCTCATAAACTTCTAAGATCCCAGGATCCTATGCTATAAGCACTTAAGCAAGAAAACCTGCAATTCATCAGGGATGACTCACTGACCCAAGTCAGTTCAGGATGCTTCCCAAAGGCCCTGACAGACAGTCAACCACAATGAAACTTTCAGCTCCACTGACAACAGGCAATGGCATTTAAACTACCCTGCCCCTTCTTGAACCTTCTCTGGCTTTGTTTTGTTTTCTTTTTTCTTTTAAAGATAAGGATCAAATGAAATGAGTTCTGTAAAACTTGTCTTTCCCGAACAGAGGTGATATCTACCTCAAATAACAAGATTGTACAACGACTAAGTTAATACTGAAGAGGAAGCCTGCCGCTTAGCATGCAGGACTCTGCCTTTGTAACTTTTGGCTTTTCAAATATTTCATAGTGGTTCTCATTCCACTTCTCTTGCCGGAGGTGGATAAGGGGAAAATTAGAAGGTCAGTGACAAAACAGGAAAATTGAGAAGGTATTATTCTTATTTGTAGCATCAAGTGAAAAGTAGAATGGTCAGCATGTAAGGTCAGTGAAGTATGCTGGAAACATAGTTGGTGGTTAAGAGCAGTTGCTGCTCTTGCAGAGGAGTTAGGATTAGCTTCCAGCAACCAAATGGATCACAGCCATCTGGAACTGGAGTTCTAGGGGAGTTGATGCTCTCTTCTGGTCGTCACAGGTACCAGCCACACATGTAGTACATATATCCATGCAGGTAAACATCCATTCATATAAAAATAAATGAATGTTTAAGTTTGTAAAAAGAGGCATTGAAATCTTATAAGGATAGCCCAGACACCAAAACCAGACCCAAACTAAGAACTAAAGAGTCAGCAGTGATGGGACTGAACCCCTGCACAGTCATGAAGCAAGGACTTTGTAGAAGGAAGGGCATCTTCTTCCAATGCCAGCTTTTTCTTAAGGATGTTAGCCAAGGCCAACATTTTGTGGGAGAGATCAAATAAAAAATGCAAATCACAGGATATCAAAAGGCAGAAGTACAATATTCTTTCTGGGTTTAAGCAAAGATCTGGTGAGAACTTCCTATATATTCCTATATTTATGTTCAAACTCGAAATTTAAAGATATAGTTACAACTGGCAAGTCATTTTTGACATAAAGGAGACATGGCTTGATGAAAAAGAACCATGATAGTACTGGGATCCTAATGTTTCCCTTTTCCTGGAGAATAGGAGCTTAATATTCCGGTGCTATGCGCTTGGTGGCTTGAGGCGGGAGACTAGTCATCTGCCTGGAATGCCTCCAGGCCCTCCAACAAGGTGCACAGCCACCACCATTATGTTCTATGAGTCAGAGGTTTCCAGACTGACTGAGGAACTAGGGCTTATCTTTTTAACATGAAGGAGTCAAGTGTGGATGCTTTGGTCCTTCTTAAAATGGGGAACTAAACACTCATGGGAGGAAATATGGAGACAAAGGACATCCAGTGACTGCCCCACCTGGGGATCCATCCCACATACAGTCACTAAACACAGACACTATTGTGGATGCAAAAATGAGATTGCTGACAGGAACCTGATATAGTTGTCTCCTGAGAGGCTCTGCCAGAGCCTAACAAATACAGAGGCAGATGCTCACATCCAACCATTTGACTGAGCACAGGGACCCCAATGAAGGAGTTAGAGAAAGGACTGAAGGAGCTGAAGGGGTTTGCAACACCATAGGAAGAACAACAATGTCAACCAACCAGAACTCCCAGAGCTTCCAGGGACTAAACCACCAACCAAAGAGTACACATGGAGGGACCCATGGCTCCAGCTGCATATATAGCAGAAGACGGGCCTTGTTGGACATTAATGGGAGGAGAGGCCCTTGGTCCTATGAAAGCTCAATGCCCCAGTGTAGGGGAATGTCAGGGTTGAGGAGGTGGGAGTGGGTGACCAGGTGGTGGAACATCCTCAAAGAAGTAGGGGGAAGGGGGATAGAATGGAGGGTTTTGGGGGAGGGATTGGGAAATTTATTTATTTACATTTGAAATGTAAATAAATAAAATATCCAATAAAATGATTTTACCTCTTATTTTTCAAAAAAAAAAAAAAAAGCCGATATTGCAACCAGGACACAGCTGGAAAGGCCCAGGTAAACACCCCTTCCAGGGCTACACTCACGGGGGTATCTGCTAGGGTCTCCGAGCCAAGCAGGCGGAGTCCCGCCTAGGCTCTGTGGGACATCCCCGAGCCCTCTGGTGAGCACCAAGGCTGCTTCTGCAACCAGCTCGCCGGCCCCTGGACCAGCGGTGTAGCGGCAGGCCTCCATATTGCAACCAGGACACAGCTGGAAAGGCCCAGGGTCTCGGAGCCAAGCAGGCGGAGTCCCGCCTAGGCTCTGTGGGACATCCCCGAGCCCTCTGGTGAGCACCAAGGCTGCTTCTGCAACCAGCTCGCCGGCCCCTGGACCAGCAGTGTAGCGGCGGGCCTCCATATTGCAACCAGGACACAGCTGGAAAGGCCCAGGATCTGTGGGACATCCCCGCCCTCGGGTGAGCACCTAAGCTGCGTTCTGCAACCAGCTCACCGGCCCCTAGACCAGCGGTGTAGCGGCGGGCCTCCATATTGCAACCAGGACACAGCTGGAAAGGCCCAGGTAAACACCCCTTCCAGGGCTACACTCACGGGGGTATCTGCTAGGGTCTCCGAGCCAAGCAGGCGGAGTCCCGCCTAGGCTCTGTGGGACATCCCCGAGCCCTCTGGTGAGCACCAAGGCTGCTTCTGCAACCAGCTCGCCGGCCCCTGGACCAGCAGTGTAGCGGCGGGCCTCCATATTGCAACCAGGACACAGCTGGAAAGGCCCAGGATCTGTGGGACATCCCCGCCCTCGGGTGAGCACCTAAGCTGCGTTCTGCAACCAGCTCACCGGCCCCTAGACCAGCGGTGTAGCGGCGGGCCTCCATATCACAACCAGGACACAGCTGGAAAGGCCCAGGTAAACACCCCTTCCAGGGCTACACTCACGGGGGTATCTGCTAGGGTCTCCGAGCCAAGCAGGCGGAGTCCCGCCTAGGCTCTGTGGGACATCCCCGCCCTCGGGTGAGCACCTAAGCTGCGTTCTGCAACCAGCTCGCCGGCCCCTGGACCAGCGGTGTAGCGGCGGGCCTCCATATTGCAACCAGGACACAGCTGGAAAGGCCCAGGCTCTGTGGGACATCCCCGCCCTCTGGTGAGCACATAGGCTGCGTTCTGCAACCAGCTCGCCGGCCCCTAGACCAGCGGTGTAGCGGCGGGCCTCCATATCACAACCAGGACACAGCTGGAAAGGCCCAGGCTCTGTGGGACATCCCCGCCCTCGGGTGAGCACCTAAGCTGCGTTCTGCAACCAGCTCGCCGGCCCCTAGACCAGCGGTGTAGCGGCGGGCCTCCATATTGCAACCAGGACACAGCTGGAAAGGCCCAGAGAAACAACAGGTGAGCCCAGCCTCACAGGAGATTCAAACACCAGCCACTGACAACAAGGCCAACTAAAACCAGAAATAACCAGATGGCAAAAGGAAAACGAAGGAACGTTACTAACAAAAATCAAGGCAACATGACAGCATCTGAACCCAGTTCTCCAACAACAGGAATCCCTGGATACCCTAAAACACCAGAAAAACAAGACTTGGATATAAAATCACTGGTCAGGATGCTGGTAGCTGAACACATAGAAAAATCTCGTAAAGAAATAGAGGAGAAAATGGATCAAAAGTTAGAAGCCTTTACGAGGCAAATACAAAAATCACTTCAAGAAATGCAGGAGAAGATGGATCAAAGAGAAGAAGACAATAAGGAAGAAAGACAAAAGTCACTTAAAGAACTACAGAAGAACGTGGGCCAACAAGTAGAAGCTATGAAAGAGGAAGCACAAAAATCTATTAAAGAAATACATGAAAACACAATCAAGCAAGCGAAAGATCTGAGCACATCCATCCAGATACTAAAAACAGAAGTAGAAACAACTAAGAAATCACAGAGGGAGACAACATTGGAGATAGAAAACCTGGGGAAGAAATCAGGGGCCATAGACGCAAGTATCAACAATAGAATACAAGAGATAGAAGACAGAATCTCAGAAGCCGAAGATAACATAGGAACCATTGATTCAACAGTCAAAGAAAATACTAAATGCAAAAAGGTGGTAACCCAAAACATCCAGGAAATCCAAGACACTATGAGAAGACCAAACCTAAGGATTATAGGTATAGACGAGAGTGAAGATTTACAAGTTAAAGGGCCAGCTAATATCTTCTATAAAATTATGGAAGAAAATTTCCCCAACCTAAGGAGAGAGATGCCCATGAATATACAAGAAGCCTATAGAACCCCAAACAGACTGGACCAGAACAGAAATACATCCCGTCACATAATAATCAAAACTCCAAATGTAATAAACAAAGAAAGAATACTAAAGGCAGCAAGAGAAAAAGGCCAAGTAACATATAAAGGAAAACCTATCAGAATAACACCAGACTTCTCACCTGAGACCATGAAAGCTAGAAGATCCTGGGCAGATATCATGCAAACTCTAAGAGAACACAAACTTCAGCCAAAACTACTTTACCCAGCAAAACTCTCAATTGCCATTGATGGAGACATCAAGGTATTCCATGACAAAACCAAATTTGCAAGATATCTCTCCACAAATCCAGCCCTACAAAGGATAATAGGGGGAAAACACCAAGACAAGGACGGAAACTACACCCGGGAAGAAGCAAGATAGAAACCTCCTCTCATCAAACCCAAAAGAAGATAACCTCTCGAATATAAAAAATAAATAAGATAAATAAATATAATTTCAAAAATGTCTGGAGGTTATAATTACTATTCCTTAATACCTCTTAACGTCAATGGACTCAATTCCCCAATAAAAAGACATAGATTAACAGACTGGATACGGAAACAGGACCCTACATTTTGCTGCATACAGGAAACACATCTCAGTGTTAAAGACAAACACTACCTTAGAGTAAAAGGCTGGAGGACAATTTTACAAGCAAATGGTCTCAGGAAACAAGCTGGAGTAGCCATTCTAATATCAGATAAAATTGACTTTCAACCTAAAATCATCCAAAGAGACTCAGAAGGTCACTTCTTGCTGGCCAAAGGGAAAATCCACCAGGAAGAGCTCTCAATACTGAACATCTATGCTCCAAATGCAAGGGCACCCTCCTTCGTAAAAGAAACCTTACTAAAGCTTAAAGCACACATTACACCTAACACAATAATTGTGGGTGACTTCAACACCCCACTCTCCTCAATGGACCGATCAGGAAAGCAGAAACTAAACAGGGACACAGTGAAACTAATTGAAACTCTGGACCAATTGGATTTAACAGATATATATAGAACATTTCATCCTAAAGCTAAAGAATATACCTTTTTCTCAGCACCGCATGGTACCTTCTCCAAAATAGACCATATAATCGGTCACAAGACAGATGTCAACAAATACAAGAAGATCGAGCTAATCCCATGCCTCTTATCAGATCACCATGGAGTAAGAGTGGTCTTCAATAGCAACAAAAACAACAGAAAGCCCACATACACATGGAAACTGAACAATACTCTACTCAATGACACCTTGGTCAAGGAAGAAATAAAAAAAGAAATCAAAGACTTTTTAGAATTCAATGAAAATGAAGGTACAACCTACCCAAATCTATGGGACACAATGAAAGCAGTGCTAAGAGGAAAACTCATAGCTCTAAGTGCATCCAAAAAGAAACTGGAGAGAGCATACACTAGCAGCTTAATGGCACACCTTAAAGCCCTGGAAGAAAAACAAGTTAATTCACCCAGGAGGAGTAGAAGACAAGAAATCATCAAACTCAGGGCTGAAATCAATCAAATAGAAACAAAGAGAACCATACAAAGAATCAACAAGACCAGGAGCTGGTTCTTTGAGAAAATCAACAAGATAGATAAACCCTTAGCCAGACTAACCAAAGGACACAGAGACAGTATACAAATTAACAAAATTAGAAATGAAAAGGGAGACATAACAACAGAAACTGAGGAAATTCAAAAGATCATCAGATCCTACTACAAAGGTCTATACTCAAAACAACTGGAGAATCTGGAGGAAATGGACGATTTCCTAGACAGATATCAAATACCAAAATTAAATCAGCATCAAGTAGACCAGCTAAATAGTCCCATAACCCCTAAAGAAATAGAAGGGGTTATAGAAAGCCTCCCAACCAAAAAAAGTACGGGACCAGATGGTTTTAGTGCAGAATTCTACCAGACCTTCAAAGAAGACTTAACAACAATACTCTCCAAACTATTCCACAAAATAGAGACAGAAGGGACACTGCCCAACTCATTCTTCGAAGCCACAATTACGCTAATACCTAAACCACAAAAAGATCCAACAAAGAAAGAGAACTTCAGGCCAATTTCTCTGATGAATATAGATGCAAAAATACTAAATAAAATTCTTGCTAACCGAATCCAAGAGCACATCAAAATGATCATCCACCATGATCAAGTAGGCTTCATCCCAGGGATGCAGGGATGGTTCAATATACGGAAATCCATCAATGTAATCCACTACATAAACAAACTGAAAGAAAAAAACCACATGGTCATCTCATTAGATGCTGAAAAAGCATTCGACAAAATTCAGCATCCTTTCATGCTAAAAGTCTTGGAAAGAGCAGGAATTCAAGGCCCATACCTAAACATAGTAAAAGCAATCTACAGCAAACCAGTAGCCAACATCAAAATAAATGGAGAGAAACTTGAAGCATTCCCACTAAAATCAGGGACTAGACAAGGCTGCCCTCTCTCTCCATATCTTTTCAATATAGTACTTGAAGTTCTAGCAAGAGCAATTAGACAACATAAGGAAGTCAAAGGGATACAAATTGGAAAGGAAGAAGTGAAACTATCATTATTTGCAGACGATATGATAGTTTACCTAAGCGACCCAAAAAACTCCACCAGAGAACTTCTACAGCTGATAAACAACTTCAGCAAAGTGGCAGGTTATAAAATTAACTCAAGCAAGTCAGTGGCCTTCTTGTACTCAAAGGACAAGCAGGCAGAGAAAGAAATTAGGGAAATAACACCCTTCACAATAGCCACAAACAACATAAAGTATCTTGGCGTAACTCTAACCAAACAAGCGAAAGATCTGTACAACAGGAACTTCAAGTCCCTGAAGAAAGAAATCGAAGAAGACCTCAGAAGATGGAAAAATATTTCTTGCTCCTGGATTGGCAGGATCAATATAGTAAAAATGGCCATCTTGCCAAAAGCAATATACAGATTCAATGCAATCCCCATCAAAATCCCAACTCAATTCTTCATAGATCTAGAAAGAGCAATTCTCAAATTCATCTGGAGCAACAAAAAACCCAGGATAGCTAAAACTATTCTCAACAATAAAAGGACTTCTGGGGGAATCAATATCCCTGACTTCAAGCAGTACTACAGAGCAATTGTGTTAAAAACTGCATGGTATTGGTATAGCAACAGGCAAACAGATCAATGGAACAGGATTGAAGACCCTGAAATTAACCCACAGACTTATGGTCACTTGATCTTTGATAAAGGAGCCACAACCATCCGATGGAATAAAGATAGCCTTTTCAACAAATGGTGCTGGTTCAACTGGAGGTCAACATGCAGAAGAATGCGAATTGACCCACTCTTATCTCTTTGCTCTAAGACCAACTCCAAGTGGATCAAGGACCTCCACATAAAACCAGACACACTGAAACTATTAGAAAAGAAACTTGGGAAGACCCTGGAGGACTTGGGCACAGGGGAAAAGTTCCTGAACAGAACACCAATAGCGTACGCACTAAGATCAAGAATCGACAAATGGGACCTCATAAAATTACAAAGTTTCTGCAAAGCAAAGGACACTGTCCGAAGGACAAAACGGCAACCAACAAAGTGGGAAAAGATCTTTACCAACCCCACATCCGACAGAGGGCTAATATCCAATATATACAAAGAACTCAAGAAGTTAGACCGCAAAGAAACAAATAACCCTATCAAAAAATGGGGCACAGAGCTAAACAAAGAATTTTCACCAGAAGAAATTCGGATGGCCAAGAAACACCTTAAGAGATGTTCAACATCATTAGTCATCAGGGAAATGCAAATCAAAACAACCCTGAGATTCCACCTCACACCAGTCAGAATGGCTAAGATTAAAAACTCAAGAGACAACAAGTGCTGGCGAGGATGTGGAGAAAGAGGAACACTCCTCCACTGTTGGTGGGATTGCAAAATGGTAAAACCACTCTGGAAATCAGTTTGGCGGTTCCTCAGAAAATTGGGCATGTCACTTCCAGAGGACCCTGCCATACCACTCCTGGGCATATACCCAGAGGATTCCCCTACATGCAATAAAGACACATGCTCCACTATGTTTATAGCAGCCTTGTTTATAATAGCCAGAAATTGGAAGGAGCCCAAATATCCCTCAAAGGAGGAATGGATACAGAAAATGTGGTATATTTATACAATGGAATACTACTCAGCAATTAAAAATAATGAATTCATGCAATTTGTAGGTAAATGGTTAGACCTGGAAAATATCATCCTGAGTGAGCTAACCCAATCACAAAAGAATGCACATGAAATGCAATCACTGATAAGTGGATATTAATGAGCCCAGAAGCACTAAATACTCAAGACACAAATAGCAAGTCAAATGATTCCCAAGAAGAAGAAAGGAGAGGACCCTGGGCATGTAAAGATTGCATCCAGTTTAGTAAAGAAACCGAGGGTGGAGGGGGAATGATTGGGGAATAGTTTGGGGGGGAGAAGAACTATGGGAACTATGGTGGGTGGGAACTGGGAAAGGGGAAAGCCTTTGAAATGTAAACATAGAATATAGAAAATAAAAATAACTAAAAAAAAAAAAAGCCATGAATGAGTCAAGCAACCAGCAGAAAATGAAGTCACACCCACTAAAAACCTCATCTAATACCGCCATTCTTCTGTATGACCTGCTTTGACTTTTACCCTTCCTCCCTGTGAGGTTATTGTTAATAGGAATCTTTAAGGTTATATGGATGTAGCTCCAAGTTCCAAGACATCCTCAAGAAGAGCAGAGCCCTGGCTTCCATTACAAGCACCTCACACACAAAGAATCTGTAAGTAAAATGTTAAGTATATTGAAAACACAGACCCTTATTAGAAGGTAACCCACTCCATAACTTTGTATGTTGGAGTTAATAAAAAATGAGAAGGGAGCATATGCTATTGGTGTTCTGTTCAGGAACTTTCCCCCTGAGCCAATGTCCTCAAGGGTCTTCCCCAGCTAGTTTCTGCAAGGCAAAAGACACTGTCAAAAGGACAAATCGGCAACCAACAAATTGGGAAAAGATCTTCACCAACCCTGCATCTGACAGAGGGCTAATATCCAATGTATACAAAGAACTCAAGAAGTTAGATCCCAGAAAACCAAATAACCCTATCAAAAATGGGGTACGGAGCTAAACAAAGACTTTTCACCTGAAGAAATTCGGATGGCTGAGAAACACCTTAGAAAATGTTCAACATCATTAGTCATTAGAGAAATGCAAATCAAAACAACCCTGAGATTTCACCTCACACCAGTCAGAATGGCTAAGATTAAAAACTCAGGAAACAGCAGGTGTTGGCGAGGATGTGGAGAAAGAGAAACACTCCACCACTGCTGGTGGGACTGCAAGCTGGTACAACCACTCTGGAAATCAGTCTGGAGGTTCCTCAGAAAACTGGACATGATACTTCTGGAGGACCCAGCCATACCACTCCTGGGCATATACCCAGAAGATTCCCCAGCATGCAATAAGGTTGCATGTTCCACTATGTTCATAGCAACCTTATTTATAATAGCCAGAAGCTGGAAAGAACTCAGATGTCCCTCAACGGAGGAATGGGTACCAAAAATGTGGTATATATACACAATGGAATACTATTCAGCCATTAGAAACAATGAATTCATGAAATTCTTAGAGAAATGGATGGAGCTGGAGAACATCATACTAAGTGAAGTAACCAAGTCTCAAAAGAATAGCCATGGTATGCACTCACTGATAAGTGGATATTAGCCTAGACTATTGGGACACCAAAGACACAATCCACATACCAAATGATGTCCGAGAAGAAGGAAGGAGTGGACCCTGGTTCTGGAAAGACTCAAACATCAGTGTAGGGGAATACCAGAACAGGGAAGTGGGAAAGGGTAGATGGGGGAACACTGGGAGGGAAAAGGGCATGTGGGACCTTTGGGGGGCAGGAAACCAGAAAAAGGGAAATGAAATGTAAATATAGAATATATCCAATTAAAAAATTAAAAAAATGAGAAGGGAAGAAATGTAAAAGTCGAAAGATTTTCAGTAACAACAGCACGTGCAATAGAAATCTAGGTCTACCTCAAGGAGCTGTCCAGCAAATGAGATCCTGGATGCTGGCTAACCCATCAGGTAAAAAGTTTTTAAACTGCCTCAGGCCACATTATCAGACACAGGAGGCACTGGACTTCTTAGTGCTGTTTTTGTGATTTTAATTTTTTTGTAAATCAGGGCCAGTGGAACTTGCACGTAATATTCTTTTCTGTCAGCTCAGATACTATATTAAAAATAAGAATGAAGTCTAATAGTTGAATCTAAATTCTAACTTTCTGCTGCTAGAAGAAGCTGGCATGGCATAAGAGTACAGGGGTATGCCTGTGCTTTCTTTACAGCAGGTTCTTGAACAAATGTTGCTGGGATCCTGGAAGTCCATCACACATCAACAAAAATGTGGTAATCATGCTCAGAAAGTGGGAAACCAAATATCCACAATGACACATATCTCATATTATACCTTATTTTATAAAATTTTAAAGGGTGCCAGTTTACAACAAAATGGTCAGACATTCACCCACACTCGTTCTGCACAAGGCAAGTTGCATGGCACGATGTAACCCAAAATAAAGATAAGAACGATTCAGATCCTATGTTAAGGCTTCACTGAGACATAGTCTGAAACATAGTCCCAGGCCTACAGAAGACCATTGTGACCTCAAACAAACTTGTAGGGAGAATACATTATTGACCATCTTATGCCTGTGCACAACTGGGCATTCAAATCGTTCGAACCAGTTTCCTAATGCAGAAAGAATGGGCACAGTAAGCAAAGGTCTACATGATCTACACTATCAGCCCAAACAGAGACCCGCTTGATTATGTCCCTAGTAACAACTTTCTCTCCTCCCTCTCTCTCTCTCTCTCTCTCTCTCTCTCTCTCTCTCTCTCTCTCTCTCTCTCTCTCTCGTCAAAAAAATTTCCCAAGCAATAATCATGGTCCTTGACTGATTATGTTCACTCTTGAGACCCTGACCTCTTGAAGTGTAGTCTGACATGCATTCTACAGCTTTGTTTTGAATAAAGTCTCCCTGTTACTCTGCAATCTGTGTAAGCTTTTACTGCAATTTGGGTGAGCCTTTATTTCAATTCTATAAAGGACAAACCTTTATAAAGGAACTTAGAAATCTTGCCCAGACCCCAACCACCAGTAAAAATGTTCTTGCTAGGAATCCACAGAAGAGAATAATAAGAAGAAAGAGACATTTCTTAGTGTGGAATAAATAGGGGCAGAAAATATAATATGTTTCATTACTTAAGGGAATATTCATCTTAGAACATTTTGGTTTTGTGACTTTGGATAAAAAGGCACAATTAAATGTTTGTATTAAAGGGTCCCCTGAGGCTAAGTCCAGGATCTTGGGTCCAGTCTGGGTACTCTACTGGTCCAGAAAGCAAAAGGGCAGACCCTCAAGCTGCTCTGCCAGGTTCCATGAGAGCACACCATGGAATTTAGGTAAGTGATTTCCTGTAATAAAGGTGACCATAAGTAGGATACAGCCAAACTATGCCTGATAGTGAATTTAAAACAGAGATTTGCCTTTAGGATTTTTGTTTGTTTGTTTCTTGTTTTTTAGCTTTTTTGTGGGGTGGAGGGGAAGAGGCAGACAAAAAAGTGAATAAGGGATAGAGAAAAAAGGAAAAGGGAGAGAAAATGAATGAGAAAAGAACTTTAGATATACTTACAGCACTTGTGTGCGTACAGCACATGACTGCAAATACATTTTTCTCTGTTCAAAATACACTAGTGCTGGATGCTAATATTTGGTTATTTTCATAAGAAAACCTATTGTGAACTTATGTGGTATCTTATGTGATGAGAATATTCTATCTGCATTGCACAAATATGCTTGCTACTGAAATTAAAGAGTTTTCATTCATTCATGGGAAGAGGTAGACATCAAGTGAGTGAAGCTAGAACCTCTTAGAGAATTGGAGGTCTACATACAACAGTGCAGGTGGCAGGCAGGTAGATGGGAAGAAGAGATGGAGAAATCTTCATACAGGGAATATGACTGTATCATCTAAGTGTGACAGGAACTTTTAACTCTTCCTGGAGATTAATCTTAGGGACTAGAACCATAATCTTTTTCAGTGTGCATGGTCAGGCCCAAGTGTAATTGTTCAAAACTTGTCTCCTCCATAGGAGTGTCTAGGGGACAGAGAAGTTGTGGTTAACTGCTACTCATGAGAACCTTAAATGCTATTTACCATTTTTTTTATAATTTCTAGTTTTTTATTTATTTATTTTTTATTTTCTATATTCTATGTTTACATTCCAAAGGCTTTCCCCTTTCCCAGTTCCCCCTCCCTATGTCCCATAGTTCCTCTCCCCCCCAACTATTCCCCAATCATTCCCCCTCCCCCCACAGTTTCTCTACAAAACTGGATCCAATCTTTCCAGGCCCAGGGTCCTCTCCTTTCTTCTTGGGAATCATTTGACTTGCTAATTGTGCCTTGAGTATTTAGGGCTTCTGGGCTCATTAATATCCACTTATCAGTGATTGCATTTCATGTGTATTCTTTTGTGATTGGGTTAGCTCACTCAGGATGATATTTTCCAGGTCTAACCATTTACCTACAAATTGCATGAATTCATTATTTTTAATTGCTGAGTAGTATTCCATTGTATAAATATACCACATTTTCTGTATCCATTCCTCCTTTGAGGGATCTATTTACCATTTTCTAACCCATGCCCACAGGCTCTCTACCTATAGAATCTATAACTCCATGTGCTTTTCTATCCCCTTGAATATGAAATCCTTTGTATATACAGGTACACTTAGACACATACTTAAAGAACTGCTTTTATACCAGTCAGAATGGCTAAGATGAAAAACAACAGATGCTAGAGAGGATGTGGAGAAAGAGGAACACTCCTCCATTGCTGGTGGGATTGCAAGGTGATAAAACCACTCTGGAAATAAGTCTGGTGGTTCCTCAGAAAACTGGACATAGAACTACCTGAGGACCCACTCCTGTGCATATATCCAGAAGATGCTCCAACATGTAATAAGGACACATGCTTCACTGTGTTCAAAGCAGCCTTATTTATAACAGCCAGAAGCTGGAAAGAACCCAGATGTCCCTCAACAGAGGAACTGATACAGAAAATGTGGTATATTTACACAATGGAGTACTACTCAGCTATTAAAAACAATGAATTCATGAAATTCTTAGACAAATGGATGGAGCTAGAAACTATCATCTTAAGTGAGGTAACCCAAGCACAAAAGAACACAAACAATATGCAATCGCTGATAAATGGATATTAGCCCAAAAGCATGAAATACCCAAGATACAACTCACAGATCACATGGAGCTCAAGATGAAGGAAGAGCAAAGTGTGGATACTTTGATCCTTATTGGAAAGTGGATCAAAACACTCCTGGCTCACAGCCAACCAATAGAATGAGCATAGGGTCCCCAATGGAGTAGCTAGAAAGAAGACCCAAGGAGCTGGAGGTCTGCAGCTCTGCAGGAGGAACAATAATAGGTATCAACCAGTACCCCCACAGCTCCCAGGGACTAAACCACCAACCAAAGAGTACACATGGAGGGTCCCACGGATGAGAGGAGAGGCCATTGGTCCAGTGAAGGCTCAATTCCCCAGAATAGGGGAATGCAAGTCATGAAAAGGGGGGATGGGATAGGGGTTTTTGGTGGGGTAATAGGGGAAGTGGTTAACATTTGAAATGTAAATAAAACAATTATATAATAAATTTTAATGTATCTGTATTTGCATATATATATATATATATATATATATATATATATATGTTGAATGTGTGTATGATTAGTCAAATGTATCTGCCTATGTGTGCAGATATATGTAGAAGCCAGATGTTGACATCAGGTATTTAATTTAACAGCTGGGATTATAGGCACGTACAAATCCTGCCTGACTTTTGTGTTAGTGTTCGGGTCTGAATTCTGGTTCTCATGCTTGCATAGCAAACACTTTATTAACTGAGACTTATCTTGAGTCTTGGCTTTTAAATCTATTGTCATGTGCTTCATTTTATATATTTAAAATCTAACTATGTGATCTAAAATACATTCAGCCTCATTTTCAAACAATGAATAATATGTATGAGAAAAACAGACAGGACAGGTGTCTTTCACCAAGACTGTTACTGAGATGATCTTATACTGGTTTGGGAGCATAGCCAATGATAGGCCATTATTTCTAAGCTATCAAGATCTGACCATATGAAACATAGACTGATGACGGCCTATATTTTTCTTGGCTTAAAACACACATACTGAAAATGTTAAAGATTTTTTGCATAGGGTAAGATATTGTATACTAGCACATCAGATGCAAAGTTCCATTCCAACACCACACACAAATTCACAAACATAGTACATACACACATACCCCCACACAAGTGTGTGTGTGGGTGAATGTGTACACCATAATCTATAAACATATATACCACACAAATATACAAATGACACATACTCTATATATATATATACCACATTCTGTAGACAAACATATACAATATCTATATTCATATCCCTATCTATATCATACTTTTTGTGATATATATATATATATATATATATCACATATACATACTATACACACTATATAGACTATACTCTGTATACATTTATCAGATACCTCTAACTTTATGGGGTATGAGATACTAGCAGCAACCTGACATAGAAGAAATGGTAGCAAGGTGAGGAAGTTAGTTTTCTTCAGCTCTGTAACTATAATCTACTGCAGGACTTCCTAGCATTCATTGCAAAAGCTAAGAAATAGACGCTCTCATGAACAGTCCATTGGAGGACAATTTGGGAGAGGGAGGGAAAACTTCACAGCATGCTCCCCCCAGACTTAGCTTCTGCATTTTGCCTGATATAGCTGGGAGGATTGCTCCATCAAGACTTGAGAACTCTCCCTGCTAGAATCCTATCCTACACAGACGTCTGTTATTCTTGAGCCTTACACAGCAAGTAGTAAAAACAGAGAGAAGCTTGGGTTTTCAAGTCTGTGGAAACAGAGCCCTATGTAGACACCTCTGCTAATGTACCTATAAGCCAGGGAGAAGAGTGACACAGGTGCCAAGCTGAGCTGAAAGTGTCGTTCATTTGACTTTCCTGTCCAGTGCAGAATACTATGTCCTAGTCCCTCAGATCCTTTATCTGTACAAAGAGAGTGTGATGCCCATCTTAAGGAATGTTGTGCCCATTATACAAGAAATGTATAGAAAATTCTAAGTCAAATTTCAAGCACTTCATATATGGCTATACTTTTTCATATATATATTATACTAATATATATTTGCATGTACTACTAAACAACACCAAGACATTCTTCAGTAAACTTGAATGCTACCTGGTTTGTCTATGGACAGTAGAACTCCCCAATGGCATCAGCTATGGGCAAGAAAACCTGTTAAGGATTCACAAACATCTTTTTCAGGTTATGAAAAGGTGGAACCTTTTAAGGAAGATGAATCCTCTTGTACTAAGAGCATACCTCTGAATAGCTCCTGCCAATTAGCTTATCCAATATTTTCTGGATAGAATTATGTTCCAAATTTTTTTATTGAATATATTCTTCTTCATTTGCATGTCAAATGTTGTACCCTTTCCAGGTTTTCCCCCTCCCCGAAAACCTCCAACCTGTCCTCCAAGAATATGCTCCTCCACTCAACCTACTCTCACGACCTCACTCAATTTCCCCACACTGGGGCCTCTAATGAGCTTCACAGAACCAAGGACCTCTCCTCCCACTGATGCCCCACAAAGCATTCCTCTGCAACTCTTTTGGCTGGAACCATGTGTACCGCTTGGTTGATGGCTTAGTCTCTGGGAGCCCTGGGGCATCTGGTTGGCCAACATTGTGGTCCTTCCAATAGGGCTGCAAACCACCCCCCAGACCACCCTCCAACTCCTCCATTGTGAACCCCACGCTCAATCCAATGGTTGGCTGCTAGTATTCGCCTCTGTATCTGTAAGGCTCTGGCAGGGCCACTCCAAAAGACAACCATACAGGTTTCTTTCAGTATGCACTTCATGTCATCCATAGCAGATTTGGGGTTTGGTGACTGTTTACAGGATGAATCACCAGGTAGGATAGTCTCTGGGTGGTCTTTCCTTCAGTCTCTGCTCCACACTTTGTCTCCATAGTTGTTCCTATGAATATTTTGTTCCCTTTCTCTGAGGGACTTTCAACATGGACTACAGTCAGAGAGAGCTTGTTAACTAAACTGTTATCAACATTTTTATTTAAGCACATGGTACCACTTTACAGAGTATTAATATGTATTTATGCTTGTTTTGTTTAAAAGGTTCATATTCGAGAAACTTTGGTCCTTTCCTCAATCTAATCTGGCCACATAGCACAGTCAGATGTCAGATGTCTGAGGCAGTCATCCTTATATATTTTAAAAAAATTATTTACATTTATGTATTATATCTTTCTTTTCACTCTTATGTGGCTTTAAATAAAGTATACACAATTCTCGTTAGTGGCAACTAGAATTGAGATCATTGGATTTCCAGATTAACTCAAAGGCTCCTTTCTGACTAATTCCATCTCTGCTACAGCATTGACAATCGGAGTTGGCTTGAACAGAGCATCCATGACACAGCACGCTGTCACACTCACTACGGGTGCCCTCAGTGTTTCTGGTTTATGTTTTATCTTTATTCTTTCTTCATGAAATTCATCCCAATTAGGTCAGTTCCTAATCCATGCAGGTCATACCAGTCCAGAAAAATAGTAAAGAAAATTTAAAAAAAAAATGTGAAAAGCTTCAGGTGGGATCTAGCTACGTTTTATGAGAAGTATAAAAACTTGATAGCTTGTGTTTGCATAAATTAAGACTTAAAACTCCTGGATGTTAATGCTATGGTAATTAACAATAGTATTTTTTTTAAATGTTGCAGTACTTGCTGTTAATTAGGGAAGAAAAGTGGTCATCATTCTACATACTTTAAAATATTTATAAAGGAACACTGGAAAAGTTGTAACAATGTTTTTATCTAAATAGATCATAATTTAATGAAGTTTTAACATTTGTTCTTTATCTTGAACAGTACTTTGTTCACTTAAATTATTCTTAAAGCATTTTGATTTAAGGAACAGAACATGAGTCAGATCCAGCAGCACAAAATGACTGTATAAATTGTCAAAAAATGTTTATAAGACAGAGGGAGGGCCTATCATATGCCCAACATTCTAGTTAGCATTTTTTAGAGTAGTCATATCCCTTTCACAGATTGGTAAACTGAGGCATAACTGGTGCTAGCAGAACAGCGATTCACTGTTGGCATCTCTTAAGTTTCAGCAAGCAGGGCAAATGCTCACCACATCTAAATGCAAAACCTCTAGATTTACCAGCAGTTACACATAAATGAGAGGCACTGTGTATGATTAATATGTGGAAATGAAACAATTGCATGACACCTACCAACAGGCTGATCACCCTATCAGGAAATACACTTTCTAAAATAAGATGTGCTTTTCTGTATTTTTATGACTGTTACCTTTAATTTTCGAAATATATACCTGCAAGGCTCTAAAAATATCATTCTAATAAACTTAGATCCAAAAGGAGTAAAACTATTTTCCTACAGTAGCAAACTATGAATTTTTAATAATGATATCTTTTTTCCAGGAACCAAGTGAATTTAGACTTATTTAGAATATATAAATGAGAACAATATAAAAAAGTTCTTATATCAGCAACATACATTATTGCTGGAACCCTAGGAGAATCCTCCATACACAAAACCACATATCTTATATAAAAAAGACCTCTGAGCTGTCAAGTAGAAGACCTTAATACATGTGAGTGACTGGATGGCTGCCATGTGACACCAATTTTATTAAAAGACCCAATCATCTCAGTCCCAGGTAGATCTTTCCATATTCTGGCTGTGGGTATCATGTACTGCACTGTCTTATCATTCACTCAGAACAATGACTTCATCTGAGACAACTTTCTAAGAGTAGTCAAGGCAAATGTTTATGATTTTTACATTTTTATATGAATACAAGTAGACCTTGTGTGCAGATCTGGCTGTGCCTCTTAGAAGTGGAACTTGATCCTTTCCAGTGTAAGAAGAACACTTGCCACTGGTCATAACAAACTTCTCTCAGCATTTATAATCATAGACAACAGTCACATTGCTTTATATTGTTCTGCCTTGTCTAATTAAACAATGTCAATTCCCACAACTACTGTGAAGGTTTTACATGTATTCATCTCAAAGGTATGGCAATAAAGAAAGAATAAAGAGAAAACATAAACCAGAAAAAGTATTTTCAATGTATGGTGGAATATCTCCTTCATTATCAAGATTTAATACATTTCTGAGTTCCAACACAGTTTCCTTCTTTTTTCAAATAACAGCAAAAAAAAAAAAAAAAAAAAAAAAGGAAAAGGAAAAAAAAAGAAAGAAAGAAAGTAATTCAGTCTATTCAGTCTATTTTGTTCTTGAAGCAAATGAGTTTAGAAACATTGTTCTCAGCATTTCTAAGTATATGCAGATGTATAACAGAAGGAGAACCACCAATGAATGCTACTGAAAAAAATAACATGCTTATGTTACAATAGTTCTCTTCATTTAAGGTCAGGTTCTCATGTCCCCATCTCATTCTCTACTTTCTTATCTTTATTAAACGTTTGAATAAGAAAAAATCTTATATCTAAAGACACCTACTATAAATATTCCTTTGTAATTAAAGCTTAGAAGGCTATCTTAAAAAACTAAATGTTACAGTATTCTGAATTTTAAATCATAATTTACATGCATAAAATAAACTCGTACTTCCTGCTCAAGTTCATGCATGATTTTATTTGTAATAAACAAGAATGGAGACACAGGTGAAGCCAACCTCTGTGCTAGCATTGAATTGTGATCTACTGCCTTTTGTAAACATTCTTTCTTTTGAATTAAATCACTGCACATGGATGCTGGGTCCAATTTCTAGACAAAATTCCTTTAAGACAGAATCTAATGTGAGCACAGGAATATGTGAGCAGCTGTGCAATGACAGGGAACTGATGACATTGCCCCCAAGCTAGTTCATGTCTATTTATCAGCTAAACTGGACTAAGAACCAACAGGGATATTTAAAAGCATGGTAACCAGAGCAAAGAAAAATTTATTCAAAAGAAAAAGAAAAGTACACATTTTACACATAACTCAGTAAACAAAGCTAAGGTAAGCTTAACTTTATTAGGAATTCAAAGACTGAAAAGCTTTAACTATACCAGAGTTAACTTTCTATTTAACCATAATATATTATCTTGCACTAGCAGGATGGGTAGAGCTCCGTGGTATGCATGGCAAGAAGTATGAGGCTTACTTATAACCTTAGCACAGAACTGAACTTTCCCTAACACCGGTACTTGGAGAGGAATTTGAGAGACCCCATATCCAAGGTCTTAGATTAAACAAACCAAGATTGGATAATAGTTGTTGAAGATTTTGTGAATGCTGTTGTGGGAAAGAAGGGAATATGAAATAACTCAAGTAAGATAAAAGTTTTAGAAAATGAAGAATAACCTTCCAACACTATAAACATCAACATACACATCTATCATTCAAAGCACTAGCCAGCACTATCATTTCGATCAAAACCAGAAAATTTGGGAAAGATTTCCTTGGTAAGTAATATTCACCATGTCCAGTGTACATTTCTGAGCCACAGAACTTTAAACAGTTTAGTACAGTTAGCCATATTTGTGTCAGCAGAAGCTTCTTTCTGACCCCTTCTAGGTCAAGTTTCTTACTGCCGGCCTTGAATTTAAGGTGTAAACTAACACAGGAGGTTTTGATATAATGAGTCAGTTCCTACCTCTACATAGTCCTTGGCATGGCCCCAGTCTCGTTTGGCATCCAGATTTCCCAAACTGAAACATTCCAGTTGTCCAAGGTAAATCTTAGCTACTGACCGGCTAATTTTTCGAGTAACAAAATTAGCTCCTAAAAAAAGAGACAAAAGATGTATTATCAGTAGAGTACATTTGACATTGCACAGTATCAGCCTCTGGGCATTTCTTTCATCCCATTCCCCCCCCTAAAATAACAATATAAAAAGAAGAACGATCATTAGCTGTCATTTAGACAACTTAAGAAGCTCTAATTCTAAGTGTCATATCAGCTCTACTTTCATAACAAACATTTCTTCTTTGGAGGATGTCTTAACATTCCTAATTTGCTGTTTCAATGTGTAACCCAGGCTTTAGGCCAAAGAAAAGCTATTGGAATGCCAGTTTTTAAACAGAAAATTCTAAAGGGTTGTATAAAGGGAAATGCCAGAATGGAAGACAGACATCTAAGACCACCCTGATTTTTTTTAAACACAAACATCATATATTTCTATTAATAAGGCTATTTTAGGGCCCATGGGAAGAGGGAGGAAAGTAACTGTTCACAGGGTAAAAACTAGTTACAGGAAACCCAACAGGATTTTCTTTGGGCTGCCTTTCTCTTAACAAAATAAGTGGTGCTCACTCTCATCCAGAAACCTGCACATTCATCCAAATATAAAGAATCATATAGTTTCAAGTCAAGAGATTTTCTGTATCACATTTACTGTAAGGTCACTTTCTAATTTCATGCAAATGTCATCCACAAAAATCAGCTTCTGAATTTTGTACAAATATTTTGAAATATACGATAAATTAACAATAGTACTGAAATTGTTTTGATTTTGTTTCTTAATGATAATATCCACCTACTCTTATTCTTTCTTCTTTACCCATACCTTAAGATATTATATCTCAAAGTGGATATGGTGTTATAGACCTGTAATATCATTATCAGGGAGATTGAGACAGGGGATCATCAATTCCAGGCTACCCTGGGCTACATAGTAAGAATTTATCTCAAAACATATATATATTAAATAAAACTAAAAATATATCTACCCATATATACATTTATATATGGGGAGACAGGATATGAAGGAGAGGGAAGGAAGGAGAGAAGGGGTGAAAGAAAGATTGAAGAGGGGCAACATTTGTTGACCAGACTGCTCCATAACCTGTGCTCCAAAGATCCTGTGTCAGGGTCCTGAGTAACTGTGATAGTGCATGCCAGGTTTCTTCCTATCATAAAGGAGGATAAACTAAAGAGGAACTTCTGGGAAGATTTTAAGTCTCTGTATCTAGATACGGTAACAGAAAACAACACTTACTGGCTTTCTACACACATGGCTTCCAACATCATGTGATGGTGAACTTTGGCTCTGCTCCTTGCACAGGCAGAAGATAGAGGCAAACATGACAAAGATTTGGACTTATGAAGGAACTGGCATAGGAATGTGGAGGACACTTCTAAATAGATTTTCTCAGCTCAGGAAAGGACATAGACTACAAGTTCAAATGCAAGCTCTACACATTCACAGCATGTTGTATCATTAAAAGCACACTAAGAAGGGCACAGAAAACCAAATGCTTAAATACCCAAACACCTCATGGGGGCATTAAGAAACTGATGATGGGTGAAGTGGTACACAGCTAAAATCTCAGCACTCCAGAGCCAGAGGGAGGAGGACTGGAATCTGAAGTCAGCTTGAACTCACAAAAGACCTTGTCTCAAAGCTACTAATAACAACAACAAAGGAAAACAAACTTACAGCTTTCCACAGTAACTGACAAAACACAGAGGTCGATCAAGAAAGAGTCTTTTCAAACTAAGAAGCATTTAGAGGACATGGTTTTGAAAATTTTTAATATCATACTGATTTTGAATACATTTAATTTTTTTTTTTTCGAGACAGGGTTTCTCTGTGTAGCTCCGGCTGTCCTGGAACTCACTCGGTAGACCAGGCTGGCCTCGAACTCAGAAATCGACCTGCGTGTGCCTCCCAAGTGCTGGGATTAACATTTAAGTTTTTAATTAAATCCAGGTTTATGTTTCTCTTTACTGTAGGGACTATGCTATCATCTCAAAGAAAAGGAGTATAACAAATGATACCTACTTATTATAATATGTTCCCAATAAGAATTAGTGAGATTTTTTTTCCCGCCGCACTAATATTTTCCAGAGTCCCAAGGAACATCTGCCTTTGTCTGACTCACCTTCCAGCATGAGCACTGAATGGGACACAGGCACTGGAAACAAATAGGCCTGGCTACTGTTGGGCATTACAGAGGAGAAGTCACCAAAGCACCAGAGATGAAGCATTTATCTTTAGATTTGATTAATCTAGACACTTCATATAATTCTTCTTATTTCTTTCATTTAGAATAACATAGTAAGGGTGATACACTTAGTACTTGAATCAGAACACTTAGCGTTAATGTTCTTCTGTAGAAAACCAATGCATTTTATTCGCTCAGTCATCAACAGGTAGACACTGGGTTCCTTCCATTGTTTAGGTATTGTGAATAAAGTCACTATGGACATTTATATACAAGTTTTTGTAAGGACATATGTTTGTTTCATTTGGGAATATCCCTAGGGGCAGAATTGGTGGGTCACATAGTTACTATACATTGTATATAAGAAACTGCAATCTATTTTCAAAATGGTTGAACTACTTTACATTTTCACTGCAGTGAAACAGGACAGTGGTTCCTCTGGGTTCTCCCCAACAGTAGCTCTTTACTACAGCCACCTCAGTAGGTACTGGATCGGCTCTGATGTGTCTTTCCCTAAAAGCTAATGAAATCAACAATCTATTTTCATACACTTTTCAACAAAGAACTTCCATATGCTTACTGGATATCTTCTTTAGAAAAGGTTTTAGATAGGTTACTAATCTTTTAACTACAGAATCCTAGGTACTTTATATACTCTGGCTCTAAGCCTCTTCATATGAAAGTACCTTCTCACTGTGTGCACTATCTTCACACTTGCAGTGATGCTTCCCAAAGCACGTGTTTGCTGTTGCTGGGTTTTGTTTTGATGGAGTCCAATTTGCTTATTTTAGCTTCATTGTACATGACATTGTGATACTATTCAAAGCTGGGTTTCATGTAGGTAATGTAATTAGTAAATAATACATGTCAATCATCACTATAATTATAAAAGTTACAACAGTATCAATGGTAACAAATAAGTTTCATTTAAAACTTCAAATTTCTTCTTTCATGAATTTTTTTATCTGTGTGATTTTGGAAGTTGGGGATTGAGAATAGGGGTAAATGAATAGTAACTGGCAACAGAATATGTAAACTCATACAACAGAATATTATACAAGAAGTCTTAATAAGCATGTTTCAAATCACATCAGGTTACCTCTTAAATATAAACTCACTAATCTAGAAAAAAAGAGTACATAAGTAAATGCATAATCACAATAGAAGAATTAAAACAAGGTTTGAGACCGTGAGTTTTGCTAGCACTGACAAAAGAACAGAATTTCTGTTAAGGAGAGAAAACAGCTATGAAAATGGTCACATTAAAAACACAAACATTATATGTAAAATATAATGACTTATTTTTTTAATCAAAAGCAGAAAACTGGGTGTGGCGGTGCACATCTGTGATAGCAGCAGGTGGGATGCTAAGGTTCTGAATCCTCAGTTCCAGGCTCCTCAAGTCACGTGGGAGGAACAAGTAGCATGGGGGGGAGAAGAATGATTTGATGTATCTCCAAGACATAAAAAGAAATGTATAGGTTATGATAGATGCCAAATGCATAACGAATCTGTGGTGTTTCTGATACTACATCCTGCACTGCATCACATATTTACTGCAGGCTTAGTTCTGAATACATGATGCTCACTTTGTGCTACAGAACCAGTGTCACTCCACACCATGCCAGCAAAGACTCCACGAAACCCTTGAATTTAGACCTGAGATTGCCCTGTGAGGAGTTGCAGTGTTTTTACTACATAGCTGAGGTTTTCTGCTCCTGGAAAAACTGAATAACTTAATTACAGAAAAGATGGAGTTTTGTCATTTTTAGCACCGTTTTTCAGAATTTATTAAATTAGTCTATATCTTATTGTTGTATTGTATAAGGATTATTATAAAAATCAAGTTTGAGCACTATATCCATGTACACTTATGGCCAGTACTGATTAGATTCAGTAGGAAAAGGAGGAGGAGGGAAAAGACAAAGAGAAGAGGAGGAGGAAGAAGAGGAGGAAAGGGAGAGGAGGAAGCATTAGCAGGAGGAGCAGGAGGAACAAGAGAACAAGGACAACATGCAGCTCAGAGGGAATATGGAGATCTGGGAGAAGTTGAGGGAGAAGAATGAATATGATAAAAATACATTGTAATGCATTAAATTCCTAAAGATAAATAAAAATATAAAATAAGAAAAGTAAAAATAATGAAATAGTACTATTTGAGTAGCTGATTTTTCATTAAAATGAACTTAGGTTGAGTATTAAGACAAAATTTCCAACATATGAAATAACCTGACGTTTTTACTACATATTTATGTGGGACAGCATTCTCAGCATTAACTATTTTAGCATTAAAATATTGATCAACTCTGAAAAACACTTAAGACGCTTTTATTCAAAATCTGAAAATATCTTACATTATCAGATTTTAAGTCATGATTTCTTTCTTTAGGAAAAATGAAAAAAGACATATCATTAGCATGCAAACTTGCTAGAATTTTTAGTAAACAGTGTAGTAGTTTGAATAGGTTTGGCCTACATAGACTCATGTGTTTGAATGTCTGACCTACAGTGGGTGACATTATTTGAAGATTTGGTCTTATTAGAATAGGTGTGGTCTTTTTGGAGGAAGTGTGTCACTGTGGGAGTGGGTTTTGAAGCTCCAATGGTCAGGCTCTGGCCAGTATGGAATATAGTCTCTTCCTTGTGGCTGCCTTCAGATCAGGATAAAGAACTCTCAGCACCTCCTCCAGCACCATGCCTCTATACTTCTTGACAGGATGATAATGGACTGAGCCTCTGAAACCATAAGCCAGGCCCAATTAAATGATTGCCTTTATAAGAGTTGTTGTGGTCATGTTGTTTCTTCATAGCATTGAAACCAAACTAAGACAAACTAAATTTTTGTAACACAGAACTGGTTTAAAATAATTGCAACTTATTAGCAGTAAACTATTGGTTTATTTCATTATGATTATAATTTTTGATTATTGCCTATATGCTTGAATTTCTATAAAAAATGTCCCTAGTGTGAGCTGAGTGTGGCAGTACATACTTTTTTAATCCTTGAACTTGGATCTGTTTCAGGTCAGCCTGATCTATACAGAGTTTCACTGTGAGTTTGAGGCCAGCCTGGTCTATACAGAGAGTTTACCTTGTGAATTTGAGGCTAGCCTTGTCTATAGAAAGCACCTGGGCTACTAGAGACCATGTCTCAAAATTAAAACTCTCTAATGAAAAGGGTCAAGAGTGGAGAATGTTCTAAGCAGCTCTGCTTTAAGCAGCCAGTGAAATTTCTCACCTGCTTTACCTGAAAGTTGGGATTATAACTTGGGACTAAGGAAAAGTTACATGTCAAAGGCCACATCAACAAAAAGATCTTCTGTTAGTTATAATGCTTGATGGATAGCACAATAAATCTTTTAACGAGGCGGGTCTTCACTTTTTTGTTAACCTGTCTTTATACAACCTCCACAGCAGTGGACTAAAGATGAGTTTTTTTGAGTTTCCATCAATGTTTTTAGGGCCAAATCACTTCAGATGAAACAGTAAATTAAGAAGAATTAAGGAATCCTGAGAGGAGGACCATTACCCTGCTCAGTAGTTAGGCTTTGAGATTTCTTTGGGGTAGGATGACAAAATGTTACTACTACCTCAAGCTATTCTCAACTGATTTATTTGATACTGTTGGTGACTTTGACTACCAGTGAACTGCACCCTTACGCCTTCAGTGGGAGTTACTGTCTAATAACTGTAATGTACATGCAAACATCATGTAACTGAAGAGGCTAGAGGAGATTAGAAGAATGATTGTTCTTTCTAAGAGACTCAGTGTTCATTTTTCATTAAACCCAGGAGAAACTAATACATAGGGTCTCCCTCCATGCGTACTCTTTGGTTGGTGGTTTAGAATTTTTCTAAAGACACAATGTAATATAAGACTTTTGATACTGACTCCCTAAAAGTAGCAGAGAAAATGTGCTAATTTGTATGCTCAGCAAAATCGTCTAAGTTAACCTCTAAGAATGATCACAACTGAGATTATTTTATTTTTGCTATGTGAATATGAATATATTCACAAGATTTTATTTGCAAATGAGTATATACATACACATGTGTAAAATTTTATCTATCAGCATAAAATAGTATTAGAGGAAACTAGTTTCTCTCATAAAAAAAATCTACTTCATTGCCCAACATTTAATTTAAAAGTTTCTCAAGTTATATAAAGTAGAAAGTTTATAAATAAGAAGTCATTCCAATTCATCCTGAACCCCAAGTGAACCTCTCTAGTTGGGGCCCTGAGTCTCCTGTGGTAATCTCTGGATATCCCACTGAGAACTGCCTGGGCTGTGGCTTGGTGTAGACAGGGTGTAGAAAGAAGAGACACTGAGAAGGTCATGGTTGACTGCGCATACTACTGAGATCAGAGAGACCATACCTCATTTTGCTCACCAAGCCTTGCCAAGAGCAACACTATTTAGCTGCAGGTACTTGCAATCCAGTGGGCATGTTTAAAGGAACTCCAGGCTTGAAAGAGGACAATTCACAATGTGCATTTTTCAGAAGACTTACTATCTTTTGGCAAGTACTTATAAATATGTGCTTAGAGTGCTGTTCAAAGAATTTTGCTACTTTCAGCACATATTCAGTGCATTTCCACAGATAGATAACTTAAATTCATATACCCTAGCTTAAGAGTTTCTTAGCTTTGGCATTGATAACCTTGGGGGCAGATAACTCCTTTTGGGACACTATCCTATGTGAATCCCTTAGCTTTTATGTCCTCAGCTGAGACAAACAAGGATTCTGCAAAGTTGCCAGCTTCTCCAAGAAGACAAAACCACTGTCTTATTTAAACAGAAGACCCCCCCTAACAAATAAATCCCAAGCAATCAAAACAAATTTACATGTAAAACCAACCTCACCCACAGATATGTTGTCATTTCAAATTTTTCCATTCATTTTATGTATTAATCAAGGTTTCAGAGAGCTGATGAATATGAAATCTTTAAATTATGACCATACATGGGTGAATTTTCATCCTTAAGTCAGAGTGATGCAGTCTGGCTCTGTGGGGAGGTGGTGGTAGCTGAGCGCACACATTTGGGAACCATCCATTTCAAGTCCAGGACACTGGCTGAGACCACCAAGAGGGAAGTAAACAATAAAACAAATGGTCCACAAACCAAGTTCATTGACACTGACCCATTTGGGGTCAAAGAAAGGAGAAGGAAAGTCCAGGGAGTGCCCAAGAAGCTGCTATATAATGAAAAAAACAGATGGAGAAGTGACCACAGGAATGCCAGCCCAAAGGTGACTTGGCCCAAATCAGACAGCTTCTGAGTTGTTTGGAAAAACTCCTGCTGATGACAGGGCTCACACAGGATAAAGAAGTCTGGAATGTTACTGGTGGAGTCTGTTTAGTATGTTCAAGGTCCTAGTTTCCATCCCCAGCACCACTGTGCAGGGATAGAGAAAGAAAGTCTAGAATAGAAATCTCACACAGACAATAGTCATAGTAATGACACTTTCCTGAAAGCTTTTCCTGCAAGGCTGGAAGGTGGGTGATGATTTTCAGGAAGGGACAGAAAGTAACATATTTGCATGCCGCAAGGGAAGATCTAGTGTTGGGGGAGAAATGGAACTAGGAGAATTAAAACCCCTGACATCAGAGTGTCGAGGAGGGGGATGGGAACAGAGGAAGACTGTGGACAGTTCTATTAGAGGTACCTGACAAGGCAGGGAGAGTAACCACCTGCAGGTGAGCTGTGCACCAATGACGACTGAGGCTTCTATTTGCTCTTGAAGTCTAAAGCACCAGCTATCCCTGTTATATCATTTCTCTGCATTGTGACTGCTGTACTTCTCAGGGGCTCTTAATGAAGCAGTTCTGATATATACTTTCCAGTAAGCCACAATCAGAGTAGTTTACAGATCATACCACAGGGCATTACTGTGCTTTTCCCCTTTTTACCAACTACTAGTGGCCTGACTCTACCAATCTTGTGTTGAGCCAAAGAATCCAATCTCCTGTTATGTGGCTGAGAGAGCAGCCACAGCCAAGGAAGAGCCTGTATGAACTTTTCCTTAGTCTTTTTCAAAAAGCATTAAAAGAAATCCATTTCCTTCTGCAGTGAAGAATATGAAGGTGTTGGTTACCCTAGCTTTGGCTTCACAGAAGCAAGCGCTTAGAAAAATTGAGAACAAGCCTAACAACGAACACATATGCACACAGAGAGACAGACAGACAGACAGACAGACAGACAGAAAGACAGACACACACACACATAAGACAAAGAGTAAACACCCAGCAATCAACCAAATTTCTTCTATTCTTATACATGAAAAACATCCATATAAATATGTTTGCCTATAATTAGTAATATTGCATAAAAGTAATATGAGCTTTTGCATTTCCAAAGCCAATCTTAGAAAGAGCATTAGTCCAAACGAGCATTTCCACCTGGCCCCGGCCCTTAACATTTTCCTTTCAGAATTCCTGTCACCACTATTAGCTATTAAGTAACATTCTTGTCCCTACATTTCTTTCTTCTAAATCTCTACCAAAATTCTCTACCATATTTTCTCAATATAAATCCAGTCCCAATACTCCTTCTTGAGTGGTCGCAGAGGCCATATTCTTCTGATGTGATCTGCCACCTCCCACTGTCTCCTCCTTTCCATGTGCCTTAACCGTTGTGACAAGTGGATAGTTACTCCTGCCATATTGTTTGCTGACCCCTCAGCAAGAAAAATCTCCCCTTTTCTAGACATGCTCTGTACTCAGCAGGAAGATCTATGTCCACACTGGACCCCTTACTGCTGGGCACTTAAACTATCACCTCTGTAGGTATCCTGAGCTCTCCCACAAAGGGAGGAGCTGCTCTTCTGCTGTCCTCCTCAGCCAGCCCTTGCAAAGATCTCATGCTCTTACATTACATTGAGAGTTAGTTTCCTTGTTCTAAATGCAAGATTTTAACAACAAGCATAATATTTGTCACTTTCAACAGTGGCTGGCATGGTACCCTTATTATTTCTTCTGTGATAGCCCAAATTCTCAGGCATGCTTAAACTCTGAATGGGGTATGCTTGTTTCTCAAGTCCATGCACACTTCAACATCAAGGTAGGGCCACTGATGTCAGGCAATGACAAATCAATTACCTAGATATGGCAGACAGCTGGTGTCCCTTCTGAACACATGTAAATTTACTCTCTGCCTTTCTATGTGTGAAGATCTCTACATAGGACCTTGCCCTCCTCTAGGAGAACTTGAGGTAAATATAAACAAGAACTTCTTTATAAGCACACACAATATACCTAAGAATCGAAATCTTAATACAGAGATACAAATACCATCTTGTGAAATCAAGGCCCTTTTTTCCAGGAATGACATTAGCATTAAACAAATGACTTACCACAAATCACTTTATATTTGTGGTTTATTTTAGAATTTATACAGCTATTTCACAGAATGACACTGTTTATACATTTAGTTGACAGTACTCAAACTTAAACCTCTTTGACTAAAATTTCATTTCAGCTTCCATCCCAGCTCAGAAGTTTAGTGACATTTAAGAAGTAAAGCAGGGTCACTTTTCTGTGAATTCCATGTTCAAAGTAACTGTACAGAACCAGTGTTGGCTCATAGCCATCCCGACATGAAGACTGCAACCAACTTAAGAAAATCTTCAAAAGGCCTTTGATTCAAATTCTTCATCTGACAGAAAATTAGGACAAATGTCTATAAAATGAGCAACTGTGTTTCCTTCCATAATAATCTTAGCTATTTTGATATGGGTTTTTGTTCCTTCTGGTTGCAGAGAACGAATGCATACAAAATCCTGAAGACAAATGAGTGCAGAGGGCATTTACTCACCCAAGGAATGCAAGCATTCTTGTATCCTCTGTAGTCACTGTTGCTAGGAATTTGGAACTTTGAGGTTTTTTTTTTTTTTTTTTTTTAAAGAAGGGGTTGATTCTAAGACCAAGAATAACTAGAAACAAAGGCCTACCACTAAATATTGTGTCAATCAATAAACTGTTGATATGTGGTGCATGCACACATGTGTGCGTGCATGAGTGTATGCATGTGTGAATGATCAGAGAACAAAAACACAAGGCAGGGAATTTCTGACATTCCTACTTGTTTTGTACTCTTTTTCTTACAATATCATCTCCCCTCCATGGCTTTGGGCTTCCTGTTCAAGGGCCTACGGAGAGAGAAATGTACAGAAGACTTCAATGGATTTGCAAAGAGCAGTAACAGGAGCTATTAACAAGTTAGTAAAGGGGAAGCTCTTTTTCTGGAGAGAATTTATTTAAGGTGCAAACACAACTAAGAAAAATAAAACAACAACACCTGTAACTGTTTTTAGGACATGCCACCATTATAGGATATAATGGTGTGAGGTAAAACCATCCCACAGAGCCTCATGCGTCGAACACTTGTTTCCCAACTGGTGGTGATGGTAATTTGGGAGATGGGAACTTCGGAGGAGAGAGGACTAACTGGAAGAAGTAAGGTATTGGGGCTGTGTCCTTGCCCTGCCCACCTCCTCTGCATCCATTTTGCTGCTTACTCCTCCTTCCACACACTTGTGCCTGAAGCCGAAGCACAGGGACAAGCAACCATGAATCATAATAAATCCGCCCCTTTAAATTGTTTGCCTCAGTACTTCGGTCATAGAAACAAGAAAGCTAACTAATATAGAATATAATACCCAAGAAAACAAATGTCCTCCCTCCTTACCCATTCTATGAGCCTACCATTTCAGTTTAGAGTCTTTAAGGCAACTCTTCCCATGTATTTCATTTGCATGAAAAAAGTCTCTGATTTTCTATTCATCAAATCAGAATAAATAGAAAATCACAAGAAGGGGCTGGTGCGATGGCTCAGTGGTTAAGAGCACTGACTGCTGTACCAGAGGTCCTGAGTTCAATTCCCAGCAACCACATCATGGCTCACAACCATCCATAATGGGATCTGATGCCCTCTTCTGGTGTGTTGATAGACAATTACAGTGTATTCACATGCATAAAGTAAATAAACCTTAAAAAAAAAGAAAATCACAAGAAATCAGATTGAGAAATTATATAAATTTATGAGTTAGAGTTCTAGAAGATGAAAGTATTTGCTTACCAGGATATCATTGAGAGACATACAATACTTTCAATAAACCAAGGATCATGAGACAAAGCTTTTGACTACTGACAAACAGACCCAGTTCTAGGATAGCTTAAATCCTAATTTGTCTGTCAACTATACAGCAAAATTGAGGTGAAAGATTTGCTTTCATAGTCCTGTCCCAGATGATGATTTAGCTTTTTCACTACTGCTAGTTTAAAAGTGCTAGCACATTTTAAACTTTGTAAAACCTAACTAGGACTGAAATAAAGCTTATTATGGAGAAACAAAGTGTAACAGAAGGAATAGGCCACACCTGTATTTTAAATGTCCCCCTCCCAAGTTCATGATCACTTTTTAACTTATTGTCACATGTATATACATATGTATATACATGTATATATTCCCATGTATGCATAGTCTACTGAGTTCATTTAGCATTGGTGCTAAATATAACATATGTCTAAGACTGACTGCTTAGACTTTGGCAAACTACAGGGGAAGCTTGTTCATACAGGAAACTGATGCTCCCTCTCTTAGTACCCACTGACCACATATACTTACTTCTTCATCCGGGATCTTGACAGGATCTTGTCCTATCCATGTTGGCAGATCAGCTAGTGTTGCCACTACGCTGATGCTATCCAGGCAACATTACTGTTGAGAGTTCACTTCCTCAGTCATACCCCGCAAGTTAGTAATCTTCAGGTATACTCTGAGCTAGCACCATGAGTTCCATTTTCAGCATTAAAAAATCCATCAGATGGCTGGACGTATTTTACCATCATACAAATCAATTTAACATTAAAATGCATTCTTAAACAATAAAAATCATCAATCATTACTATCAGTCCACACCAAGAATATCTATATAACAACATCTGGGAATTAAACATGCTTCATACACATTACAGAAGCGCAATGCATTTTTCTAATACGATATCCATTAACAACTTTCTCACATCTTAACTATTTAATTATGAGTAAAGAAGCTCTGGAAGCTTCATGCTTTGCCCAGGCAAAACAAGTTCAATAAATGATGAATTCCTTTATTGATTTCCTATTTATTATCCCTACTTAATGGTTTGTGTCTAATTTATCTGTGTGGTACAATTAATGAAACCTGGGGCTTTGAATATGCTATGCAAGTAGCTACCACTACACTATCCCAACCTATCTTACACTGCTTTATTACTACCATATTCTAAGATGTGAAGAGACACAACCTGAACCTATTTCTCTACCTGGGAAATTTGTATTGCTCATGGCAGTAATGATAATGTGCTACTAGCTTCACTTACACTATTTCTTTTAATGCTGTAACAACCTGAAGTGAAGTTTATTATCATCCAGTTTCACAGATGAGTAAACCGTGGCTCACAGAGGCTGGAAAATGAATAAAAAGTCACTCCTTTAATATGTTGGAGGGCCTGACTGAATCTGAGCAGGTGAATAGGCCTGTGTCTCTACCTGAGGCAATTACAAGGAGGAGTGGCAGTGGGTGTGTATCAGAACAGAGCAAGTGCTAGGGATACTTGAAGTACTAGTATTCTCAACACCCAAGAAATGGTTGACAAACATAATGTTCCATAGCAAACACTAAAAAGGAAAACTAAACTTTGCAAACAAAATCCAATATAACATTTTGATTCAAAAGGCAATGTAGAATAACAAAGTAAAAGTGAAACAGGAAATGAGTAAAACAAAGATCCAGAAATCTCATTTTGGAGGAAAAGGAGAAAAATACTGAGGAAGGTAGGAGGGTAAACAAATAATAAGGACTTCTGTAAAAGTCATAAGGAATCATACTATTAACTATCTACGTAATTATGTATATATATAGAGAGAGTTTTTCCATTTAGGCTGACTGCTTCCTCCAGGATGAATAGACCATATAACAAAAACCAATACCAGGAATGAGAAACCCTCTTTTGAGTTATTTGTAAGTCCAAGAGACTCCCAGACATTATACACTACTGCTACTTGCCTTGGTTGCCCATGAGGTCCCTGTTGCTTAAAAGACATCATGAACCTCAGACAGAGTCCAGAGGTACCTGAACTGGAATTGACCTAAAACCACCTTCCCTGGATAGGCTTTCATAGTACCAGAAGGTATCATGTACACTTCTGAAGAAAGAAAACAATAGCCCCACACAGCTACAACAACTATGAACCACAATGATGACTAGCATGACCAGATAACCTTAAAGGAGAAGCAGTGGCAAGCATACCTTGACAGTAAGCCGTGGATAACTAACTGAACTAAAGACCCCACACTAAGAGAGAAATTATGACCAGTACTGGAAACCCAGAACTACCCAGTGCCAGGGACATCATACATAGTAGAGGAAAACCTACAAGCACCACTTAACTAAACATGAGTAACATCGAACTATCTTCTAAATATTTGTACTTAAACGTGCAGATAAGTCTAGTGCTTATGCCTCAAAAAATGAAACTTCTCATTGCAAGAAATAGAGATTGTTAATGAAAATGACAACCAATCAAAATACAGAGCTGTGGAACCTAATCCCAATTGGTATATATACAGTCCAACTCCTACACTAAAGGTTCAGGAATTATTAAAGAAGAGAGGACAAAAATATTTTATGAGCCAGAGGAACAATAAGTTTTCTGTGAGATTATTTCTACTAAAAGTATCAAGTGCTACACCTGTGAAGTCTCACCAGCATGGCTCTCCAAATATAATTAGAATGAAAACAATACTAACAGACTTGCCAACATGGAAGCAGGAAAGCCAACAAGGCCTCAACCCTACACAAAGAAATACAGGCAACTAAGAATTGCTGAGAATTTGAGAAAGTGTTCCCCTAGGAAGATATGCCAATAGTGTATCCAAAACCAAATAGTCATTCCTAACAACATGGACAGCTAGCACCATATGAATTAAGCAGGTTGTATTTATGTATTCAGGAATATACACTTACAACAACAATTGAAGAAAAAGAGACCACAGTTTTGAAAGATAAAGAGAGGAGAAGTATAAAATGATATAATTTCTCACAGTCAGTTTTTACAAGTCAATTTAGCATGTAATTCAAATCATGACCATGGGCCTGAGACACAGTTCCATGGCAGTGTTTCCATTTTCATGTGTGAAGCCCTGGATTCCATAACCAGCACTGCAAAAACAGACAAATGTGTGTCTATATGCTTCTCAATGGCAGACCCAAAAGGCAAAATGGTGATATTTTTTTCTGGATTGTATTTGTTTCTTATAAAGCCTTATGTTTTTCACAAATGACTTTCACAGGCATCATTAATAGAATACACGAATGGTTCCAAACAATATTTATGAATTTCCACAATGAGGTTTCATAGACAGCTTTGGTTTCTGCTCATTATTCTCTAATTCTGTTTTGTGTGGTTTTCTACTTTCCTAATCCAAATAGAGTTGATTTACTTCCCAGAAATCTCTGTACACAAGGCTTTTCCTATGATGAAAGCATTCTCCAACACCACTTCCATTTTATCTTTTTTGGAATTTATGTCTCCTGACAGTACTAGTTCAGTAAATCGCATAGTTGTCGATGTTGCTGCCTTCATTCCTTAACTGTCCCACTATTACCCAATAGTAACTACAGTCCCACTGCGGAGCTGAGCCCAACAGGGTTTACCTTGAAAGTAGAGCAGAAAAGATACTAATTCTCTCCAAGTCAGTGCTGAACACAGTAGAAAAGAGAAGAAAAAGTGAAAACAAGCAACGGATGCTAAAGCCTACAAGGCACATATATTTTTCCCTTATCACCTGCCCTGATAAGGCAGATGACCCTCAAATGTCCCTGTCAGGCATGGTCATCCTTTCCATGTGCAAATGAGGAGAATGAGGTCTGAATGAGTAACTTCTCAGAGACATGGAACTTTCAAGTAGCTGCCTCCCTGAGCATACTGCCTGGCCATGCTGTAGGGAGCTGTGACATCAGTTAACAGTTTGGATTCAAACATAAATGTTACATAAAAATTATGAAACATTATGGATAAAACACCTTTGATTCAATTAGACAATCACATAAGTATCATCTTACTTAGTGAGAGGGAACATTTTGTTTGATATTAATAACCACTGCCAGTAAAACAAGGATCACTTCAGAAGCTGAAGCAATTCAGCTTCATGGCTGAGCAATTATACTCCATCTATCCACAGAGAATAAGATGGGCCAGACAGCACTATAATCCACAAAGGTGCATGTCATCTGTGGACTATCAGAGTCTACACACACAATGGCAAATGAGATGATATCACTGTTGTGCTCCAACCAGAAAGACAAGATTAGTAGCCAACAATTAACCACTTGTGAACAGGCAAATGGTTGTTAAAATCTATTATGGCCCCATGGAACTCCAGTAGGAGATTACTTCATCCCCTGATTTCACAAACAGAAATTGTTGTCCCTTCCCCAACTAGTGAGTTAAGGTTCTGATATTCTTCTTAAGAAAAAAAAATCACAAAGCACCTTTGATAAAAGTACAAATAAAATATGCAGCTGGTGACACTGGTTTTCTTGTTTCTTGGTATCACTATTCCGGCATGAGCTTAATCTGTAAATCGTAATTCTGTGGCGTATTCTATGTACACATTATTCATATGGGAGATAGGGTGCTAACTAATATTATGCATTGTATTATCTCCTAAAGCACAAAATTGTCTATGAAATCTAAAATTTTGAAGGAAAACTCACACACAGGAAACAACTCATCCTTTACTTCTGTAATTCTGTGTAGGAAATGAATATTGGAAACCTGTTTTAATGTGTTTAAGAACAAAGGCAGAGTGTTGTTGAAGGTAACAGCTGAAGACAAGAGGGGTCTTATGTATCAGAAGGTAGCTAAAGTGAGTGCTCAATCTTGTGGGAGAAAGTCCTGAAATTACAACGCTATCTGCTTCCCTGATCTGGATCTACCATGTCTGATTCAGTGGCACATGGCCAGGACAGACTCATATGCAGCTTGAGAAACAAGGATGCTATATACTTGCTGAAGTGCCATAAAAAATTTATACTTAGTGAAAGGAGTGTTTAAAAAAACAATGTGATTTTTTTTTACTATTTGTTTTTTGGTTTTTGAGACAGGTTCCTGCTATGCATCCCTGCCTGGTCTGGAACTCACTATATAGATCAAGTGAACCTTGAACTCATAGAGATCTGCCTACTTGTGCCTCCTGAGTGCTGGAACTAAAGGCATGCATCACCCTGTCCAACTCCAATATCTACTGTTATAAACATATAAATGACAATTTTATTGATTTTACATCCTGCACCCCAATCCCATTCACCTTCCTATCCCTACATATCTGCCCTCTGCCCTTGCGACCTCTCTTCCCAAAAGAAAACAACAAAAATCTCGCTGTGGAAGCAAGTGTCACATTGTACACCCTTTTGCCTAAAGAGCTTCACCAGCAAATGTTCATTGCAGTGAGTCATTGGTCTGGTTCCAGGCCTCTCTGGCTTCTGTTATACGTTCAATACTTTATTCTCACTGGGATTCTTTTCAGTATCCTATTGTGAGATGTCATGGAGATCCTGCAGCTTTGGATCTGTAGGACTGGCCCTTTATGTGCTTCAGCAGTTCAAGAAGATTTTTAAGGGAAGCTGTAGAACACGGGCTTTTTATGTCCAACACCACTGTTATTTTGTTGGGTAGTTTTGCTGCTGTTTCCTTATGAGGGACTCCCTTATATACTATAAAATGTTCAGCAGTTTCCAGCATCTATCTATTTAGCAAATACCAGGCAGTTGTGACAATCAGTATCTTCAAACACTGCCATATGTTCCCTGGACAAAGCCACTCTCCCAATCTCTACTCCCCTAGCACCATTAAATCTGAACTTCAAAGCAAAAATATGACTAATCCAGTTGAGGAAAAACAAAGAGGAAATTATTTTGAGATTTATTATAACTTATGCAATTTGTATAGGGTAGGAATGTCAGCTTAAAAGTTCTCACGATTAATTTATGATAATAGACATTTTACAAAACAGATATTTGACAACTAAACAAAAGCTCAAGACTGCCACTGAAAACCAGAAGTTCATGAACTTCACAATGTCATTGAGGTGAATACAGTGTTTAGACAAATATATATGATTTGTTATGAAGCCCATATTTAGAGGAATGTGCTATATCATCTAAAAATGGCTCGAAATCCAAACAGTGGCAGCACACCATCCATTTGTGGCTAGTCCCAAACTGCTAATTATCTTAAGCACTTTATAAGCTGGGCATTGTTCATGATTCTTAATTCATTTTATTAGTTTTACTTGTTTTATTGATAGATACTCAAGTCTGAAAACAAAGGTGGAGAGTGCTTGAGGACGATAACAATAACTGTCCTCTGTATAACTTCTCACATGTGCCAGGCACACATGTATCCTCTCCACACAAATACTCCTGTATGCATGCACACAGTCACACTGATTTTTAAAATTCTAACATACAGATTCCATACCTGACCATATGGCTCCCCTCCCACAGAATCATTTTTAGCCTCAGGTAACATGTGCTAGATTAATAATATTACTTCTTTAATTGATGAAACATAGGTTGAATTATCTGTAAATTTCTCTCTCTCTCATAAACTGAGAATATTTTGGAGAGCTAGTTATTTCCTAGTCTTTTAATCTTCCCATATATGTTAACAAAGCAACCAAATGACTGCAAAAGAACCTTCTGAATGTTAAACCACCAAGTCTGTTATTTTTAGTCAACAAGTGGGCACAGTACTTCTACTATTATAATGCTTGCTGACAAAAACGATGATGGAAACCAAACTACTGATTCCTTAGCTCAGTAAATTAAGTGAGGAAATACATAGCAGGATGAGCACAGGTGACATTCACTAGGCTTGAGCAGTCTAGGGAAATTCTAGGAAAAGCAATGAATTCTAGGGAAGACAAGACTGATAACATCTTTAAGGACTACAATCAGATAAGGAACTGTGTTACACATGTCATCCCTTACAAGTCTAACAGACATGGAAGGGCAATGAAAAAACCAGACACTTTCTCAGACGATACAACATTTTACCTACTGAGCAATGGTCCCATTCTTGGTTTCTGTAAAACTAGAACCCAACACCTCATGCACACCAGCTTGGAAAGTGCTCTGCCACTGAGCGACACCCTAACTCCAAGTGCTCTATTCTTAAGCACTTAAAGAAAAGAGGGGGAAGGGGGGAGAAAAAGCATGCCATCTGCATGGAACTGAATTCTTACTCAGGCCAGGGCTGTCTGGATGGGGATGAAGTCAATCACAATATGCTCCTGACCACTGGTTAACTAGCAGCTAAGCAGATAGGCACGCTGACTCAAACTTCACCTCCTCAGTCTACTGTCTACTCTAGAAGTAGCTGTCAGGACAGGACCCAGACATTCCTATGAATAAAAGACTGAGGAGAGTCATCAAGCAGCAAGACTGAAACAAAGTCTCACATCTCACAGAGCTGGTGTCTTCAGAGAGGGAGTCTAGCCTAGTCATAATGGGCAGTGGGAAGTGTTCACTAGTCATTCTCCTGGCCTAATCATGCTTGTCCCAGATTGGACCCTGGCCAGTCTACTGAAGCCTCAGCCACTCCTTAGCTGCAGGAAATCCAAGCCTCTAATTCACATTGAAAACAAAACCAAGAGCATTCAATATCACACTAATTTCACCCTTTAATTATGATGGCATAATCACCAGAGTCAGGAAATCCAGTTTAACTTAATCACTTAATTTTTTTAACCTTTTGAACTTGTATGTAGGATATAACTGATTTTGGTTTCTCCCTAATTGTTAACATAAATACATTTTATTTAATTTGTCATGAATTTCTGTTAATATTATTTATAAATCAACAAATCAATAATCATGCCATGCAAAGAATTCTGCAGATGTATTAATTAAGATACAGTGGACTGAATATTTGACACAGGTGACAGTTTTATTTTTACCTTCTAATGTAATGAACAATAAAATTAAAAATAATATTATTGATAGATTTACAATAGAGTTTGTTATAATGTTCTAATTTACAGAATAATCTCAAATATGAGTAATTTTGTACATATGGTGGTAAACACATGTAATTCCAGCACTTGGAAGCTGAGGCAGGAGGATCTCCTATTTGAGATCACTCTGGGACATAGGGACTGGAGGGTGGAGTCAACTACTGGTAAACAGTATATTTGAAAAAAATATTTATGAGATACTTTAATGAAACAAAAAACCTTTTCATATTTTTCTCATGCTTTGACCAATATCATTAATATCTTCATGACATCACAGTTTTACTAACTCTAGCTTTTCAAAAAAACCTAAAAGTGAAGGCAAAAAAATGTATATATCAATTTTTATAGAAATTAAATACCTTAGGTAAGAAATATAATCTTTTCTTCTAATGAATAAGTAAGTCTGCATATCTAGAAAGAAGGATATCATGCCAGCCACACCCACGACAGATAGTACATTATACAAATATAAAATATGTAGATGCTTCTTTCCACTGTTAACAAGCAGCCAGATACATGATTTCAAGTATGTGAGAGGATAAAGTTTTTCAAATACATGAGCACATTTATACAACTTATTTGTGCAATAAAGATTAAAGCTTTTACTTATTAAATTAAAATAGTAAATTTATTTTAAAAATTGGCTACTTATTAATAAAATACCCCATTAATAGTTATATAAGTATATAACAAGTAGTAATAATAACTCATAGAACATGCTAATACATTTTCATGCCTATGTACCTACAGTGCTAGGATCTTACCCATTTCTCACTAGCTTGCAGTAGGTCCTGTTAAAGTGCCCACATTTTATATGAACAACATAAATGCACTTTCTCCTAATGGAAAGAGCTGCTGGATAACTGGGTTTGTTTCCTAGCAATTATTTCCAATTCCTTATCTTATACAATGAACAGTGATTTCATATATATATATATATATATATATACACACACACACACATACATACATACATATATGATATATAAAATAATATATAAATAAAATAGCATAAATATATAAAATAATAAATAATGTATATATTATAAAATAAAATCATATATAAAAATAAAATATATATTAATTATATACATGTGTGTGTATATGTGTGTATATATTATTTTATATATTTATGCTATTTTATTTATATATTATATTTTATTTATACATTATTTTATATATCTTTTATTTTAAATATTTGTGTTTTATATATAAGCATATAAAATAACATTCTTATAAAACAATTGTGTTTTTAAATAAAGTCCTAGAAATGAAAGAAAAAGGAACTTGGAATGAAGTAAACATATGTACTGACAGAAGAATGAGATAGTAAGAAAACTTAGGAGTTGGGTGCTATTGTGAGCAGGTCTTTGGTCAGCTACACACTTGGTATCTTACACTAATGATGCTAAACTTTTCTTTTGTGCACAAGGCTTCTTTGTACAGCAGGAAAGAACTCAGTGTTTCAACCAAAAATTACCTCTCCAGCATAGTCTCTTGGATACTATTTGTTACTTGGGAGAAACCCACTGCAAGTTTCTTGGATGTCCATTAGATATTCCTTAAAGGTCTCAACAGTAAATATTTAGGGTTTTCAGAATACAGGACTTTAGAGCGTGAACACAGACATAAACAAATGTAAACAAATGAGCATAATTATATCCCAATAAAACTTTATTTACATACACACAAGTACCATTCACACACATACACACCACACACACACACACACACACACAC